>JAOEGL010000001.1:245078401-245260901 GCA_034509955.1 Urosaurus nigricauda
ATATAGATAGATAGATATAGATATAGATGCCCTCCCCCTGGGAAGGCTTTGGGCTCCTTGACCCCCCCTTCTCCTCCTCCTCCTCCTCTGCCCACTTCCTCGGAAAGCCCCTTTACACACACTTGCACCCAGACAGCCAGATATAGATATAGATAGATCTAGATGTAGCTGTCCTCCTCCTGGCCCCCTTCTTCTTCTTCTTCTTACCTTTTTCAGGGCGGACATATCTAGTCGTGCATTCTCCCTTGGGCAGAAAGAGGGGCTGGCAGGATCATGATGCTGCTGCTGCTGCTGGGCTTAATCTTCTTCTTCTTCAGAGAGCCAGGAGGAGGAGGAGGAAGAAGAAGCAAGAAGTAACAGGAAAAGAAGAAGAAAAAGGTGCAAAAAGAAGAGAAGAAGAGGAGCGCCACCACAAAAACCACATGATCCCCTTCCTTTGCAAGCCTAAATAGTTATCCTCTCTCCGTGCGCTACGTCTAAAAGTGCTGCTGCTATTGCTGCTGCTGCAAATTGCAATTGCAAAGAGGTTCCTCCAGTAGTAGTAGTCCCTTTAAGGTTCCAGCAGCAGCAACTGTGCTAGAGTTCTTCAGTTCTCTCATGCCTCTGCGCATGCGCGCCCTTTCTTCCTCCCAGCTTCAACAACAGAACTAAGGCATAGGCATCATAATAGGCATTAATAAGCCCCGACGTTCCATGGTGGTGTGTGTGTGTGTGTGTGCGGGAATAATGGGAATGGGGTTCTGGGGACCGCCCCCTTTTTGGCCTCGGGAACCAATAGGAAAGCCGCGGCTAGAGTCAGAGAGCTCACAGCTTAGTTGGCTTTTAGAACGTTAGGGTCCCGGGGAAGAAGAAGAAGAAGAAAAAGGAAAGAGGCGCGCGAGACTGGTTGCGCGCGCGCCCCGCTGTTGCTGCTGCTGCTGAGCTTCAGAACAGAAGAAGGTGCTGCTGCCTGCGCTGCTCTGGTGGAGGTTGTTGTTGGTGGTGGTTTCGGTTTGCAAGAGAAGAGAAGAGGAGGAGGAGGAATATGGCCCTCCCTGCTGCCCCTGGGAAGGCGGAAGGTGAGCTGGCCCCAGACCAGACTGCTGCTGCTGCCCTGTGCTGATACGGCCTTCATCATCTTGGGGAGGGTGGGTTCTTTTTGCAGAGGAAGAAGCAGCAGAGTCAGTGAGTGGAGGGCTGTGGGGACTGGGAAAGCTGGAAAGGGCAGGAAGGACTGGAGAGAGGGGCGTGGTGGGAGGGAAGGAGCAGCTGTACTTGCAAGGCTTCTGTAAGGATCCAGAGGCATAGGGATAGATAGTACTGTAGTACACACCGTATATATGTATATGTATATGTGTATATATATATATATATACACAGACATAATATATATATATATATACACACATAGTATGGATATACATATATATACATACACATGTGTGTGTGTGTATATATATATTGATATACAAGTGCATATACACACACATACACATATATATATGTGTGTGTATAGACACACATCTATACATATATATACAAATATGTACATATGTGTGTATATTATATATATGAATATACACACATTTACACACAAACGTGTGTGTATATAGATATAGATATATACTATACACACACAGATACATATATACATACACACATACATATGTATATTTGGATCTACGTCTATATAAATATATGCACATGTGTGTATATATGTATTTGTGTGTGTGTGTGTGTATACACACACACACACACACACAAATACATATATGCACACATATGTGTATGTATATATTTATGTAGATCCATACATATATATGTGTATGTGCATGTATATATACAGATAGATATACACATACATACACATACCCATACAGTATATATATATATATATATATATACACACATACACATATGGATAGATAGATAGATATACATATGAGGGCAGGGAACTGTCTAATTATAAGTTTATATGTACAGCACTGTGTAAACCTACAGCGCTATATAAATAAAGGTTAATAATAAAATAATAATGCTATACACACACATATACATACACATATGTGTGTGTGTGTATATATATATATATATACACACACATATACATATATATAGAGAGACATATACGTATGTATATGTGTGTATGTGTGTATATACACACATATGTGTATATGTACATATATACATAGCCATGTTGCAGAGGGATCTTTCAGCACCTTTATATGACTAACTGAGCGAAAGAAGCTGGGAGCAGGAGCTTTCCTAGACTTGAGCTCCTACTTCCTCAGATGCATCTGCGGTCTCTATGACAGGCTCATGCCAGAGTTAAGCCACTCTCAGTGGCATCATGAGTGCAGTAAACTCTTCTGAATGCTAATAGTTTTCAACCTTTTGGGCCTCCAGATGTTTTGGACTCCAGTTCCCAGAAGTCCCAGTCATTGCTGCTCATTGTTCAGGAATTCTGGGAGTTGAAGTCTCGAAAAGGACCAAAGGCTGGGAACCAATGCTGTATGCCAAAGGATCTTGAGACTGTGGGGTGCTTTAAGTTTCCCAGGGGTTTAATGGAAACAAAAATATTACACAAAGATGAAAGCTAAACCTGTTAGAGTTTGTCTTTTGTTAGCAGAACAGCACAAGTCCAATTTTTGTGCCTAACTATGCTTTCCTAAAGAATCAAGACTTAAAAACATGTACCTTGTAATTTAAAATTATTTTTATTTTTTAAATTTTCTTATAGTCTGCCTTTCTCCCAATATAGGGACTCAAGATGACAAACGAGTATAAAACAATACAATTTAAAAAAATACAAAATATCAAAGTGCATAAATATACAATTTAAAAAACAATTAAACAGTTTTAAAGATTAAAAAATTATAAATTAAAATATAATACATATTAATATACAAGCTGTTAAAATTTGGGTCGCCCAGCAATGGGCTGAAAAACAATGACGGCTTTAATATATATTTACATATAAAAAAACTAAATCCTAATCTAATGCATCTGAGGAAGTAGACTGAAGTCTACGAAGCTCATGCTACCAATTTCTTTCAGTTAGTCTCAATGGTGCTTCAAGATCTCTCTACTACTTACTGGTGATATTTCAGGAGAAGAGAAGAAATGTCACCATCTTTAAGGTAGGGAAAAGATGGGGGCAGGTAACTGTTTAAAATCTCTAGAGAGGACCTTATCAGACGGGAGAAATTTCTCTTTATTGCGAATGGAGCCAATTCGAATTCACGTGAATTCCAATTGCATTGCGAATGCATTCAGAATGACTTCCCATTACCCGAAAATGACCCCCCCCATTGCCCGAAATTGCGTGAGATGCTTTAATTCACAATAACGTAAAACCCATGATTGCATTCGGAATGAATTTCCCTTTTGCCCGAAATTGCGTGAGATACTTTAATTCGCAATAATGTGAAACCCCATGATTGCGTTCGGATTGCCATTAGATTATACTCCAATTTCCAACATCTGATAAGGTCCAGAGAGAAGTTAGTCTGAAAAGACAGTTAGTCATAAAGGGAGAGTAATCTAAGTAGAATTCTCTACCTATATAAGGATATATATGTGTGTGTGTGTGTGTGCATATTCCAACAAAGACTAACTGAAGGAAAGAAGCTGGGAGCAGGATTTCTGGGCACCACATTTCAAAAAAGATGTGGAGAAACTGGAGCATGTCCAAAGGAGGGCAACTAAGATGGTGAAGGGTCTGGAAACCTTGCCCTATAAAGAACGCCTTAGGGAGCTGGGGATGTTTAGCCTGGAGAAGAGAAGGTTAAGAGGTGATATGATAGCCCTGTTTAAATATTTGAAGGGATGTCATATTGAGGAGGGAGCAAGCTTGTTTTCTGCTGCTGCAGAGACTAGAACGCGGAACAATGGATGCAAACTGCAGGAAAAGAGATTCCACCTCAACATTAGGAGGAACTTCCTGACAGTAAGGGCTGTTGACAGTGGAACACACTCCCTCGGAGTGTGGTGGAGTCTCCGTCCTTAGGGGTCTTTAAGCAGAGGCTGGATGGCCATCTGCCAGGGATGCTTTGACTTGGAGTTCCTGCATGGCAGGGGGTTGGACTGGATGGCCCTTGTGGTCTCTTCCAACTCTATGATTCTATGATTCTAGGAGCTTTTCTGGACCTGTGTCAGCTTTCTCAGAGGCTTGGGGAAGAAGTAGGCCCAAGTCCACGAAATCCCGTGCTACTAGCTTTTTTTTATCAGTTACAGTCGGCACTCCATATTCATGGATATTTTTTATCCACTGATTCAGCCATTCACAACATGCAAATATTGTCAAAAATCCAAAAGGCAAATTTTGATTTTGCTGTTTTGTATCAGGGACACCATTTTACTACCCTGTTGTCTGTAATTGGCACTTGAGCATCCACAGATTTTGATATCCATGGAGGGGGGTCCTGGAACCAAACCCCAGCAGATACCAAGGGCCCACTGTAGTCTCAGAGGTGGTACAGGATCCCTTTGGATGCATGTGAGAGAGAAGGAGAATGTGAATGAATGGATTTAGGTCCCTTCCTTTAAGGCATTCTCCACCTGGGACAGAAGCGCTGAAAAAATTAGAGAGCAGCACCAAAGTTGGCACAGATGGAAACAACCTAAGCAAAGGGTGTCTTTTCTAAATGGCAAAGCTGAACCGAATGTGTATGGATCACAATTAATGCGCAGCACTGAATGTCCTCTCCTACAACTCTCCAGCTCAAGAAATAGACTGGAGATGGTTCCTGCAATGGTTGAAAGAAGTAGACTGGAAATGGTTCCTGTTGGAAAGTGACTGGCAAAGAAGGTGGTTGTGTGCTGGAAAAAGTGTGCATGCGTGGATGGAAGTTTGTGCAGCAGAGCAGTGCTTCTCGGACAGAGGGACCTGCAGTTAATTATTTTTGTGTTCTACTGTGCTAGAGACTAGCACCGTACTACTACTACTACTACTATTATTATTATTATTATTATTTGCATCCTGCTGTTTCCCCAGAACTGGAACTCAGAGCAGCTTCACGATATTAAAAGAGCAATACAATTAAAAACATAGAAAAGAGGTGCATTAAATTACTGCAATGTTAAAATAGATCGTTTTAAAGGAATTAAATTACTGCAATGTTAAAATAGATAGTTATTAAGAGATTAAGCTTCATTTTAAAAAGATAAAGCTGTATAACACATTTTAAAATGAAACAACATCCCAAGCCGGTCCTTTATATTTATGTCTCTTGGCTGCAATTGTTTCTTTCTTTGATAGAATCTTAACAGGGACCAGGACTTGCACCAGTCCAGGGATCAATCACCCTTTAGAGTAGCACTGCACTGGAGCCTTATTTTCTGAATAAAGTTTTGTTTAAGTCACAAGTTAAGACAAAGTTGGTCTTCCATCCAAAGAAGGGTGAGACCACAGGATGGATTGGTGTTCACTGCTGAGGAACACATTTGCAGGAAATCCAGTGAACTTTGATTCCCCCCCCCCAAAAAATATTGTCTATTAACATAAGTGAAGTGGATGCCTGAGATGGTGGGATGCTGGTGGTATTGGTCAGATAACAGGGAGTAATGTGGTATCAATGTTCTGGAGAACAAAACTTCTCTCAAGTGCAAAAGGAGATGCTCTCTGTTGCCAGAAGTTTCAGAAGTAGGATTCGTGCGCTTGGAATGTTATCGCCCGAACACTCCAGCCCAGCCTTCTTACTAAACTGGATGGGGTGCAGTTGTACCCACTGACCTTGTGATATGGCGTTACTTATGTATTAGGGCAGTAGTACTTTTTTTTTTACTTCGGTGAATTGTGAATATTGCAGATGAGATCTTGCTTGAATCTGAAACGCAGGCTGAAATTTTTGCTTGAAACTGTACAACTGGGAGCAGGAAGTATCCAGAGGTAAAACTGGAATGGAGCCTGTGTTTCAGGATTGCATGTGGCCACTTTGGAGACTAATGGGAAAGCGGCAAACAGCAATGAAGTTTATAGGCTTACACTTCTGTCCTGAGGACACCTGCCTAGGAACAAGTCCCACTGAATTTAGCTGAGTTATTTATTTATTTATTTATTTATATTGCATCATGAGTATGTATTCAGAGACATAGCTGTGTTAGTCTGGAATGTCATTATGCAAAGGGATCTTATAGCACCTTTGAGACACAACTGTGTAAAAGAGGTTGTAGTGTTAGATTTTGCACACTTGGTCTGCTTCCTCAGATGCATGGAGTGGACTGTTGTCCAGGCCCTTCCTGGGCAACTGAGGAAGCAGACTAAGGGCCAAAACAGGCAGGACAAAAGGAGCAGCCAAAGGCCCCTCCAGCCCCAATCAATTCAGGACTGCAGTAACTGGATGACCCTCTCCCAAATGGGCCACCAGCAGGAGCAGATTTAACCCATACTTTAGGAGGCCTCAGAGTGGCTTCTAGCCGTGTCAGGGACATGCATTGTGTAAACACCATGCCCCTGAAGCAGTCGTAAGCAGCTCTGTTTGGCCCGTCTGTTTCAGGCCCATTTCTACGAAAGCTTATGCTACAACATCTTTCGCACGGTCAGTCTCAAAGATGCTACAAGATCCCTTTGCATACATCAATGGGTAGGATTCCATTGTTAGCCTAATTTGTTCTAAAAAGCATGAAGTAGTGATTTTATATTTTTATCAAGGCTATGCTCAATATGGAGGCTTGCATCTGATATAATAATTAATTACTATAACATGACCAAGTGAAAACTTTTGTGGGTAATGTAATCATGTCAGAAGATGTAAGAACTTCCTCTTTGGCAGGAGTATTTATCATTTTTTTTAAAAAAAGGGTTCTTCTTAAAGAGTTGCTTATGTTCAAATGCCAAGATGGAGAAATTATGAGCCAATATAATGCAGCATTATATAAGCCTCCTATTAGCTTGGCATTTTGGTACCCATTAAAGTGGATGCAAAAAAGTGCCACCGTATTTCCAGTCAGATGCTGATTTTAAACATTCATATGGTAGTCCTGCATTTTTCCCTTTGACATATCACAGTTGTGTTTATAAAAATGCACAGTATTATAATGACACTCCAAAAGACGTTGGACAACATAGAATGGAAAATGTTTTATTAATTGTCAGAGGTGAAAAACTTCTTCAGTGGCTATTGGATAGTTGTGGTGCAGTCAAAAGTAAAGGAAAGCAGCATTTATCAGAAGAGTCTCAGTGGACTGTATGGTATTTCTTTTAAGCTCTGCAACATCATATTCTCAAGGCCAGTGGAACTACTTTTGCTGATTTAACAAAGAATTATATGCCTACTGTATGTGGACAACAGAGCCCTTTGGTAGGTGAGAACATACAACTGTAGATGTTGTTAGACATTTATAGCTTGAATCCATGGATGGGTTGTGGATCAATAATAAGGTGGTGCTTCCACCATCTTTTCAGGGTGTAGATAACACGCACACCCTGGTTCATGTGCTGCCATCTGGGGCCTTGAGTTCTAAGAGTTTTAACAAATCCAGGCTATGTTGGGGGAAAATATGAGGAAATTCCAGCTGATATGGCACATGTCCACTCCTCCCAGCACCATTTTCCTGATCATAATCCTCTTGCTCCCTTCTACTACGTATTTGTCTCTTGGGAATAGGGGAAATAAAAGTACTAACTGGTGTTCTGTCTTACCTGTTCTACTCCACTTCTATTCCTTCTGTATATTTACCATATTTTGCATAGCTTTTAAACTTCTCCCTCTGTCTTTTGTGCTGCTTGTCCTTACCCCTTTTCTAAACCCATTCTTTTGCAAAATAAATAATTAACCACTGCTCTAATGGCACAGTGGTTAAGTGCCAGTACTGCAGCCACTTACTCACAGTCACAAACCACAAGGTTGTAAATTCAATCCCAGCCAGGTGCTCGGGGTTGACTCAGCCTTGCATCTTTTTGAGGTCGCTGAAATGAGTGCCCATCTTGTTGGGGGCACTTAGAGACTGCTTAGTGTGGTATGAAGCGGTATAAAAATAAAGCTGTTATTGCTATAAAAAATCTCTTTGCCACTGTGCATTTCTTTACTGCCTACTTTCCTTTTAAATGTGTCTTTTATGCTGCATTGTTGAACTCTAATTATTAAAAGAGCTTTCTTCCTTGCTGTTCTTTAAGCTGAAAAATACTTCTGTGTCTATAACAGAAGGAATCCTAGTAGGCAGAATCTCTCCCCCACACTTTCCCCAATCTACCTTTTCTTTTAAGTATCTTGGAATTGTTAGAGCTTTGTCAGTGTGTTGCTTGGCATAAAATGTGTATGACTAGGCAAAGGACAAACACATGAGCAGCACAGTGAAGATGCTTATATGGAGTATGCACAGAAGGACCGGTGTTGTCTCATATTAAAGCATTTGGGGAGGAGGGAATTTGCTTCCTCCACAATAAACAAGGAAAACATGTTGAGGTATGTTGCTCTTACTCTTACCAGTAATGGGACTTTGAGTGGCTCGTTCTTGTGTGCCTTCAAGTGGCTTTCAGCTTAGAGCAACCAAGAAGTGAACCTGTCACAGGGTTTTCTGGGGCTGAGAATATGTGACTCACCCAAGGGTGCCCAGTGGGTTTCCATGGCCAAGCGGGGAATCGAACCGCAATCTCCAGAGTTCAAGTTCTACGCTCAAATCACTACACCATCCTAACATCATATTTGATATAAATTAAAAACTACTCAAAATCATTAAATATAAGAGTCATTTTCAAAGTGATTAAACTATTTATAAGGTTTAAACATTAAAATTTATTAAAAGACTATATGCAGACCTTTAAAACAGCACTACCCAGAATTAAAACTCCACCCAAATCAGTTTCTAAGAGCCTGACAGAAGGAGAACAAGGATGGGGCTATCCTGGCCTTTCTAGGGAGAGAGTCTCAAAGTCTGGAAGCAGCTACTGTGAAGGCCTTCTCCTTCGTTCCAACCAAATGTGGCTGAGAAAGTGGCAAAACCAAGAGAAAGGCCTCTCCAGATGATCTTGGAGCTCTAATGGGTTCATAAAGGGAGATATGGTCCTTCAAAAAGCCTGGGCCCAAGCCATTTGAAAGAATCACATTTTCTGTAGTTTTTGCAGTGTACACAACTTCATCCCTAAGTAAAGTAAAACAGATTCATTAATACCAAAGATAATATTTCATTAGAGAATTAGTTGCATTTATAGATATTGACACAAAATATCTTGTGTTAGTCTAATAGATGACATTTTAAAATTCCTTCAGGATGGAAGGTTGACATGTAGGATGTGTCCTTGAAAAGGAGGACATCTGGTCATCCTGACCATAATGGGCCCTCTTCTCTGGATGCCAATAGCTTGCTTGAAGGGAGGCACCGTGAACTAGACATAATACTTCAAATCCATAGAGTAAAAGTATTAATTCCCTTGATCTAGCCACTCTGCTGCTTTTGATGCAGCCTAAGATTGTGTGCTAACTTCCTTAGCCTCATAGTGCTCACTCATTCTTACCTTGTGATTCACTGACACAACTACCTGGTAAGTCCTTTTTCACACTTAGACTAATGCCTAGTAAGGTCTCCCTCATTTTCTATTTGTCAGCTTTTTTGTATCTGGATGTACAACTTTATGTCTACTTCTTCTTCATCTAATGTTGTGAGTCTCAGCCCAGTGTTCCAGCCTATTTAGATTCTTGGAATCTTGATGCTGCCTCATATAAGGTTAACTATCCCTCTTTCCTTAATGTGCAGATTTGATAAGCAGCCCCCATTTCCCCCCACTGAATTCCCTTAGAAAAATGTTAGAAAGCATAGGGAGTAAAATCAAGCTCTGTGACACGTTATTTGAGATTTCCCTTCAAGACCATGATGTGCCATTAACCAGCACTCATTGAGCCACAGTTTTATGAAGGGTAGCCCTTCCATGCAAAAGGGAGGGCAAAGAGAGGAATGACCACATAGGGAGGCCAAGCTCATGGACCTCACAATGTTTTGTTGTTGTGTGCTTTCAAGTTGTTTCCAATTTATGGAGACCCTAAATTAAGATTAGCCTAGCATAGGTTTTTCTTGGCAAGATTTGTTCAGAGGAGGTATGTCTATTCCCATTGCCTTCCCTTGAGGCTGAGAGCATGTGACTTGCCCAAGGTCACCAGTGGGTTTCCTGGCTGAGCTAGTAATCAAACCCGGGTCTCCAGAGTCATGGTCTAACACTCAAACCACTATGCCATGATGAGTCTCAACCCCGTGATAAGGTCACTTTAGGGTCATCATAAGCCAGAAACAAATTGAAGTTATCAATGACTTGGATGAAAGAATAGAGGGCATGCATATCAAATTTTCAGATGGCACCAAATTAGGAGGAGGCACAAAAACCCCAGAAGAGTGGATCGAAATTCAAAATGACCTTAATAGATAGAAAGGTGGGCCAAAACTAACAAAATGAATATCAATACAGAGAAATTTAAGATACTGCACTTAGGCAAAAAATGAAATGCACAGATTAAAGATGGAGGACACCTGGCTTGACAACAGTACATGTGAGAGGGATCTAGGAGTCCTAGTAGACCACAAGTACATGAGTCAATAGTGTGATGCGGCAGCTAAAAATCCAATGCAATTCTAGACTGCATCAATAGAAGTACAGTGTCTAGGATCAAGGGAAGTAATAATACCACTTTATTCTGCTTTGGTCAGGCCTCACCTGGAATACTGTGTCCAATTCTGGACACCAAAACCCAAAAAGGATGTTGAGAACCTGGACCATGTCCAGAGGAGGGCGACCAAAATGGTGAAGGTTCTGGAAACCATGCCTTATGAAGAGAGACTTAGGGAGCTAGGTATGTTCAGCCCTGGAGAAGAGGTGGATATGATAGCCCTGTTTAAATATTTGAAGGGGATATTGAGGATGGAGCAAGCTTGTTTTACACTGCTCCAGAGAGGAGGACATGAAACAATAATGGAAGTTACAGGAAAAGAGATTCCACTTCAACATTGGGAGGACCTTCCTGTCAGTAAGAGCTGTTTGAGAGTGGAGCACCCTCCCTTGAAGTGTGGTGGAGTCTCCTTTGAAGGTTTTTAAACAGGCTGGATGGACATCTGTCGGAGATGCTCTGATTCTGTGTTCCTGCATGGCAGGGGGTTGGATTAGCCCTTAAGCTCTCTTCCAACTCTATGATTCTATGAAGGCACACAACAACAAATAAAACTAATATTGTTGGCTGGCTAAAGGGAATGGCAGTTCTTCCTTCCCTGCTTTGCACTGGCAAACGAGTGGTAGCTGCTGTTTGATTGACAGGGTTTCCAAACCTTTGTCTGGAAGTTTGTGACTGTGGCTTGATTGTTGCCTTCTTGTTCAGTAAAGCTCTGACAGTATAAGTGCTGTATGGGCTTTTCTTGGGAGAATGGATAGGCTGTCTTTGTGTGGATGGCAGGGTGATGCCACCATGATGTTTTAGTTGTCACATGAGTGGATTAATGCGTTCTGTGTGGATTAATGCCATCTGTATGAGTAATATGGGTTGCTACTGGAATATGATGCTGAAGTGGCAATGTTGTTGTCAGGCATGGCTATTTTGCTTTCTTTATTACTACCAAGAGTCCTTTCAATTGAAACTAGATTAGGTATGGCAAAGAAAACAAGATTAACTAAACATTCTTACAGATTTCTCCAATTTGTGACTTGCAAGGCTGTTAAAAATCCCAGTGCAGCTTTCAGTTTCTTGCCACTGGGACGAAACTACGTATCAAATATTCATGTGGGAGTCAAAAACAAGGTTGTGCAACACAGCGTGAAACAGAAGGGAGCAGAATTCCCAGTGGGATTTGGAGAAAATTGAGACAGAGATTTTCCTTTCCACAAGTTTGCACATACTGAATTGGTGATAGGAGAGTTGTTAGCATAGGAGTGCTGACATATTTATGTGCTGAAACTGTATGTCAACACATAAGTAGCAATGGCAGCTATGAAAAATTACTTGCATTTGTCTATCAGAAGGTTTCTGAATTAAATGTATTTACTTAACATTTTACCCTACAGTTTCTCCAGGGAGCTCAAGGTAGTGTACATGACCCCCCTCCCTTTCCAAATACTTATAGCATCCCTGTTGTGATAATTAAACTAAAACATGATGTTGAGCTGAAGGATTGGTTATTAACATTCATATCCTAGGAAAGCTTTGAACACAGGTCTCTTCTTCTGATCCTGTATTCTATACACCTGTGGGTACATTTGGAGTTCTCAGAAAATGTTATGGCCACACAAAATGGTTACCATAGTTGGGGACTTGTTTGCATAGATAGTAGCTTCTACAGTGGACATAACCAACCACAAAATTTTCTGGAAGGCAAACTGAAGAGGCTAAAAGAAAAGTAACTTATCCCAAAAGTATAAGGTAGCATGGCATATGAGTTCTCAAATACAAAACCACTTCTTTGAACGTAAATTTTTCTGCTGCAGCATGCTCAGAGACAAATAACTTGGCCAAGAAACCGTTGACAGATCTGAGTCTGAAATGCCACATCTTGTATTTTCCCCATAAAACCCAACAAAGTGTCCGTATCTGAGAGGGCAAGTTGGTGATGCTTCAGGCAGAATGTACATGCATGAAACTCAGGTGGAACACAATACACCAGAATGAGCAAGCCAGTGAATGAACACACACAGCATAGGCAAAATATCTCTCACTCAGCTATCATCACTGCAACTTTATTTCTGGGTAGTTGGTTATGTTCAGAATGAACCATTGTTCTGTAGCTACCTTCTGTTTTTATTTCCAAGAATGATTCTGGCTCCATGTGTCAGAAATAAAATTAGCACTGGAAGCTGATGCTTCACAAATCAGCATACCAATTTCCCATTTACTTTTTTCAACTCCAGGAAAGATTCTGGAGCAGATCATTAAACAGAGAGTCTGTGAACATCTAGAAGGCAATGCCATAATCACAAAAACTCAACATGGGTTTCAGAGAAACAAGTCATGCCAGACAAATCTAATCTCTTTCTTTGATAAAATTACCAGTTTGGTAGATGAAGGGAATGCTGTGGATATAGTATATCTTGATTTCAGTAAGGCCTTTGACAAGGTTTCCCATGACATTCTTGCAAACAAGCTTGTAAAATGTGGGCTAGACAAAGGAACTGTTAAATGGATCTGTAATTGGTTGACTGGCCGAACCCAAAGGGTGCTCAACAATGGCTCCTTTTCATCCTGGAGAGAAGTGACCAGTGGGGTCCCACAGGGCTCTGTCCTGGGCCCAGTGCTATTCAACATCTTTATCAATGACCTGGATGACAGAATTGGGAGCATACTAATCAAATTTGCAGATGACACCAAATTAGGGGGAATAGCTAATACCCCAGAGGACAGGATCAAGATTCAAAATGACCTGAATAGACTAGAAAGCTGGGCCAAAGCTAACAAAATGAAATTCAACACAGAGAAATGTAAGGTATTGCACTTAGGGCGGAAAAATAAAATGCACAGATATAGGATGGGTGACACCTGGCTGAATGAAACTACATGTGAAAGGGATCTAGGAGTCCAAGTAGACCACAAGTTGAACATGAGTGAACAGTGTGATGCGGCAGCTAAAAAGGCCAATGCTATTTTGGGCTGCATTAATAGAAGTATAGTGTCTAGATCAAGAGAAGTAATAGTGCCACTGTATTCTGCTTTGGTCAGGCCCCACCTAGAATATTGTGTCCAGTTCTGGGCGCCACAATTCAGAAAGGACATTGAGAAACTGGAGCGTGTCCAAAGGAGGGCGACAAAAATGGTGAAGGGTCTGGAAACCATGCCCTATGAGGAACGACTTAGGGAGCTGGGGATGTTTAGCCTGGAGAAAAGAAGGTTAAGAGGTGATATGATAGCCCTGTTTAAATATTTGAAAGGATGTCATATTGAGGAGGGAGCAAGCTTGTTTTCTGCTGCTCCAGAGAACAGGACCCGGAACAATGGATGCAAGATACAGGAAAAGAGATTCCACCTCAACATTAGGAAGAACTTCCTGACAGTAAGGGCTGTTCGACAGTGGAACGCACTTCCTCGGAAGGTGATAGAGTCTCCTTCCTTGGAGGTCTTTAAGCAGAGGCTGGATGGCCATCTGTCGGGGATGCTTTGATTTGGATTTCCTGCATGGCAGGGGGTTGGACTGGATGGCCCTAGTGGTCTCTTCCAACTCTACGATTCTATGATTCTAAGAAGAAAAATGTGAGCAGGGGGAATGAGTCTTGATATAGCCAGGCAAGGAGGTGTTTGTAGGTACCATGTTTGAGATACCGGTGCATGGTGGTAAAAGTAACTAATAATATTACTTCTACCACCTTGACTTTGAAATGCCCACAACCCTGTATTGCTAAACAAAGCTTCTTCTATGCCCTCATTTATCTTGTTTGCATCACCCAATTTGGGAAAATAGTAATACTGTGGCAGAAAATGCATGTGTGCTTGGGCTAAATGTGCACTTACATCAATGCAAAATACATAGAAACATTGAGGCATATCATTTATTTTCTTTTAAATGGGATTTTATATCTCATCCAGGACTAGAAGTGCAATGCACTGCTGAACAGCAGACTGCACGGTTCATTGCTGCTTGGGAAGGCATGTCTGATTTTGAAGCTGCCCTCGGGTATGTGTGTGTTTGGGAAAGAGCAGTCGTGGCTCTTAGCAGCAGGCACCTTGTGCTTTACCATTTGATTTATAAGGTGTCAAGTACATATTGATCAACATTACAAATGTTTCCTAGCTTTCAAGGGGTATGGTACTTTGGGCTCTATATACAAATAGTTGTCCAATACAAATTGAATAAAATACTTTTCCTTGAATCTGTAAGCATGTGTGTAAAATACAGAGAATGAAATGATTCTGTAAAAATGATTTAATAGGGAATATTCCATAGGGAATGACTCAGAGTAGATGTCTCTCAAGATTCTGGCTATTTTGCAAGTCCTTCTTGCAACCTCTGTGCGTGTGGTAATATGCAGGTTTGTAGAAGGAAGGAGAGGAGCTGAAAATGAATGGGCAAGTTAGATAACTACATGCATTAACTTTAGCAAAGGTATGTCACTTTTGCAGAGGGCAGCTAAGATTAAAGCTATTAAAATCTGGAGGGCAACACTGACCTTACTGCTATCATTACAAATAATTTATTTCACCATTTTCCTCCTTAACAATGTTAAGTGATGATGTCTTCCCATTGCTTTCTAATTATAAACTTATTTTACTTTGTAGAGGACTCTTTTATTGAGTGCTGCATTTCCACTGGAGAAGATTTTTAAGGCCCAAATCATTGTAACTTGTGTTTCAAATTAAGCCAAATGGCAGAGGCTCCCGCTTTGTAATATTGCTTACCCAGAGGGGCGGGATATAAATAAATAATAATTATTATTATTATTATTTGAACAAGAATTTAGTTGTGTGGTCCCACTGAAATTTGGCAGGAATAGCTACACTAGCTCACCTGAATTTAGAGTGCTTTATGAGATGTGGCTACTCCAAGCAATCCTACTTAGTTGTTGTGGCCTTCTACAACAGAATTTCTCAACCTGAGTTCCATGGAACTTATGTTTCTCAAGAGATTGCTAGAGGTTCTGTGAGATATTGTGATTGAAAAAATGGAGTTTGTTTTGATCTGTAGTTGTAAGAATTTGTATGCAGGGATTCCTTCAAACCTGGAAATTATTTCCAGGGTGCAAAGGTTGAGAAAGGCTGGACTTAGAGGGTTGTTTGTGGACATCAGTCATGTGGTGATCCCAGCCTGTTGGAAATACAGTAGAGCCTCGATTATCCAACCTTCGGTTATCCAACGTTCCGGATTATCCAATGTTGCAGCTGCTGTGATTTCTTTAAATTTTCTGTGATTTCTTTAAATTTTCAGAGGACTGAACTGCTTATACTGTACATCACAATGTTGATCAGTGATTTCTTTACATTTACTTTTACTGTTATTGCAATAAAACTTCAATACATTTGCAATTCATAGTGATTTCAAGGCTCTTCTAAGACCTTTCAGATTATCCAACATTTTCGGTTATCCAACTATCATCTGGTCCAGTTTATGTCGGATAATCGAGACTCTACTGTACCTAGCAATTAAATGGCAATTTTCTGATTGGTGTGGTTCTTACTCCATACTCTGTGCCCATGCTCTGCTTGCCCTCTGAAAAGGAGAGGTGGCTCAGGTGACAGACACAACATAATCTTCACCAAGTAGACCCCCTACATTCCCCTGAGGGCGGGATAGGAGGGCAATAGAATGAGTGGGGAGATTACTGGAACACAGATTGTGAAAAACTGGCGAGAAATCAGTTCAAATACCACTGAAAACCTAGCTCAGCATAGTAGTGATGGGCCAAAGATGCAGTTGTTCTTCATTATTACTGTATATATTCGACTATAAGTCGAGAAATTTGTGCCCCAAACTGGACTCCAGAATCATGGGTAGACTTCTAAACGGGGCAATAAGTTAATGCTGCTTCTAAATTTCTTCAAAGAAGTGCCCACCTTCCTCTATAGCCAGGGATCTTGCCTCCCCGTTTGAGTCCCAATCCCCGGTGTGCTCTCCTCTCTCTCTCTCTGCATGGGTGTGTGTGTGTGTGTGTGTGTGATCTCAGCCTTCCCTCACAGCTAGAGCTAAAAAGCAAGCAGCTACTGCTCAGGCAAGACACACAGAGAGATTAAGCCCCAGGCTTGTATCCCATTTTGCAAGCTAAGCCTTGGGGTGAAGAAGAGAGAGAGAGAGAGAGAGAGAGAGAGAGACAGACAGAAAGACAGAGAGAAAGGTCTGTCCCCTTTTGCAAGCCATGAGTCTAGTTGGGAATCCTGAGATGGAAGCTCTGTCCTCTTTTGAAAGCCATGAGTCTAGCTGGGAATCTGGGAATGGGCTGAAAGCACAGAGAGAGAGAGAAAGAGAGAGAGAGAGAGGTCTCTCCCCTTTTGCAAGCCATGACCTTGGGAATTCTGAGATGAAAGCAGAGAGAGAGAGAAAGGTCTGTCCCCTTTTGCAAGCCATGTGTCTTGGAAATGCTTTTGGTAAAGGGAAGTGTGTGTATGTCAAGGTTTGTTTCCTCTTCCCCATGCTGAGACTATGATCCTTGGGAGAGGTCCAGAGAGAAAGATATAGGGAGGGTAGTGGTGCTTTGTTTCCCCCTTTAGATCTTTTGTAACATGCCTCAGTGTTTGACCCTCGATTTATCCACGGGTCATATCAAAATCCATGATTTTGGCCCCAAAAACTGCCCTCGACTTATACATAAAGTCGATTTATATATGAGTATATATGGTATATCCTTTCATTATCATCCATTAGAGCTTTTCAATAAGGTAAGATGCCTTGTGAAATCTGGTCCTTAAGAGCTGTGCTAGAATCCTTGATAGCACACTGTAATACATTTGCAAGACATTTTGAGGGTGGCATTTCCTGTATAGGTCCTTTTCAGCAGTAACTTTCTTGTTTCTGTCATTTCCACCCTAAGTCAGACTCATTGGCCCTCTCTTTAGTTGGACCATGCAGACTGGTTTCCGTGACATGGCTTTTGTTAGGTTTTTAATATTTCTGATCCACTTCCTAGATGTTTGTAAAATCTATTGGCCCATTTATAATTTCTTTTAAAAAATGTTTTAAAGATGAATCTTACCTTTTGGTCAAAACAGTGGTTGTGCAGATATTTTAACTAAAAAAACAAACCTGTTTGGATTCGGAATCCTCAACTAATGTAGCATTACTAGCGGAGGTGCCCAGAGCACCCTCTGGTCCAGTTTTGTTTGCCTTTTGGTTACTGGAACCTGAAGACATTGGCAAAACATTTTTGTCAAGTGCTCTGACCTCTAGATTGTTGTGGGAATCAAAAGTAGTGGCTTAAGATTGAATAGCTTGGAACATGTTTACCTGAGAGATTGCCTGTTGTGATATGTCCCTTCCTTGGACTTTCAGGTACAGTACTCTTCTCTGAAGGCTTAAGATCAAATGGCTTGGGACATTGTTACAAGGCAGATTATACAGTTGTCAACTTTGCATCCTGGTTGTAAAGGACAGAATTAACCTAGTATAGCTCAGAGCAGTGTTTCCCAAACTTTGCTTCTCTAAGTGTTTTGGACTTCAGTTCCAAGAAAGCTTAACCACTTTGGCCAACGATTAGACACTCTGGGAGCTGAAGTCCAAAACTTCTGGAGAACCGAAGTCTGGGAACCACTGGCCTAGAGTGCAGATGTACACATCAGAACTAATTCAGGCAATTAGATCTATGAGAGTGTATTCCTTCTTTCTTTGATGTATGATCAGGAAACCAGCTTCAGTCTCAGTCTGGGCAACATGCCATATTCACTGGAATATAAATAAAGATAATGCTCATTCCTCTTGAAATTTTATCACTTATAAATTCATCCTGAAATTTATTATTTATTCTGAAATTCCAATACTTAAGAATGCTTAACTGAAGTGTTAATGGTACTTTGACTATCTGGCTTAATCACCATCACCATTTGGGTATTCAGGTGGCCAGAAGGTGATGGCAGATGACTCAACAGAATTCAGATTAACTGAAAAATGGCAAATACCCTCAGCACTAAGAGAGAGGAAACCATGTCTGTTTCAACATCTTTTCCTGAGAGACTGCCTGCCCCTATATGTCCCTATCTGGACCTTCAGATACTTTCCTAAGACCCTGCTCTGAAGACATAAGATCGAATGGCCCAGGACATGTTCACTGGAGAGACTGAATTCTTCTGTATGTTTCTACCTGGAAATTAAGGTACTTTCCTGGTGTCCTGCTCTCAAGGCCCCAATCAAATGTGGTGAAGCAGATGATCACTGTGGAGAGGACCTTTTTGATGATGGTACCCCAGTTGTTGAACAACCTTCAAGCCTACCAAGAGCATCTTGCTTGGCACTGTCTTCATGGTCTCTTTTTTGTGGAATCTTTATTTTTTTCTTGATCCAGACCATATAGGCAACTTTTTTTTCTTGGTTCGAGAAAGAAAGTTTAAAAGTCTGCATCTCCTGACTCTTTTAATCTTTAATAGCTTATTTTTTATGTTATGTATGTTTATATACTGCCCAGATAACATCTAATGGTGCAACTGTTTAAATGCAATAATAAATAGTAAGCAAAGCATAAAGCATGGAGCATTGAAAAGGTTATTCCAAGATTATCTCTTTAGTTAGAGCTTCTTGATGAGAAAAGAAAGAAGTAACAGATGTTATTGCATTTTTTTCCTTACTCTGCAATTTAATGCACTATGTAATTGGTTCTAGTGAAAATGCATACAGGGGGGTAATTTTCTCTTCATGCATTCTGCACCTCCTATGATCATGTTGCATTGTTTGTGAACAGATTCTGGTTATAGCCGAGGCTGGAGTATCAGGCAGCATGGCAATTTCAATTCAAACAGTATCATTAGATGTTGCTGTGTTTTTTTCCTCCCATCATTAATTTTTATTGAAGTTCTTTGACCCCATGAGACAGTTACTGGAACAGAAGATACAGGGGAAAACTTTTGAAAATGAAATAACTAGATATTGAGATGCATTATGTAAGCTCCTTTCTTAAGTGCTTGGAGGAGATTGCCCAGTGCCTCTGAAGTAATGGTTGTTTTCCTCCCAAATGTTTGATGCATGATGAAGAAAGCACTCTGCTGACTTCACACCATTATGGTATAAAAACTAGGAAGCTAGGAGAGTAAAGTTTGGTGTGGTGTCATGGCTTACTTTCAGCATTGCCCTTCTAGGAAAATGGACACTGACTTCAACTTGGCTAGGGTTCTTCCTGTACTGGAACTTTGTGACAGAGGTCCTTCTAAAGAGTACACTTGGTGCACTGTAGGGACATAAATCTTCATGCATTTTGCTCTTCCACTCATGAAAGAACAAAAAAAAATCTAACAAAAAATCTAAACATTTCCCCTCTTCTAAATATGATTAGAAGAGCTATTGAACTTTTTTTGACTGTTTATGGTATTTCTGGACTTTTTTGTAATGGAAAAAGGCAACAGAAAAGCATTATTTTAGTTCAAAAAGCAGTATTTGCAAAGAAAATAGAGTATCTATTCTGCTCTCTGTATTTTTCTCTTTTGCGTATGTGTGTGTGTGTGTGTGTGTAAGAGAGAGAAAGAGAGAGATTTTTGGTAATCATGCCTACAATATTCTCAATCTCAAAACAGCAAATCCAGCTGTTTCTTTTAGTAAAGTAATAGAATTTGATGTGTGCTGCTCTCGTTCCATCTCTTTTGAAGGTTGCTCTCCTCTGTGCATACACCCCATGAGGAATCCACTTTATACTGAAATTTGCAAGGAAAAAGGTCTCCCTACAGGCATATCTAGATCCATGCTAAAAGGCAAAGATTTCCCATATGTATGCTCAAGTGTATTTCTTTTCCTCTGGTAAAGCAGCTTGTGTGCTGTTCCCATTCAAATTTAGTACTGTTCATTGTTCAGTGTAAGGTGCATGATGTGAAAGAGAAGAAAATCTGCATTGTCTATGCAGCTACAACTTTTGTACTTGGGAATTCATAAAAAACCCTGAGAGGCGTTTTTGTCCCTAGGCAATATTCTAATTATTAGGAGGGGGGCATTTAGAGTATGCTGCCTGAGGCAGAGCTGTCATTTTCCTGTTGGAGTTTGTGTCTCTCAGTTGAAAAAAACTCCACTGTGAAGAAGGACATTATTGAAGTCTTCTCCTCAGAGCTGTGAATTCTCTGTGTGAACCTGGATGGCATTATAATGAAAAAGCATTCAGTAACAACTTTGGGAAGCTTTGAGGGTAAAGAATTGAAGGGAAAATATATAGGTGTTCTCATTAGGACCATATTTTTTAAAAACTCAAGTCTGACTTCTAATTATAATCTAATTATAATTTTATATGAGTAAGTGATTAGTAGCCACTTGTGCTTGCAAGTATAAGGTGGTGGCAACAAAAGGACAGAATAATGAGAAAACATTTACTAATCTCAAAGTACTTTGTATGGGTCTCCAAATAAGCCCGATTTATATTAACAAAAATCATATATAAGTATATACTCATCTATAAGTCTAGAAATTTTAGTAAAATTTTTTGTCCGCGTGTCAATGTAAGTCCTCTACTTTAACTCTTATAAAAAGGGAACAATTGAAAGGCAAGAGCATAATCTGTCCTGGAAGCTCTGATTCCCTTCTGTTCTCTCATCCATCCAACCCTTAAGGTGAGCACAAATGTGCTGGTAACCTCACAACTTGATTGGTCACCAGGAGATCTAGGGGTGACTATATAACAACAATTTTAAAGTCTCTTCAATGGCTACCTATTAGTTTCCAAGCACAGTACAAGGTGTTGGTTATGACTTTTACAGTCCTTCATGGCTTGGGCCAAGCTTATCTACGGGATCGCCTTCTTCCATACAATCTGCCCTGCACACTTAGGTCCTCTGGGAAAAATCAACTGCAGCCAGCAAAAACTAAACTAGCTGCAGTTGCCCAGAGGACCTTCTCTTCCGCCGCTCCCAAGGTATGGAATGGCCTGCCGGAGGAGACCCACTACATTATTAATCTTGACAGCTTTAAAAAGGTGGTCAAAACAGATCTCTTCTGACAGGCCTTCCTGGATTAGCATCTCATTCGCTCTTGTCCATTTTAATAATCTTAACTGTATTGTTTTATTGTTGTTGTTTATTGTTTTGATTTATTGGTTATGGTGGATGGGTGGGTTTATGAGGTATTGCATTTTATTGTACTTTAATGCTTTTTAATACTGTTGTAAGCCTCCTCGATCTCATTGGAGAGGCGTGATGTAAATAATAATAATAATAATAATAATTACTATTATTATGATGTCTTCTGGAATTTTGTAAGATCTTTGGCTTTGCTTCCCTTTGTTTCATCCTTTTATCTTTTGTTAGATACCCCTAGATGTTACCCTTGAGTTATCCACAGGTCATATCAAAATCTATAATTTTGGTTCCAAAACCCGTTCTCAACTTATATACATGAGGTCGATTTATAGTCAGGTATATACAGTAGTTCTTAATACATGCCCACTCTTCAGGCTCCCAGTCCATTATAGATACAGCCTTTCTCCAATGCCACAAAAATTGCACAAGGGTTTAATACCATCCTAGTCAGGAGAAGCCTTAGCCTGGAACAGTGGAAGATTTTTCTCTTAAAGAAGCAGGGGCCATTTTCATTACACAAAATGTGTACCTTCCTTTGTCTTTTTGAAAATAATCCAGTTGTGTCTGTGTATGCCAGTGTCATTTATGTGTCTTAGTTTAGATGTGAAAATATATGTGGCATTTTACCTGTAGGCTAAAAATACCATGGGAATTCTTCCTTCCTACCCATGGCTCTTGTGAAAATGCATTGCAAAGGGCTTCAGAGAGTTTGAGGCACCATAGGGAAGATGTGGGAAGAATTACTGTCCTTGGTCTTTTTAATGGAAAGTTAAACCCTCACACCCTCAACCCTTCATACCCCACACTCACTTTGTTTTTGGAGACATCAGATTAACGTGGAACACTTTCCTCTACTACCCACAAAGGTACTAAAATATGTCCAGCAAATCCAGAAGCCACATTCCACCTGTGTCTGTGTGTATGTACATGTGTGAATAGGGTTTAATTAAAACTATGCGCTATGAGATTTTTAAAACATACAGTCAGCCTTCTGTATCCACGGATTTTTTATCCACAGATTCAAGCACCCACACCTTGAAAATATTCAAAAAATACATAAATTCCAAAAAGCAACCCTTGATTTTGCTATTTTATATAAGGAACACCATTTTATTATGCCACTATGTTTAATGGGATTTGAGCATCCACAGATTGTGGTATCCATAGTAGGTCCTGTAACCAAATCCCAGTGAATACCAGGGGCCCACTCTGTGTGTATGTGTGTGTGTGTGTGTATTCACAAACCCCTCTTGCAAAAGGCTAGCATTTTTATTCTATATGGTTTACAGCATGTCCCCAAATTTGTAGCAATTTCTTTCTTTCATTTTCTTTCTTTAGAGCAGGGATGGGCAACTGTGGATGACCCAGGAGCTGCATTAAAACCTTTGAATGCTGCACCCCAACCTCCACACCCAGTCTTCCCCAAAATCATGGTGTGTGTGTATGTATCACCAAATGTCCTCTAGGGGATATGGAGAGTATTTTCTCCATGTTATGTTTTAGGTCTAAGGAAGGTTTTTTTTACAACACGAAGTGGTCACTTCCCATTTGCTTTCTGGACCTAAATTGGATCTTGGCGTCCCTGAAACATGGTGGGAAAGCCACACACAGAGAGAGCTTAGTGGGCATTTGTGAGGAAAAATGATTTTGAGAAATTTTGCAAAGGGAGGGTCTCCAAACGTGATGAAAATAACCTCTACAGAACTTAGAAGTCAGCTTGGGTTATTTTAGAGCAACTAAATTTTTGACCACTTAGAGGCTGCACTTTGCCCATCCCTGGTTTAAAGCTCCTTCTAAAAAGCTGTGCCTTGCTAGTAGCTCTCTTGTAATTTTTGGCTGAACTAAAGTGCTATCTGGTAAGTGGTTTTTACTTGTATCTCCAG
Source organism: Urosaurus nigricauda (assembly GCA_034509955.1). Taxonomy (NCBI): domain Eukaryota; kingdom Metazoa; phylum Chordata; class Lepidosauria; order Squamata; family Phrynosomatidae; genus Urosaurus; species Urosaurus nigricauda. The sequence continues at coordinate 245,101,845 of JAOEGL010000001.1, forward strand.
CATACACTGTCTGTCACAGACAACATTTTGGATTTTTTTGGTGAGGGTCTTCCCCCCACCCCCCAAATAGATGAAAGAGATATGTGCGGGGGGGGGTATTCTACTGACAGGGGTTGTCATGTTTTTATTGTTGTGTGCCTTCAAGTAATTTCCAACTTATAGCAACCCTAAAGGGGATGTGGTGACTTAGTGGTTAAGACACCAATTCTGACAATTGGAGGATTGACAGTTCGAGGCCCAAGTGCTGCATGATGGGGTGAGTTCCTGTTGCTAGTCCCAGCTTCTGCCAACCTCGCAGTTTGAAAGCATGCAAATGCAAGTACATAAATAGGTACCACTTCAGTGGGAAGGTAGCAGCATTTGGTGCAGTCATGCTGGCCACATGAACACCACATTTGTCTTGGGACAGCGCTGGCGTTTCAGCTTAATAATGAAGATGAGCACCGCCCCCAACATTCGGAAACAATTAGACATTTATATCAAGGAACTGCCTGTACTTTTTAAGGCAAACCTATCATGGGGTTTTCTTGCCAAGTTTCTTCACAGGAGGTTTGGCATTGCCATCCTCTGAGGCCAGGGCCCAAGGTCACCCAGTGGGTTTACATGGCTGAGTGGGGATTCAGATCCTGATCTCCAGAATCATAGTCCAGCGCTCAAACCACTATACCATGCTGGCTAAAACTGGATAGAACACACAGTTCATTCTCCAACATGAGTTGACACGAGATTATATCCCTTTACACTCCAGCATAATGATATCACAGATGCATGGAAGGCTTGTTTATTTATTTATTGGATTTATATCCTCCTGCCTTTCTGTCATGGACTGCCCTGGGCCTGACTTAAAGGCACAGTTACAGGACTCAGAGTTTGAATACATGGAGGATGCTGAGACAGGGGCAAATCTGGGGCTCCCTGGATCAGCACCCCTAGAGCAGTCTCAGGAAGCTGCAGAGGTAGAAACAGACTCTATGGACTCTAGGCTGCAGGTGCTAGGACCTGAGGAGAGAAGGCAGGTCAAGGGGTCCTTGAGGAGGTCTTCCAGGCTAGAAGCCAAGAGGAGAGCTAATAGGTTTCAGGTGAGAGAATCAGAAGCCTTTTAAAAGACCTCCAGCTGCAGATGTTCTTTGCAGCTGACAACCAGCCTTGTTGTTCCTGTGTTCTTGATTCATGACTCTGTTTATCTGAGCTCTGGACTTGCCTTGTGATTATGCTCTTTCTTCTGCCCTTTGCTGTGACTGACTGACTGACTGGTATTGTGTGAACTTTGGACTGGGCTCTGGACTATTCCTTTGTATATTCCCCTGTTGTTCTGCTTTCAGTAGAGCTAAGTAGATTACTTTCTCCCAAAATGGGAGGCCTCTTGTGGTTAGTAAGTATCCCCATACACCATTTTGTTTTTGCCAGTTGTGAAATTTTTGAACTTCCACCAAAGGCATACTCTTTCCAAAGAAGTTTCAGAGTGGATGTAAGAAAATCTAACCTTTATCTCATGTTATGAGATCCACTGTAGTTTACTATTTTAATTATTGGATTAGAGTCTGTTTCTACCTCTGCAGCTTCCTGAGACTGCTCTGGGGGTGCTGATCCAGGGAGCCCCAGATCTGCCCCTGTCTCAGTATCCTCCATGTATTCAAACTCTGAGTCCGGTGACTGTGCCTGGGTGACCTTGGGCAAGTCGCCAGTCTGAGAAGAAAAAAAACCCTCTGAGCTAGTTTCGCCAAGAAAACTGTGATAGGATTGTCTTAGGGCTGCCATAAATTAGAAACAACTTGAAGGCACACAATAACAGCACCTCAAGTTATAAGTAACAATTGTTTCATAAAAAAATTATTTTATTTTTAGTATTCAGAAAGAAGGTACTGGAGAAACTCTTTCCTGTTCCTCCTGGTGTGGTTTCTTCAGATGCGGAGACAAGCACTGTTCCAAGAGCGCCAGTTTCAGCTCGAGAAGGTTCAGATAATGCAACAGCTTTGCCAGGCTACTCCAGGTTACCAGGTAATGCAGTTTCCAAATGGAGAGAGTTTGTGGTGTATGTTCACATGTCATGTAGGTTGTTGCAGGACATTAAAAAAAATAGCATGCTCTGTATGAAGCTGAATCCTTGAACTGATGGTAAACAAGAGAAAATGGCACAATAAGGCTATTTGCTTTCAATAGAATAGATGTAAAGGGATGTTAAAAATACACCAGTACACTATTCTTTGTTCTGGGTTTTCATGTTGAATTTAATTGCACTACTATGTTATGTTCTAATTTTGTTTCTCAACCTAACTTATACATTGCCTTAGAAAACACATGTTATTGTCCTAAACATTCAACCAACATTGATCTAATTGCTCAGGAAAATCACCTTTGATTATTTACCATTAGAATAATGTAACTGGAGGCTGCAAACTGCATTCTTAAAGTACTGACTAATTCTTTCCTTAGCTAAGAAAATTCAGCAGGGTGCATTAAACACTTTCGCACATTTATATTACATACACTTGCTAGTACTGTTCAAAGAGGTAATCCTGCACAACTCATATCCAGACTCTGAGAAGTATCTTGAAGATCCCATGGATTTGTTTGCCCCTCATTATTATTATTAATATTATTCATTTATATCCTGCCTTCTCCTGATGATGGGACTCAAGCCAGCTAACAAAATTTTAAAATATAGATTAAAAACACTACAAAAGTTAAAAGAAAGTATGAAATATGAATTAAATAATTACATTAAAACAATTTAAAATATTAAAATGCACTAGAAAATATAAAAATAAAAAACTATGTACAAACACTTTAAAAAAACTTTCAAACTAGCACCAGACAGCATTAAGAGCCCAAGTCCAACAGTTTGTAAAGGACTGGGGGCACAAAAATGTTTTAAGCTGCCACCGGAATGAGAACAAGGATGGAACCAGCCTGGCTTCTCTGGAGAGGGAATTCTAAAGTCTGGGAGAAACCACTGAAAACACCCTCTCCCTTGTTCCCACCAAATGAACCTGAGAAGGTGGTGGGACAAAAAGGAAGGACTCTCCAGATGATGTTAAAACCCTAATCGGCTAATAGAAGGAGATTGTTGTTAGTTGTTGTGTGCTTTCAAGTCAGTTCTGATTTATGATGACCCTAAGGAGAACCTACCATGGGGATTTCTCAGCAAGTTCAGAGGAGGGTTGCCATTGCCTTCCCCTAAGACTGTGAGTGAGTAACTTGCTGGTGGGTTTCATGGCCAAGCTGGGAATCAAACCCTGATCTCCAGAGTCATAGTCTAATGCTCAAACCACTATGCCATGCTACAGTCTTTCAAATAGCCTGAACCCAAACAATATAGGGCTTTATAGGTATAGACCAGAACTTTGAATTGTGCTCAGAAATAGACTGGTAGCCAATGGAGCTTTTGCAACAAGGAAGTGGCGTGTTCCCTGTAGCCAGCCCCAGTTAACAACCTGGCTACAGCTCTTTGGGCCAGCTGAAGTTTCTGAACACTCTTAGAGTGTTCACATGTAGAGTGAATTATAGTAGTCCAAACCGGATGTAACCAAGTCATGTAGAACTGCGGCGTGATCCAACTTCAAAGGTATAAAAATAATCTTTTTAAATTCTAATGGAACAGAATATTGACTGAGATGGATGTTTTGCTTAACTTCATGTTATATTGATGTGTCAGTTGATTTCAGTGGGCTGTGTCCAGGGATGTAAAATGCTCCAAAGTGTCCTGGAGCTGAAATGTACAATGGATGTTCCATTATTTGCAGACATAATTGATGCAGCAAATTTTGTAAATGTGCAGATGCAGCTGGTTGTTTGCTGAGGGCTGTTTGCAAAATGGCACATTTCTATCCTTATTTGAATTTTATGTATGTGTCTAATTCCGCTGATAAGTATATCCTATCAATACACATCCCCGAGCATCTTAAGTTTGGCAAGGAGAGGAGCGGAAGGAAGGTGTGTGATGCTTATGCTAGAAAGAAAGCCAGAAAGGTAAGAGAGGATTCAAAAGGGAAAGCTGCCAAAAAAACCCGAAAAAACCAAAAAAACAACAACCCTAAAAAAAAAAACCCACTTCTTTTGGTAAACATGTATATTTTAGGACTAGTGTAAAAGCAGGAGGGATGGGGAGGGAAAGAAGGGAAAGTGCACACAAATATACTTCTGTAGTGATCTCTGGGCTCAGGAGCCAAACTAGCAACCCTGTTCTGGCTCTTTCCATGCAGAAGATCATTAGTTCCCATGATCTCCTGAATCACCCTTGCCCACTCCTGCAGAGTTAAAGGGGATCTCCTGAGGCCATCTATTCCAAGCTGCCACTCCCTTAGCCCACACTAGGACTCGCTATAGCAAAAGAGATATCACTCATACAAGACCTCATTGTCTTCTAGGCACAGAATGTGAGTTACAGAAAACAGTCATTCAGCCAAGCGAGGTAAAATAAACCAAAAATCTTAAGACAGTATTCTAGAGGGCAGGAATTTATCAAGTGCTGGCAATAATAGCCCAAATCTTATACTTAGAGCAAGGCAAATAGCACAAAAATCAAACAGTGGGAAGGAAAAAACCTTTAAAAGGCAAATGGGGGGGATAGCCCAAGGTCTTAAGTTTCTCTATACTAATGCACAGAGCATAGGAAATAAACAAGATGCACTCTTAGCGCAGTAAAGCAAATGTGATATAATAGGCATCACTGAAACCTGGTGGGATGATTCTCACAATTGGAATATAGTAATAGAGGGGTATAACCCATTCCAGAGAAATAGACCAAAGGAAGGGGAGATGGAAAAGCATTATACATTAAGGATGTATATAACAGTCAACAGATCCATGATTTAAATCATGGAAGCCGAGTTGAGAGCATTTGGATAAAAATTAAGGGAGAGAGAAACAACAAGGATGTGGTGGTGAGAGTCTGCTACAGACCTCCATGCCAAAATGAGGAGTTAGATGATGCCTTCCTGGAACAGATGACCACACGTTTAAAAATGAGAGATGTCATAGTAATAGGGGATTTTAACTATTCTGATATTTGTCAGAAGTCAAATTTTGTGAAAAATTTAAGGTCCAACAAATATTGTATATACTCATACAGTATATACAATAGAGTATAATAGAAAATGACTTATCCATGAGTCAATATAAGTATTGTACTTTAATCTGTCCAGAAAAACAGACCTCCCCTCAACTCTCTCATCTATCCAGCTTTTAGGGTCAGCACAGTTCTGCCTGCTGGAATTTTGTAAGTTCTTTGGCTTTTTCCCTCATTCCTTCATCCCTTAGATCTTTTGTTACATGCCCCTATGTTTTACCCTGGACTTATCCATGAGTCATATCAAAATTTATGATTTTGGCCGCCAAATCTGTCTTTGGTTTATACATAAGGTTGACTCATAGTCAAGTATATAACTCATTTGTCTTGCAGACAGTTTCATTGTTCAGAAGGTGGAAGAGGTGACGGGGGGTCATCTATTTTAGATCTGATCCTAACCAACAGTGATGATCTGGTTAATGGGGTGGAAGTGTCAGGATCTTAGGTGGGAGTGACCATTTTCTCTTGGAATTTTTTATACAGTGGAAAAGGGAAGACTAGCATAGTCACACATACATTCTAGACTTTAAGAAAGCTGATTTCAGTAATTTTAGGGAAATACTGGCAATGATCCCATGGTCACGTTCATGGAGAAGGGAGTTGATGAGGGATGGGAGTTTCTCAAATGTGAGATATTGAAGGCACAGTTTCAAACAGTTAAAGCAAGGATGAAAAATGGGAGGTCTCCCAAGAAACCAGGATAGAAATTTCAACTGAGCTAAGACATAAAAGGGATATGCACAAGAAATGGAAAAGGGGAAAAATCACCAAAGAAGAATTCAAACACATAGCCAGCTCATGTAGGGAGAAAGTCAGAAAAGCTAAAGCACAAAACGAGCTCAGGCCTGCTAGAGAGGTTAAAAACCAATTATAAAGGCTTCTTTGGTTATGTCTGTACATAAAGGAAAAACAAGGAAATGGCAAAATGCTAACAGGGAATAGAGGAAAGTCAAAACTACTCAACCATTTCTTTGCCTCAGTCTTCTCTGAAAAGGAAAACAGTGCTCAGTCTGGGGAAATAGGAGCAGATGATGTAGTAGGGGAAATGTAGCAAACAATATGTAAAGAGATAGTGCAGAAATGCCTGGCTGCTCTAAATGAATTCAAGCCTTCTGGGCCAGATGAGCTATATGCAAGGGTATTAAAAGAACTGGCTGAAGTAATCTCAGAACCACTGTCAATAATCTTTGAAAATTCCTGGAGAACAGGAGAGGTCCCAGAAGACTGGTGGAGGACAAATGTTTTCTCCATCTTCAATAAAGGGAAAAAGTGGACCCAAATAATTACCAGTCAGTCAGACTGACATCGATACCAGGAAAGATTCTAGAGAAGATCATTAAACAGTCTATAAGCACTTAGAAAGGAATGCTATGATACGAAGTCAGCATGGGTTTCTCAATAACAAGTCATGCTAGACTAATCTTATCTCTCTCTTTTAAAAAAAAGAGTTACAACCTTGATAGATAAAAGGAATGCTGTGGATATAGCATATTTTGATTCAGTAAGGCCCCCATGATATCCTTGGAAAAGGGCTGGTAAAATGTGGACTAGACAGTGTGACTGTGGGGTGGATTTGTAATTGGTTGAGTGACCAAACCCAATAGGTGCTGAACAATGCCTCCTCCTCTTCCTGAAAAGAAGTGACTAATGAGGTACGTCCTGGGCCCAGTGCTTTTCAACATCTTTATCAGTGACATGGATGATGGAATAGAGGGTATGGTTATCAAATCCGCAGGTGACTCTAAATTAGGAGGAGTTGCTAATACACCCAGGGGACAGGATCAGAATTCAAAATAGATTAGAAAGCTGGGCCAAAGCTGAAAATGAATTTCAAGAGGGAGAAATGTAGGATATTACATGTGGGCAGTAAAAATGAAACACACAGATATAAGATAGGGAAAACCTGGCTTGACGGCAGTACATGTGAAAGAGATCTAGGAGTCTTTGTGGACCACAGACCGAACATGAGTCAACAATGTGATGCAGCAGCTCAGAAGGCCAGTACACTTATAGGCTGCATCGTATATAGTGTCCAGATCAAGGGAAGTAATAGTACCACTCCATTCTGCTTTGGTCAGACATCAACTGGAATACTGTGTCCAATTCTGTTCACTGTAATTCAAGAAGGATGGGGATAAGCTGGAGTGTGTTCAGAGGAAGGAGACCAAAGTGGTGAAAGGTCTGGAAACCATGTCCTATGTGGAGTGCCTTAGGGAGCTGGATACACTTACCCTGGAGAAGAGAGGTTGAAGAGGTGACATGATAGCCATGTTTAAATATTTGAAAGGATGTCAAATTGAGGATGGAGCAAGCTTGTTTTTTGCTGTTCCAAAGACTAGAACGCAATGGGTTCAAGCCACAGGAAAAGAGATTCCACCTCAATATTAGGAAGAACTTCCTGACACTAAGAGCTGTTTGACGGTGGAACACACTGCCTTGGAGAATTTTAAACAGAGACTGACTGGCCATCTGTCGAGGGTGCTTTGATTGTGTATCCTTTAATGGCAGGGGCTTGCACTGGATGGCCCTTGTGGTCTTTTCCAACTCTATGATTCTGATCACAGGAAGCACCGCCCTGATCACAGGAAGGGCAGTATATAAATAAAGATGATGATGATGATGATTATATTATTATTATTATTATTATTATTATTATTATTCTGTAATAGAAAAGAGCCCTCTTTAGGTATTGAGCAGGTATTCAGATGTATGAACATGGATGTCCATGTGACATTTTGCACATGAATGGCTTCATATACATACTACACACGCATTGCTCTGGCAACATCATCATTATTGATGTGGCAGTATTCTGATTCAAAAAATTAAATAAGAATATCCACTGGCGGGATAAAGAAACTTAAGGTCAACTGGGAACAGATATACAACATAAAGATTTTCTTGCAGTTCCCTGACTTGCTACAGGGAAGAACAAAAGGGGGCAGATTCAGCCTTCCCTAGCTGTAGTGTATTTAATGTGATGGCCACAGCAGGAATGGGGAACCTTTGACACTCCAGGTGTTAGATCTCATATCTCAAAAGCTCAGCCAGCATGATAGATAGTAAAAGTCTGTGGGAACATTAGTCCAAACATTTAGAGGGTCAGGAATTCTACACCCCTGCATTATAGTGTTAGATTAAAAAGCCAGTGTTGAGTGACAAACACATTTTCTCTTTGAGTGGATTCATGCTATGAAAAAAACTTGATGTACTTCCTTTTTCCTAGGTTTGCCTGCAGTGGATGGTTTATTTTGTAACACAAATATTAGGGCCTAGGCTCAGTTACTTTTTCCAAACATTTGTTCAAATAAACAAGAAAATACCACAGTAATGATCTCAAAGAAACGCTTTAAAATCTTCACAAATTTTAACACTTTATTCAAATGTTAATGAGTATGAATTATAGCAAATGTAAGTCACACTCTCTCAGCCTCGGGGAAAGGCAATGGAGAACTCCTCTGAACAAATGCTTCTGATAAAATCCCATACTAGGTTCACTTCAGGTTTGCTTTAAGTCGGAAACAACTTGAAGACAGACAACCCACACACACAGACAAGTAGCAAGTCAGTTCCATGCATGCTTGTTCAGAAGGATGCCTCATAGTGACCTTGATCTCTAGTAAGTTTGGAACTAAAGTCCCTCTTCTGTCTGCATTTATTATTCAATATCAAAAATTGCTTTGACTTTTATCATTTTTTTAAAAAAATAATCAACATCCTATTAAAAGCAAAAAGCTTCATTTGATGCTTAAAATCAAGAGACAGTTAACATTCTCAAGGGCAGGGCTATCAAACTAAAGCTGTAATATTGTATTGCTTCATATTGATAACGTAGAAGGCATTGAGGCATTTTTAGGGAAGAATCTAATGGCCAAAAGGGGGAAACATGATCATTCTTGTCCCCACTGTCTTTTCAACTACTGTGCTTCTCTCTTGAGCCAGGTTTCCTTCACCTGGATTCCCACGGCCAGATGTATGCTCATTGAGGCAGGATGAGGAGGAGATACAGCCTCTGAATAGAGTGATGTTTTCAGAGGAGAATTAAGGATTGGGGGATGTTTAATCATGACCCTTTTGCCTGTATATCCATTCTCCCCTGTGAATGTTCTCTTCTCTTGCATTCAGAGCAAATAGGTCTTGAAGAATGCTGCCTGACATTTACAATGAGGTCTGTGTGCTCTTCCAGCTGTTGTTAGATTGTAATTCATCAGTCTTCAGATGTTGGTTGTGATAATTAGAGCCTCAGTCTAATCTCAACTGGAGGGCTTCGCGATTCTCCACCCCATTATAAACACAGAGAATCAATAGGTTGTACTCTCCTTTCTGTAATATTTGAAGGCATTTTCAATGTCTAATGGCAAGAAACTTATCAGTTGATCTATCATTCAACATTTCTTTACAGTCATTTATAGAAATATAGAGAATGGTATAGGTCTGTAGTTGGTGTATTTATTGGAGGAACCAATGACATGATGTTTGTTGAAATAAATCCTGATTATTATTTTTACAGGCAGTGTAGGTACTTCTTCATAAGCTGTTTTTACTTCTCTTACGCTAATATAGAATGGTAGCCCTAATGTAGAAGAGAAGCAGTACTTCTTCACTAATGCTGTTGCCTTAGACCCCAGTAAAATTTGCATTTGCACCCATGTTCCTGCTAAAATTTTGCTTGCCTCTATTAGAAGTGGGTTGTTTTTTAAAGCATGCTTTGATTTGTGGATTCAGTATCATTGATACGCTGCCAAGCAAGGCAAATATTGTCTATACATATTCATGAGAAAAATTTTGGCAGTGTAATAATGGAATAAACAACTTTTGCAGACTGATTAAACAATTCATTTTAGCAGTTAATTATTGTGGCAAGAAGGAGCAGCAGACTGTAATTATTACATTGTAGAGTAGAATATGACATTTTAAATGCCTTTCCATCAAGAATTTGTATTCTGTTGAGTGATTATGCTAACATGGCATAACTGTCAATAAGATGGTTGATTGTTCATAATGTCCTGAGGTCATAGTTTTTCTATGAGTATCAACAAACTGCTGCTTTTATCTCTCAGTTTTTGTTGGGCCTCAGTCTCTTCTCAAATGCCACCAGTCTTCTCTAGAGGGACCTAAAAACCCATTGCAGCTGATCCTTCTCCATTTGGTATCTTCAAAAATATGGACTGTGTTGTTGCTACCTTCTTCTCTTTTCTTCAGATCTTCATGCACTGTAGAATTAGTCAGATAAAACAATACACTCAGTATGTATTCTGAAGATCCACATACACAAGTAGGGCTATCAAATAAATCATTCCCTAAGATAAATGCTTGGATTCTCATTTATTATCAAAAGTAGTTCACATAACAGCAGCAAGCCTTTGTTTAATAGGATTACAAGATAAAAACAATCTCAGAATAGAAGTGTAGCCAACTGCAAAAAGCCACATATTGGGAAGACAAAGGTTTCCTACAAACAATTTATTCTAAATCCCTTTAAACGCTGTGCCTTCATAAATGTTGTGTATTCAGACTGTCCTCTACAATCAAGTGCTATAAACTGTCTTTAAAAAGGAAAAAAAAAATACATTCCCTTGGCGCTAGACAGAAACTCCCAGAGTGCGATAAATGAAGCAATAGGTTGCTTAACTACTTGTTAATGGTTTGGAATAATAATAACTGTATGCCATGTGAAGTAAATTAGAAATGCAAATCTCTGTAAGTCCTACTTGACAGAGTAAGTCCATCTGTGTTCCAGGGGGCAAGATTACCTATGTCAAAGCAGGAACATAGCCATGTTTCTGCAGAAGGGACATCCAGTGTGTTTATTCCTGCAGAGATACAGAAGATGGGCTTCTTGATGCCTCTGTCTGAAACCTTTCCAAACGCAAGAACTTCCAGTGTTATTCAGAAAGACTTCTGGAAGATTGGGAATTCTAGTATTGCCCAAGGCCTTTTGCAAATTCTCTTTAGTTCATGAGTGAAAAATTCTGCTAGAGAATCTGATGGCATGTCTTAAGAATTATGATTTTTCTTTCCCAAGCAAGACTGATTTTGTCCAATACATTCTAACACCCTGAAGAACTTTCACATTTGCTTCTCATTAATTCCAGCACTGATTAACACCTCATTATTAATCAGCACTGGTAGAAGAAATCAGCCCCAAGACTGAAGTTCGATGGGTTTAGCATGAGTTTAAAGAAGTGAATTTACTGAATATTTTCAATTAATTTTAACTTTTATGTCTGTCTCTTCAGAATGCATGATTAATCAGATTGTATCTTATGGCATTATTTCTGTTTCCTTTATTGACCTCTAAAAGTGAAGACTTTTCCTTAGTGTTTGGAGTGGGAGACAAACTGAATTTTGACACTGGGTTTTTGTTTGTTTCTTATTGAGGGGAGGCAGTGGAATGATTGGAGAGTTAACTTCCTGAAGCCAATGAAATTTCCTTATTTCTACCTCTGTGCAAAAAAAAGGGCATGTAGAAGTTTTAGATTGCTCATCAAGATCTATAGGAGTCCAGTACACGAGCGTAGCATAGTCAGCAGTCTTCTTTCTGTGTGTAGAAACCTGATGAACTGATGACTTGTACGAAGCAGCTATTGTGACAGTAGGTGTTCCTTGAACTACCTTGAATTTCTTAGTAACTACAGATTTAAAATCCACAAGATAATAGTGATATCATGCTTTTTGTAAATTGTAGCCATGTTCTTTAAAGACTCCTCAAAAGGCCTTTGAGAAGTGCACTATAATTGCTTATGAGTGCTATTTCTCCTTCTACTCTTCAACAAAATGATTGTAGGAGGATTATAGTTTTTATAAAATTATTCCATATTACATTCCATTATTGCAATGTTCCTGTGTGTGTTTTGTGGAGGTTGAGTGATAATTTTTGGAAGAATTGTTACTGCTTGCTTTACTGAATGTTGGGAAAAGAGCCACTGTGCCAGGGCTGGAGATCAGGTGCTGCTCTTGATTAGAAGTAGATCTTGGTTGAATCTGCACTGATGGTGAAGTGACCATATTAGTGTCTTCTCGTAGTTGCCATGGGATCAGTGGTTTACACAGTCCTTTAATCATGTAGGTGAAAAAGGAGAAGAAATTCCTCAATTCTGAAAGACTGAAAAGGATGTCATAGTTAAAGAGTATTGCAGAACTTTACAAAGTCCCCTCACCCCCATATAAATCTGGATATAGTTTAACTTGGTGGCTTAAGGCAACGGATAAAGCAAAATCTAGTAGATACATTCATAAGAAATAGTTCCTTAGTTGATTTTTACTTGTTAATTGAATTTCTTATTGCAGATGAGGACACAAAAGCCAATTTCCCTCTGTTCTGGCACTGTCAAAGCAGTACAGACAATTTAGAAAGAATTAGGGGTGTAAAGCTTTTGCTTATTTTGTTCTTGTTCTTGCGCTGCCTGCATGATTCCCTGTCTATGAAAATAAGTACATCTGGCCCTCTGTATCAATAGATTCTTCATCCATGGAGTCAACCATCCACAGCTTGAACATATATTTTTTTTAAAAAAAAAATTGCAATAGCAAGTACATTTCTATACTGCTTATCAGTGCATTTAAGCACTCCCTAAATACTTTACAGCGTCTAAGCTAATTGCCCCCAACAGAGTCGGAAGAATGCAAGGCTGAGTCAACCCTGAGCCCATGGATGGTACTGAACTCACAACCTTGTGGTTTTTCAAGTGAGTGGCTGCAGCACAGGCATTTAATTACTTTGCGACCAGGGCTCCTGAAATCTTGACTTTACCATTTTATATAAGAGACACCATTTTATTGCACCATAGTATATAATGGGACTTGAACATCCACACATTTTGGTATCTATGGGGGTCCTGGAACCAAACCCCATCAGATATTAAGGATTCATTGTCTGGCCACTTTAGGAGCATGTTGTTTACATGATGCATGGCTGCAAAGTGGCTGGAAGCTGCCCCAAGGCTGCACACAGCCACAAAAAGCCACTCTTACTGGTGGCCTATTTGAGACCATGGCGATGGCCCATGTAGGGAGAGGGCTGTGCGATCACCACAGTCCCAGTGCGATTGGGGCCAAAGCAGCCACAGGTGACTCCTTCCTGGCCATCTGCTTTAGCCCTTAGCCTTAGCTTAGGTTCTTTCAGAACAGGGAGAGTGTAACAGAGATCTTTGGGGCTTTCTAGATTGGCAGGAAAGTTACCTTTTCCTTAATGCTTAGCAGCTGCACCACAGCCTTTAGCTGGAGCTACGCTGTTCTGCAGTTTTTAAAAAAGAAGCTGGGAAAACCAGCACCTTTTTAAAGGCGCTTCTTCTCCGCTACAATGCAAAAAAAGCGTTTTCATGGCACACTTTCCCTTTTTCTCATCTAAAGGCTAGAGTTTCATGCAGCCATGAACACACTTCTTTTTGCCAATCTAGAAAGCCCCTTTGTTTTCCAAGAGTACAGTCTCTCAGGTGATGCAAGTTAGGGCTGTGAATTTACATGTATTTCAATTTTAAAAGAATGGAGAACTTGAGAAGCTTTCTCCCTGCTAAGTAGGACACAGGGGTTTGTCCATCTTTTTGATAATTTTTTTCATGTTGGAAAGCTTTTTATGAAAATATCACTTCTGAAAAAAGGAGATCAGTTTTATAGTGGGAATGCCTTGTCATGCACAAAATATACTGTTTTCTGTGGGTGGGAAATGTATTTTCACAAAAGAGAAATGTTTTTGCACAACCAAAATTTAGCAGAAAATGAAAAGTGCATTAAAAAAATCTCATGATGATTAACCATTTCTTGGATGGAGTGTATCAGTGTATCAAGACACTGGACAAGAACATTCGCAAGTATTCTTTATGTCCTAGTAATCACACAGGTGTTGTAGCAAAAATAATGTTCTTTGTTATTATCTTCCAGATAAAAAGGGTGAGATTCTGGCTCCAAGGAAAATGTACACAGTGATTCCTCCTCCTGAAGATTATGTACCACCTATTAGTACTGAAGTCAGTAATGAAAATTCTGAGAGCGATGATGATGATGATGATGATGATGATGATGATGATGCCGATGTTCCAGGTGAAAAACAGTGTTTCAGTGTTGTATTGTTTTTACAATGGTCAGTATTTAAAACTAGATGGGCTGTTTAAGAATGGGCTGTTTGTGGAGTTGTGCTGGAGTTGTCACCATCTTTTGCTTTGGTGGCAATTTCCACATAGTGAAGCTCCCTGCCAAATATGGCAAAAACAGTTGGATTAATTTGTTAAGACAGTGGTTTGTGCCTAAATGCATTAATTCAAAAGCCTGAGCTATTGACTTCAGTGAAATCTGTGGTGGGGAATTTCAACAACTATCTCCTTGGAAAGTGAGATGACATAAACTTTTGCACATTTTTTTGTTTTTTGTTTTTTATAATCTTCTGCACTTGGTGTTGACATCAGTCAGAGACAACCTGGAGGCACACAATAGCAATGCTTATATGAAAAATTCATTTCTTAAAGAAAAAAAAGTTTTGTGTGGGGAAAGTCCTTCAATTCATAGGGTCCTTGCTACAGTTTTTACTGGTCTTCACCATGTCAGCTAGCTAGAGAGAGGACTGAATGTTTGGACTGCATCAATTTGAAATGTCACTCTGTGTCTGAAAAACTAGCCTGCGGGGAGCGTCTTTCTGCCAAAAGCTTTCTTCCTAATACAGTAACCTAGTAGATGCAAGAAGATTTAGCTTTTGTATTAAATAAGTAAGAAGTGGTCAGTCAGGAAACTCATAGTATATGTATATTGCCTATGTTCAGCACAATGGGATAAAACTCATGCGGGCCTGCAGTGCTTTGGATTTTTGTGTGGCTTACAGAATTGTTGTTGTGTGCCTTCATGTTGTTTCCAATTTATGACAACCCTAAGGTGACCCCGTCACTGGGTTTGATGGGACTGAGAATGTGTGACTCATCCAAAGTCACCCAGTGATTCAAACCCTGATCTCCGGAGTCCACGTCCTATGCTCAGACCATTATACCATGCTGGTGTAAACAAGATATAATTATATTAAATCAAAATCATGAAACATTTTATATATTTTAAATTTAACTTGTGTAACAGTCACTTTCTCCCCATTTAAAGATTTGTCACAGATTTCTCTGTTCATTATTCCTTCACCATTTTATAGGGGTAGGTATTTTATGGCCCAGGAAGAATGAGAATGTCTAATTTATGACAAACTTTACTATAGAGGTGTAGGGCAGTGCCTAGCCTGATTCAAGGTCTATGTAAGCTGTATCACTGAAGACAGTGTATTTATCGGTGCTATTTGTGTTACTAGAATGCATCTTAGTACAAATATTGCAACTTGTTCTCCTTCAATTTCTTTATAGACTAAAGCGTAATAATTCTTAAGCTTTGATACTTAAATATTAATACTTAATACTGACATTGATCTGACTTTTGGATAGAACTGTGGTTTGTAACTTTGGGAATATAGGTTTCAAGTACAGGATTGCTTCAGTTCAGAAGTTCAAGCTTTAGTAGTGAACCAGAAGCCTTGGTTCAGGAACCAAATATGTTTCCAGCAAATATATATTGTCAGGACAGAAAAGCCAACATTAACACAGTATAGTTAAAGCATACAGTAATTCATATTTTAAGCAGGGGGACACCCCATTCATCCAGAAAGCCAAATGCTCTCATTTTCTAAGGGTCCGCCTCCTTCTAACCTGGTACCACATCCGTTCTCATGAGACTGTGAAAGTTCCAGCATAGCCTCTCCCCACTTCACACCTGCTCATTAATCATCAAAGAAATGCATGCAGTAGCCTTAGCAACTAACTTACAATTATGTTTCCCATCATCCAGTGTTAGTACAAGATACCCTGTTTCCCCTAAAATAAGACATCCTCTGAAAATAAAACCTAGTAGAGGTTTTGCTGAATTGCTAAATATAAGGCCTCCCCCAAAAGTAAGACCTAGCAAAGTTTTTGTTTGGAAGCATGCCTATTTTTTTTGTTCAACAATAAATGTGAATTCTTCTTCATGGAAAAATAAGACATCCCCTGTAAATAAGACCTAGTGCATCTTTGGGAGAAAAATAATAATATAAGACACTGTCTTATTTTTGGGGAAACACGGTAATAGGTTGCAAGCAAAACTGCAAGAAAAAATCAGATCTTGACATTAGGTAACAGCACAGCAACTCCTAGAAAATCCAAGCAGATCCAGAGCAACAGGCATAAATCAAAGAACCTTCAGTCTTCTACAAGTTATAGAGGTTATCTACCACAACTGTGTCAGTATTTAATATCATCTGTTTTTCTGTAGTTCTGTTAAATAATACATCCTTTTGAATGGATATGATTATAAATAAACATGTTTTTTTTAAAATAATCAAAGGCTTTCCCCTAAAACTAGGTCTTGGAACTGAATCTTTTTTCTTTCTTGTACTAGCCTGAACAAACAGTGTCCAGCATACTCAAACTGCTTTTCTCCAAACTTGATTTAGGGGGGAAACAAACGGCCCTGGAGGGGCGGCTTGAAGCCACCCCTTCTGAAGACATATTGGGGCTGTGGCAAACACACACCATGTTCCCAGTCTGCCTTCAAGCCAGCCAAAAAAGGAGCAGCAAATATCCATTCCTTTCTCGGCTGGCAAAATGCTGGCTTTTCCTGCCACACTGTGGCTTGAAGCTGGCTGCAAACCGCTCTAGCGACATGTGGCATGTGAATGCGATGCTGCTTGAGTGTCTTGAAGCTGTCCACATCTGGGTGGCTTCAGGGTATCATCAGAATGTGTGGCATGTAAAAGCTGTGCTCTGAAGGCATCATTTACGGGGCATCTGTTCCAGCCCTTAGTGACAGTGGTACATAGGATGTGTTCACGATACATAACACACCATCGCGAAAATTTTCAGGAATCTTTACTCATCATGAAGTAGCAGCCTGCTGGTGCACACTGACTGACTGGCTCCTCATGTCGTACACAGCCATAGCAATCATGACTGCCTACTTATACTGTGTCATCTCTGTAATAGTTGTGATATATTCTTTGTGCCAACTCTTTTTTCTCATACATTTATGAAAGACTCCCTGCTCATGCCACAAAGCATAAAAGAGGCAAATTCTCATAGTGGAACCTGGTGTCTTCTAAGTTTTCTGGGCTATAATTTACAAAGTTCTTTGCCATGATAGCTGTGGCAGATGGGAGCTGTAGTCCAAAATGTGTATATAGCACTGACTAAGGAAGGCTAAACTAATTTCTGTTATGCGTATAGTTACTGAGCATCTATTTACATTTATTTCACATGACCATTTTGCATAGGATCACATTTCAGCAGTAGTTGATGCATTTACTAGGCTTCCCTATAGAAATTATTTTAGATTATAGTATTCCGACATCAGAAGCATATTTGTTTTGTAAAAATGTGTATGCACAGAGATCTGTTTTGGGCAGTCACAGGAAATGAGAAGGATATATGTATACTTCCTGCCTTACTACTCTCCCTTCCATCAACATCTTATGGACAACCCCTGTCAGTTACTTTCCCCCTTACTAGAACATATGTGTAAGATTATAGCTTCATCAGTATAATTAACAGGGCACAGGATGAGCAAGATGTTTGAGCATGAGCACTCTGAAGGCAGATCCTGTTTTGTGAAAACTGTTATTTATAGCAGCTCCAGGGCACTGCTCTAAAACAAGAGCAATGAAATAGACCTGAAAAAAGATTTCCTTAACTGTGGAAATGGCTGTGCTACCTAAGGATTTTGACAAATATGGATTTCAGAATGAAACAGGTTAAAACATGGGGTTGTAGGAAACATTGGGTCTAAAATTGCCATTTTTGATAACATTTTCAAGGGCTGTAATCTGATATTCAGCATTTGGGCCATAGATAAACTATCATCTGTCAAAAGCTAGTAGCTAATTCAATAACTTCATTGCTCCAAGCTGTTTAATTTTGAACTATGGTTTTTCTGATGTATTTTTATTATTATCTATTTACTTGAAAACATTCCTTTAGGAAACATGTCTTAAGGCATACCATCTGGCTTGGAAAGGAACAAAGAGTGAAAGATTTGATGGGGAAGTAATGTTAGTCATGTTCTTGCTTTTTCATGACATATTACTGCTTATAAGCAGCGTTTTAAAGTCTTAAAAAATCTGTATTCTAACTTCTTATGTAAGGCAGAGTTCCGACTTAGTGGTTAACTAACAAGAAATGCCATATGATATATGCATTGTATATGCATCTGAGGAAGTAGACTTTAGTCAACAAAAGCTCATGCTGCCAACGTTTTTCTTTCAGTTAGTCTCAAAGGTACTACAAGATCTCTACATGCTCATTCTACAGAATAACACTGCTATATCTTTGAATAAAATTATCAGTACAGTACTGTACAAGTCAATGACAGGCTTCTTTAGATGTTAATCTGTTTCTCCTGTGTTGAATACTGGTGTCTGAACACTGATCTGAAGTGCAGTAAGTCCTGCGTCAGAGCCAGTCCCTTTTTATTCTGCTGGGTTACCCAGTCCTCAAGAGAAGTTTTGGTTTTAGAGGGGAGACATAAGTGAATTGCAGAAATCAATTAAAATTTGAATGTCTCAACCAGTGTGAGGAGACATGTTTTGTGCTAAGGGATAGCCAGTTCTTTGTGTTTATAGTTCTTTTTTACCTTCTTCCGTGAATGATTGTATCTGGTTATGTATTGTACGTTTCTGGATCAGTTATTCTGATAAAGACATTTGAACTTTCCAAGTTCTTTCCTCTCTGGCAGCTTTTCTCGCTGATCTGAATACAATTCTGGGATTGACGAACTTGGCATACAGTAGCATATCCTAGATAAAACCTTGCATGTACTGGTTATATCATTAGTGGAATTATAGTGGTTTAAAGTCACCTCACCAGTGGGATTTCAAGTAAGTATAGAGAGAGAGGTGTAATGAAAATGCAGTCCTGAGCATAATGTTAACAACATGGAAATTCACCCTAATACAATAAATTGTTCTGACATCTTTGAAGAACACAGTGTTTGCACCTTTTTGAGTCTGAAACCATTTTGATTAGCAGCTCACTTTAAACATTAGTTCATTTCCAATTAATTGTAAAAAAAATTCTAAACTCTTGTTTGTTCCTCATTAATATACTTCAGCTTATATAACGCTTTAGAGCTTTTGCTGGTGACAGTGGCCTCATTTAATGTAATATTATTCATTAAATCATGGGATCAGTACAGATTTCTTCACCATCTGGAAGCTTTTCCTTGTGAAAGATTATTTTGGGACTTGTTACTTGGTATTTTATTATGAAGAGTTTTATAGTGTAATCAAATGTAAATTGTCATGTCTATGTAAAATATGTTTCTTTGTGTCTCTTATGTCCAATAACAGAATGCTGTTTTCATTCTTAAATCTTCCTGAATATTCAGCAGTGCTTCCTCCTCCACTTCCCATTCTCATATAATTTGCCCTTGCATTCTTCCAATGTGTACCTTAAAGTACCTAATTGGTTCTGTGCATTGCTGTTAGATGGTGGTGATTTTCTTCTTGCTAGAATTTTGATTCATGCTGCTCCAATGCCATAAATGCAGTGTCTTTGGGGCATTTAAACAAAATTGATCCAATTATGTATACTAACCTCTGAGACTATTACTCTTAATGTTTAGTTTATATAACAGTAGTATGCTCTGTGCAGCATGCAGGGGAGCAGGTGTGCAATCCCTGCCGAGAGATTTTGAATGGCCTGTTGTATAACTGGGATGTGCCTGGATTAGGAATATTTTTAATAATGTGAAAGATCCTATAGTTAATATTTACTCTCTTGGTAGGAAAGGTAATGATAGAATAGCTCGAAGGAGCCAAGAGATGGGAAGAATGTTACCAGAGGGACTATGGTCTTTCCACTACCTGAACTTTATTAGAAAAAGTCTCACTGTGGTAACCAGACCATGAATATTGTGATACTTCATACCAGAACATCAAATCACTGATCTCTGTTTTAATTTTAATCTTGCTGTTCTTTACCCCAGATTGAAAGGATGATTTCCCATTAAATGAAAGGCCAGGGGTGAATTTTATTTGAAACAAAAATATTCATCCTATTAAACACCAAGAAATAGTTCCTTTAAAAAGTACAGCCATTTGGGGAAAGAAAATCTTGTTTTATACTTAGTAATAATAATTGTTTTGCACTATATCTGCCTATGTATTCAATTGGGGTACAACTAATACCATAAATAACCATTCTGTAACAGTACAAGTAAGCCTAGATACTCTAAAGGCACCAGAACCCATTTGATCTTGAAAACTAAGCACGGTCAGCCCTGGTTACCCTGCTTCCCCGAAAATAAGACATCCCCAGAAAATAAGACCTAGTAGAGGTTTTGCTGAATTGCTGAATATAAGACCTCCCCTGAAAGTAAGACCTAGCAAAGTTTTTGCATATAAATATATATACAGTATATAATGTTTTGTTGTTGTTGTTGTTGTTGTTGTTCAACAATAAATGTGAATGGAAAAATAAGACATCCCCTGAAAATAAGACCTAGCACATCTTTGGGAGCAAAAAATAATGTAAGACACTGTCTTATTTTTGGGGAAACACGGTAGTACTTGGATGGGAGAATGCCAACCAATACCAGATACTATAGGCTATATTACAGTATATAGTGGAAGGATCAGGCCAAACCGCTTCTGAGTATTCCTTGCCTAAGAAAATCCTATGGAATTCATGGGTCGCCAAAAGTCAACAGGCAGCTCGGAGCCGTGCACATGGCCATCGGTAGGGATCACAGGGGCTTTCTCATACTTTCATAGAATCATAGAGTTGGAAGAGATCACAAGGGCCATCCAGTTCAACACCCTGCCATGCAGGAACTCTCCATCAAAGCATCCCCGAAAGATGACCATCCAGCCGCTGTTTAAAGACCTCCAAGGAAGGAGACTCCACCACACTCTGAGGGTATGTGTTCCACTGTCGAATAGCCCATAGAAGTTCCTCCTAATGCTGAGGTGGAATCTCTTTTCCTGGAGCTTGCCTCCATTGTTCTGCGTTCTAGTCTCCAGAGCAGCAGAAAACAAGCTTGCTCCCTCCTCAATATGACATCCCTTCAAATACAGTATTTAAACAGGGCTATCATATCACCCCTTAACCTTCTCTTCTCCAGGCTAAACATCCCCTGCTCCCTAAGTCTTTCCTCATAAGGCATGGTTTCCAGACCCTTCACCATCTTAGTTGCCCTCCTTTGAACATGCTCCAGTTTCTCCACATCTTTTTTGAATTGTGGTGCCCAGAACTGGACACAATATTCCAGGAGCGGCCTAACCAAAGCAGAATAGAGTGGCACTATGACTTCCCATGATCTAGACACTATACTTCTATTGATGCAGCCTAAAATCACATTGACCTTTTTAGCTGCTGCATCACACTGTTGGCTCATGTTCAATCTGTGGTCTACTTGTACTCCTAGATCCCTTTCACACATAGTTTCATTCAGTCAGGTGTCCCCCATCCTATATCTGTGCATTTCATTTTTCCGTTCTAAGTGCAGTACCTTACATTTCTCTGCGTTCAATTTAATTTTGTTAGCTTCGGCCCAGCTTTCTAGTCTATTCAGGTCATTTTGAATTTTGATCCTGTCCTCTGGGTATTAGCTACTGCTCCTAATTTGATGTCATCTGCAGATTTGATAAGTATGCCCCCAATTCTGTCATCCAGGTCATTGATGTTGAATAACATTGGGCCCAGTACTGAACCCTGTGACACCCCACTGGTCACTTCTCTCCAGGATGAAAAGGAACCATTGTTGAGCACCCTTTGCTAGCAAAGTCCTGACTGCAGTTAGTAAATTGACAATTTCTTAGCACTGTCATCAGTAGTATCTGTTAGATAATTCAGTAGTATTAGCACTCCTGATACATTGTAAAGTTTGTATTAGAAAAAGGGAGGCCTTGTAAATTAATGAGTAAAGAGAACTATTAAAGGAGACCTGAATTTGGAGCTGCAGGAGGACAGACAATTTATTGCAATCAGCAAAAGGTCCTTCAAGATGGTCTAAGAAGCAGAATCACCAATGCGGTGTCATGGATCTGGCTAATGCAGATAACAGCTGTTAACTTCTGGGAGTTATGGTAGCATAATTGGAAGTAGGTGGTGGGCAGGGTAAGAGTGAGTAGGGGTGGCAGATTTTGGCTGGCTTGTACATATCAGAGTGTTGGAAATGTGTCATCAGGGAGTGGCTGTGGAAATGTATATTTCTTCTAATAGCAAACTTAACTGGTCAAGTTTCTGTTAATTTGGAAGTAAAACAGTGTTGACACACACATGCTCATGTACAAAGATTATGGTTTCCACATTTGGCGGATTCCTAAGGCATGTATACATAGAAATGAACCCAGCACTTGACAAGAATATGCAAGTTCACCAGATAGCATTTGAGCCTATAATGTGGAAAGGCGGGTCTAAAACAGGGGTGATGCAATGCACACAACTCCCATTGATCCTAGACCACCACCTTTCAGGCCAGCAATGCATCGTAAAGTTTTTGTTGTTCAAAACCAGGGGAATCTTGATCCTGAAAGGCTCTAGGAGGGGTGCTTCTTCTCTGAAGCTAGTTGCTCAATTTTGGTTTAGCCACACACCACACACACAAATGCATGTGTGTTTAAACAAGTGAACTTTGTGTCACTTCCAGCTTTTCTTCTTTTTTTATGGGGAAAAATTACTCAGTGGGTCCTGGGTAGTTGTAGCAAAATTGACTGACAGACTATTTAACGGCTAATGTCCTCCAGAATTCTTGTAATTCTCCCCATCCTCTCCCTGCCCTTCACTGCTTTCTCACTCACTTCTCTTTTTTTCCCTCTGTTCTGCCGCATGTTCTCTTTATTCCCTGTAGATTTGCAGCAAGCTTCCTGTTGTCATAGTGACAGCAGGTCACTTGTGGAAAAGGAAAAGAGTTGGAGGTATTGCAACTAGTACCTGGTTGCGTCTCCACAGGTGCCAACAAAAAACCACAGAGATGGCTGTACCCCTGCATGCATGTCTTGCTATTCTTCATGCTGTTTGGATGCTTTAATGTTGCTTTCAGAAGTGTTTATCTTCACCAGTAGATAAGGCTTCCCAGAAGGGAGTCAGCTGATAGAAGCATTATTTGTTTCATTCTTAGCTTCATTCATGTCTACTCTCCAATGAGGTTGCATCCATAACTCTTTGCCCTATTTTATTTTCATGATAACTCTATGAGGTAGTTCAGTCTGAAAGAGGGAGAGCGTAACTGGCACAGGGTCACTCGATAAGTACCATGGAGTAGTGGGGACTGTACTCTGGGGGACTATAGCATCTATGCTGAAGACATTCTTTCAGGAGCAGCTCAAGATGATGGGTCATTCACAATGATCCTGATTCCATTCCAAGTATTACACGGTGACATCCATGCTGCAGGACACACTCTGGACCGTGCTTGGTATACTAGTGGAATGATGGTGATCTGGAGGTGAAAGAATTTTCTACAGGTCTGTTGTCATGGACTATCTCATGGGGTTTAGATTTACTGGGACTCAGAGCCTCTACAGAGATGCCCCCGCTGATTAAGATGGCTCACCACTTCAAGAGGTTTATGGATTCTTGAATATTCTTCAGGAGTTTCCTGTTGCTATGGCAGGTGATCTTGTCAAAGCTCTGGCTGATTTCTGGAATGGAAAAATGACTAGGATGGTGGATACAATTGCCCCATGTGTCCCTTCCCACAGAGCAGAAGCAAGCAAGCTCCCTGCTTTGCTCAGGATACTGTAGTTGGTAGATGGTTTATGTTGATACATGATTCCCAAAGTTTGTTTTAAGGGTCCCTTAAAACCACAATGCAGCTTCACTTTATGTAGTGGTGTCTCTTGCTCTTCACCCTCCCGCACAAGCGCTCTCTCTTAACCGTGTCTTTCACTAGTAGTGGCAGGAAACTCTTTCGAGGTTGGGCTCAGGGCACCATTTCTGAGGTTTGGCACCATTTGGGGGAAGACTGACTGACTGAAGCTAGCATATGGAGGTGGGGAAGAAGTGGCAGCAAAAAGGAGCTTTCAAATTTGAGGCCCTGCTTAAGCTTTGTGAACTTATCAGGACTTGGCTGGCAGGTTGGAGCTGCTCTGTTGCTCCTATTTTCTTTCATCAAACAAGCTAAGAGAAGAATTAGAAGAAGCAATATTTGGCTGGGGGGGCATTTGAAGCACATGAGAAAGCATGTGGGAAAGACACACATGGCTCTAGGGAAGGAATGGGAAGAATATCTAGGGTTGATTCTTTGCCTTGGAGCAGCTCCTGTGGTTAAAATATCTCCCTTTCCCTGTCTGTGCCAGTCTCCAGTCCAGAGTATGTTGCCTCTTTAAACCCACTATGCACACACTGGCTGCACCCCTCTCTGCCCCAATGAAAAAGGATTAGGAGTCCTTTCTCGCCAAGAAGAAGCTTCTCCCTTTGCACCTGGTCATTGTGAACAGCAACTGAGCTGTTGGGTGAACAGTGATCAAGAAGCTTCTTGTCTGCACTGGCCTTTGCCACAAGGCTGGAACGGGCAAGAGGCTTCTCGCTCACTATTTAGCCAGTTTTTTTGGTTCCTGCTCCCAGGGTGACCAGGTGCAAAGGACAGTGACCAAGCAGCCAGTAAAGCAGCATCTGAAAAGCCTCTCACCTGCGCTGTCTTTTTTCACAAGACTGGCACTGGCAAGAGGTTTCTCAGTCACTGTTCAGTCAGCTGTTTGGTTGCTGCTCCCAAGATGACTAAAAAGGGAGCTGTGTCCACGATTGGTTGTTTTAAATTTGCAGTAGAACAGCAGACCTAATATCAGCAAATAGGCATTGGGTGGGCACTGGGGCTGTCACCCAAGAGGAAAAGGAGCAGAGCCATGAAAAAGTTTGTGGACCACTGCTACTGTATAACTGATACAGGTCCAGTGTCTGTAACCTTGGCACCTGCTTTTCCTTTGTTACTAGATACCTTTCAGTTTGTGCATCCTGAAAGGTGTGGACAGGATCCTTGGAGAAGTGAAAGTCATCACACGAATGCTGGCTCCTGGCCCTTCCTAGCTAATTAAAGTAGCCCAAGAGGGACAGGTAATGGGAGTAGTGAATGATTCGCTGCAGTGAGATGGAGTTTCATCCTGCCTAAAGCTGTAATTAGGCCTTTACTGGAGAAATTTTCCCTGAATGCTATGTTGCTAGAGAATTACCAGCTTGTTTCAAATATCCCTCATTTCGATATTTTATGAAACTGATTATCTAGATCCATTTCAGTCTGGCTTCAGACCTGGTTATGGGAGAGACAGTTTGGTCACTTTGGTTGGATGAACGGCAGTGGGAACTGGACAGGTGGAATGTTTTCTGTTGCTTCTGCTGAATTTCTCACTGGCTTTCAACAACATTGACTTTTGTATCCTTCTACACCACCTTTCTGGGGTGGGACCTGAAGGCACTATTTTATAGTGGCTCAGTTTCTTTCTGGAAGGGTGAATCTAGAAGGTGAGGCTGAGGAGCTGTTTTGACACCCTGGCTATTGTTCTGTGGGATTCTGTTTTGTCCCCCATGCTGTTTAACATATATTTGAAACTGCTGGAAGAGGTGGTTTGAAGTTTTGGAGTCTGGTGTCACCAGTGTGCACATGACACTCAGCTCTATCTCCTTTTCATCCCACTCCAAGGGAACTGTCTCTGTAGTAAACCAATGTCTATTGTCAGTAATAGACTGGATGAGAGAAAACAAATTGAAGCTTAAACCAGACAAGAAGAGGGGAGAAGGCAGATCTGGAGATGGATTGAGTCTGTGCTGGATGATGTTACGTGCCCCCCCCGCCCCTGCAAAATCTCAGGTTCATAGCTTGGGCATGCTCCTGGACTATGCTCTGAGCCCCTGGGCTCTGAGCAGAGTCTAGATGCCCAGGCTTTGGTGGTGTGTTTGCCTAGTGTTAAAACTAGTGTGTAAAATATGTCCTTTCAGATCTGGCTGCGGCCACAACATATGTCTTGCTTGCATCCCAGTTGCATAAGTGTAAAACATTCGACATGAGGCCGGCTTTGGAAACTGTTCAGAAACTTCAGAAGGCCCAAAGTGCTGTGGCTGTACTGCTGTCCAGAACTGGCTACAAATAACAGCATTGACTGCTGGTCCATTTCTGAGCACAGTTCAAAGTGCTGGTTCTGAACTATAACTTCCTATATGTCTTAGGTCCAGTCTATCTGAAAGCCTGTATCTCCCCATATGAATCTTCCCAGGTCTTAAAGTCCGTCCCATCATCCTCCCAGGCTCATTTGGTGAAGATATGGGAGAGACCCTTCTGCGTGGCTGCTCTTGAGGCTTTGATTTGTCACCTCTTTGCTATCTTTTTGCTGGTAGGTGAAGGGCATTGCAGTTTCAACAGCACTCAGCCTTAACTGACCAGGGTAGAGAAACATGCAACATGTGCTGTTTTTAATATGTATCCTATTTTTTTTAAAAAAAATTATTTAAAAGTTAATGTCTTAAAAGCAAGGTTTTAATTTAACTGATGGTGTGATAATAATAATAACAACAACAACAACAACATTACCGTATATACTCAACTATAAGTCGACCTCATGTATAAGTCAAGGGTAGGTTTGGGTGCCAAAGTTATGGTCTTTGTTGTGACTCGTAGATAAGTCAAGGGTAAAACTTAGGGACATATAACAAAGGATGTAAAGGACAATGACAAATAATATATAAAATTCCAGCAGGCATAACTGTTTGTGCTCACCCTAAAGGCTGGATGGGTGAAAGAATGGGGTGGGGCATGAGGGGGTTTAGTGCTTCCAGGACCGATTACACTCTTGCCTTTCACCAGGGAATGGTTCCTTTTTAAAATAAGAGTTCAATACAGTACTTACATGGACTCATGGATAAATTGACTCAGATTTTTTGGGCCAATTTTTGAGCTAAATTTCTAGACTTATAATGAGATGATGATGATGATGATGATGATGATGATGATGATGATGATTTCTTACCTGCCTCTCCTCACAGATCGAGAGGGAACAACAACAATGGACAGACAAACATTAGTGTTAACAACATTGATTAAAACACACATCAATTAAAAGAATAAACAAGATGTATATATATTAAAACAATCTACATTTAAACCTAACCATTTAAAATTCATAATTTAAAATCATTTGAATAAGCCTGCTGGAAGAGATTGGTCTTTAATGCTTCTTTGAATTCAAACAGTGTTTTCAGATGTCAAATCACTTCTGGCAGGTCATTCCACAATCTAGGGGTGGCTGAAGAAAAAGTCCTCCAGCTGACAGTTGCCAGCCTCATCCTGGCTTATCAGAGTAAATGTCTGCCAAAGGACCTGCACATATAGGGCAGATTATATAGGAAGGGGTGATCCTGTAGGTAACCTGGACCCAAACCATGTAGGGCTTTAAAGGTAATAACCAGTACTTTATACCTTGCCTGAAGACTAACTGGCAGCCAATGGAGTGATTTTAGTTTCGGTATAATATGATCACTCCTGGACGTCCCGGTAATCAATATAGCTACCATAGTCTGAACCAGTTGGAGCTTCTGGACTTGGCACAAATGTACCCCAATGTATAGCACATTACAGAAGTCCAGCCTTGAGGTTACATTCACATGCACTACCATTTTTAGGTCCTCCATCTCTAGGTAGGGGCTCAGCTGGTATATCAGTTGAAGCTGATAGTAATGCATTGTTAATTTGTATACTTCATATTATCTTAGCTGTTCTGTTGTAAACTTATACTGTATTGTAAGCTGCTTTGAGTCCCATTTGAGAGAGCAGCTGAATGTAAAATAATCAATTATCCTATGACCCAGTCCAACACTCTAAACTTAGAAACTACGCCAGGAGACTGCTCATTGCTCCTTCAGCAATACCATTCTCTTTCACTTTACCTGGGTCTTGGGCCTTTTGCAAATGAGGATGTGCCCTGAACTCTCACAGTACCTTGTTGCTTCTGGAAAACTTTCTATATCCTTAGTCTTTAAAGGTTCTGTTGAAGTTTTGCATTAAGCTCTGTTGTGATAAAACACTTAATCGTTGTTTATTTTATCCCAGTTGTTTTCAAGCGAAAGAGTGTGTTCAGTTCTTGAAGAGACCAAAATTACACTAAAATTTTCATTTTGTGGGATGCTCATGTAAAAAACTATTTTTAGGCTAATGCTACACAAAAAGATGTAGCATTACCCAACTAAAATTAAAGAAACAGAGTAAAGTCAACAATCTTATGCTGATAGATTCGGCATCAATAGAGTCAACGTACGTTCATAGATTTCTTTCATTTATATTCTGCCTGTCATCCTAGAAAACATTTTGTTTCCATTTCCTTATTTTATCTTCCCAAGAAAAGTGAAATAGTGTAGGGCTGATAATTGGTGACCAGCCTAGGATAATTCATTGAGGTTCAGAACTGAGTGAAGATTTGGACTCGGGGTCTGACCCTCTACACTGGATCATTACTTAATGCTTTCTGACCAGATCATTAGTTTGAAAGTCTGGCTCTAAATAAAACCATTTCTGCTAAAAGCCTTTTCTATTTCAGTTTTTTTCAATTTCAGGATACAATTTCAATTGCAGGAGTACCGTATGTAATGCAGAATACCAACTAATGAAAGAACTAACCACATGTAGTGCCCAGTTGATCAAGGGTAATCACACTTGTTAAAATACCTTCTGGAAGTAATGCAAGAATGCTTCTTAAAAGAAAGGAAGAGGTAAATATTCTTATTTCCAAGAATTATGGTAATATAGTTCCAACATTTATGGCCTAAAAGACACCAGACCTCTCCTCTCATCTTGGAACATAAGCAGGGTCAGTCAAGTGTTGTAGGCTATATTTCAGAGCAAGGA
This sequence comes from Urosaurus nigricauda, assembly GCA_034509955.1. Classification (NCBI taxonomy): domain Eukaryota; kingdom Metazoa; phylum Chordata; class Lepidosauria; order Squamata; family Phrynosomatidae; genus Urosaurus; species Urosaurus nigricauda. Next base: position 245,130,730 of record JAOEGL010000001.1, read on the forward strand.
AGTGGTGAAAAGACTTCTGGGTATTGCCTAAGAAAACCCTATGAAATTCATAGTGTTGCTATAAGTCAACAGATGACTTGAAGGCGCAGACACACACACGAATTTCCACATTTCTAAAAATCCTTGATCTCTCTACTTTTTGGCCCAAACTATTCCTAGCCCTGTACATCCACATTTTCTCTGTAGACTGGGGTGAGAAACTGTCAGGGGGCTGGCTACATTGCCCCTCCCACCCGGGACCTTGGAGACCCACACACCTTGCCATGCCCCTAAAACACTTTCCCTTTTTTATGCTTTAAAAATAGGCAAAGTTACTGGGCAGACATTCTATCTTAATTTTGTAGCATTTTATATTTTCACATTTCAGAGGGCAAAATGTTAGTACTGCTTGAACTAAAAGATTGCCAAGCAGCAAATTGCCAAGCCTGACTAATCCTATCTTGCAGAATCCTCGCGTCTTAAAATGTGCTGATATAGAATTCACTGGAAGGCATCCATAAGCAACAGACTTTGGCATTGCGTTCTCGTACAAGGGAATAAAAGTGGCAGAATCTGGTGGTGGTAGAATGCATTGTACTGCTTCAGGTCACCAGTGAATAATATTTTAATGAATATCAAATGTGTTTTTTACAAGTAAAGCAAAAATAGAACTTAGCAGATCAGAATAGGGGTTCCAGCCCATTCTCTTCTATGCTAGGTTTGTACATTTGGAGGGATTCCCCCCCCCACACACACACACAGTATTGAAAAGGTACCCCAGCTGTGAATTTTTCAATTCATATTTATTAAGTTTATAGCCTTCACAAGAAAATTAAAATAGATCAAATATGACATTTTAAAAAACAATTAAAATACAAGAGTGAAAAACAAAGATAGGGTAAATCTAAAGGTAGAAGAGGGTTATTTTAACTAGATACAATTTTAGCTTTTACCTTGTTGTTCTCAGCAAAAGTTTAGCTGTAGTTTCTGTTGTAGCCTCTTGTGTCAGACAGTAGAAAAGAGACGTGATATTCAGGTGGCCTTCCTGGAATATGAAATGATTACTGAGTTATTGATTACAGGAATCACAATAAAAGCTGTGAAAGAGAAAAATGTGGCTTAACATTGCAGTGAATGTGTAATCCCTTCCCCCAATGCAGTCTGAAGCACTGCCATATACTTGCCTTTTGCAATATGTCTATTTCACTGTCTTCATATAGTTGTGCTTTCAGGTCAGTGCCATTTTATAGTACCTTTAAAGAGTTCCATAATATATTTACAGAAGTATTTGTTTTACATTTGTATTCCTTTGTGTAACTGGTAAACAATTTGATTAACTGCCCAATCACCCACTGCTACAGAATAGGATGACACTATTCATCTTTATCAGATGTACTGAAGACAGTTGAAATTGTACTCTGCTTAATAATAATTTATTAACTTCTATTTCCAATGCATTAGTGTCAGAGAAATGCATTGGGGCATGTTATTAAGATGACTCATGAAATGGGATCATGAGGGTCATTTATAGTGGGGTACATGACCAGTAAAAATTGGAGAGAGAAAGAACTCACTTCTGGCAATCAAGTATTTCATGAAGTATATATTAAAAAAGGAGAAAGCAATTTTCCACCACCTCCTTGATCTCTCTGGGCCAAATATATGATATATTAAATATGTACAGGCTTGTCTTGGTTAGAAGCTAGCATTATGTAGCGGTGGGAGTATTGCACTATGACTCTGGAAACCTGAGTTTGAATCCCTGCTTAGTCATGGAAACACACTGCGCAAACTTGCGAAAATCACACATGCCCAGCTTCAGATAACACTGTGATAAGTTTATCTTAGAGTTGTCATAAGTCAGAATGAGTTGAAGGCATGCAACAACCACAGCAGCAACAACAAGCCTCACTTAATAAAGCCTCTGACAGTGAAGCTCCTTTTTACAAAGTTTTTATACAACCACCTGTGTGTGTGCCTTCAATAGCATGTCAACTTAAAACAATTCGGCAATTCTTGGCGGTGATGAATGGCCCTCATCTGTGCTAATGAGGGAGTTTACATCACATTCTAATGAGGTTTCATCACAGCTGATGTAATTCTAATTTACTAATCAGTTGGGGAGAACAGGGAAATTCGAGAATTTTCTCAAGAAGGTTTTTGAAAAGCCTTTTGGACCATGTGGTCTTAAGTCCTTTCTTTTTGTGGAGATACATGATCTGGATGCTCACCAATTCTGGGCAGTGGCATCCAGGCTCCCAGCATCCAGTAACATCAAGTACTACAATGAGATTGTGAGTAGTTGGAAATGTATTAGCTAGAGTAATTAGGCCTTTTTGGTTTCTTTTCTTGGCTTGGCTCAAATGACTGAAATCTGTAACTATATTTCTGTGCCTATAGGACAAGGGGTCCTGTATGTAGTGATATCTTTTGTTCTAGAATCCCTTAATTAGAATAAAGTTTTTCTTCAAAAGTATCTTGCTTCTTCTTACAGTCCTCTACATGGGTCTTGACTTGGTTAGGGCTACTGCTTGCTTAAGGGGCTGAACAGATTGTCCCTAAGGGATAGCCTGCAGCCACCTCTTTCAGTGCTGGATTGTGGCCAAAGCAACTACATGCCGTGGCCCTTATCTGGCATTTCCACAGCACAAAAAGGAGCCACAAAAAGCGGCTCCTTACTGCACCACGGAAAGGGTGCCTTTGCCACCATGGCAGCACCTTCTGGTGCTCCTTTGGTACTGTGTCATCTGGATGCATGCTCTGAGGCTGGTGTTTAGCACCGGTCTGTTCAGGTCCTTGTAAGCAAGGGAGGGAACTGTTACTCAGTAAATCCTTGGGGTTGTCATACCCAAGGCTTACCGTGCTTAAATCACTGGCAAATGCTCCAGAAGTGCAAAGGTGTGATAGTTGGTCACACTTCTGAAGCGTCACTGAAGCATCTTCTCTCCTCTCGACAAAGTGTTCACGGAGCAGACATTTCTTCAATAACGGGAACTTCCATTATGAAGAAATGGCTGATATGTGAATGCTTTGCTGACGGGAGAGGCAAGGGGATGCTTCAGTGATGCTTCAGTGATGTTTTGGAAGCACAACTGGCTATTACACCTTTGCACTTTTGGAGCATTTTGCCAGCAATTTAAGCACGGTAAGCCTCCGTGTGATTATCCCCTTAGTGTGTGCTAAGGGAGTTCTTTGTAATTCACTAGGTGATGGTAATTTGGACTAGATGGTCTCAAGGAGTACTCTCAAGCTTGGCAGGAGTGGGAAGGAGGATTCATGAGACCAGGGACTAATGATCTTCTCCATGCAAAGAGGCAGAACAGGGTTGCAGTGTTTGGCTGCTGAGCCCAGAGATTATCACATGGTTGGCAGCAGTGTTTGGACCTGGGAGTTATAATTGTAGCTTGGTACAGAGAAAGAAAAATTGTGGTTACTCTCTCTCTCCATCTCTTTTACCTGGAGCTGGCAATTCCCCCCTCCCTTTATTAGCTCCTATCAATGTCATTGCTTGCTTGAAATAGTAACCGCCTTGCCTTTCTGGAGGCTATCAAATTTGGTTTCTAAAAATGACTTTTTGATGGTTTTAAAATACCTTGAGATAAATTTTTGGTAATATAAAAAGAATTATGGCATAGTGAGTCCAGTGAATTTACATTACCTTGGATGACTTTTAGGAAGACAGGCGATATAAGGCATTTAATCTTTCTATGGCTATATACCGTGAATATATTTTAAATGGAAAATCTTTATATATATGAGAGGCAAGGCATGTACTCATCAATCCTATTCATTTTTACTTAGAAAATCAGTCCAGTTGGTTTTGTGTGTACTTTCAGATAAATTTGCTTAAAAGGAAAGCACATGTATTATTTATTTATTTGTTTATTTTGTAGTCCACATTATCCCAGTCTCTTACAGCAAGTTAGAAACAATTGTTCATTCTGAAAGGTTGCAATCTGATATTTTGGAATGAAGGGTAAATTATTAGATCTGCTTTGTTAATGCTGTATTGCTCTTGAAGTGAAACTCTAAGGACATAATTTGTGTTGCCCTGAAACACACTTAATTTTCCTTTGTTAATTGTTTAAAACCAAAACTTCTTTCAGCTGTTCCCTTCAAAACTGATATGTATAGCTTCACATCCTAGGAGAGTACAACTCCTTGGCTTCCAAGTTTCAAATGGCATAGCTCCTTCAAGCTAAAATTAGCTTTTCAGAATCCTAACACAGCTCTTCTGTAACTTATATTTTTTATTAAGCAGCCATGGAAATCATGCAGCCCTCCAGATGTTGTTAGAGAGCTAGTATGTCATAATTGTTTGAGTGTTGGATTACAATTTTGGAGACCAGGGTTCAATTCCCAGCTTGGTGACTTTTATGAAAAGATTTCTTTTCTGAAAAATTCTTGCCAAGAAAACCCCACAATAGGTTCTCTTTAGGGTTGCCATAAATCAGAAATGACTTTAAGGCACAAAATAACAACAAAATGATATCAACCCTAACCAGCATAACCAAAGTTGACAAATGCTGGGATTTGTAGTCCAACAAAATCTGGAATGCCACATAACTCACCTCGGTTTGAAGTACATATAGAACACCGTTAAATCAAATCACAAAATATATTGTGTTTATAGAATATTCCAAGCACAATAACACTGACAGCTAAATTCACATGTTACTTCCAGATAAAGTAGACCCATTGAGTCAATGGAAATAAGATAAGGTTGCACTTTTGTAAGTTCCATTGATTCAGTGGATCGGAGTGACACTCCATTTAGGAAATAAAATTAACTATCAACACAAAAGATGTGACTATTTCATCATATGGGTATCAAAACCTCCTGATACTGTAAATAACACATACTAACCAGTCACATTAAAGGCCACTAAAATCCTATAAGAACATCACCAACAAGATTTTATATGACATCTAAAGCTCATCAGATCAGGTTCTACAAATGAGGACCAAGGACTAAGGAAGATAGTTATAATCATCCAGTTTATCCTCAGAAATGCCACTCTCTAGGGGTGGCATTATTTTGGTAATTTCTATGTGCCATCTTATGCACTCAAGCTGTCTTGTCCCAAGGGAGTGGGAGCCAGCTGAACAAACTAAAACTAAAGAGAGAGGACAGTGTGCTTCCAGGTAGAAGAAACTAGAATAGGTTGAATAAGCTCCATTTCATTTCCTTTTGAATATAAAGCAGAGGAGGAGGAAAACTATTCTGTCAGACTCCCATTGACATTGCCATCTGGAGGGAAGGGAGTGAGAACCACCCACAGTTGTCTCTCCCCCCCCCCCCTTCTGTAAAACGTGGTGAACCGTGTAGGTGTGTGGAGGGCCTTTGGAGGAGATGGAGACTGCACTGCAGATGGTAGCCCTGCTGCCATTGTGAGATTCCTGGTGCCTTAGGTCTTAATGTAGGCTGTGGCTAGCTAAGTTTCATCTCTCTTGTCATGATGCTCAGACAAAAAATGTGTCTTTTCTACGGATTGATTTGGGGTTCTCCAAACATCTCTCATTTCCTTTTTCTTCAGATATGTATGGATCCTGCTTGCTCACAGAAATATTCCAATATTCTTTGTGAAAACAGAACTACAGAAACTCGGTTCATTCTGGAAGGGGGTGTATAAAAGCATTTTTTCCTACCTATAGTGATATATAATGAGGCATATCTATAGTCCAGGGCGTGATTCAGATGAAAATAATCTTAATTCTCTGATGACAATTATCTGGCTTCGTTTTTGTGGAACAGTCTGATTTTTGTTTAGCTCTTAAGACATTTGCATAGCTAGACTCCAAGCATGTATAGTTTGCTGCAGCAACTATATGAATGTAATATTTATTTCATCAAAGCTTTAGTGCAGACTTATTTGTACAATGTATATAAAGAGACTGGACAGCATGTTTCCTGCAGTTCATGTATGCAAAGAAGCACACATATGCAATCATGTTAGTGCCAAAAAAAATGAGCACCCATTGCAACCAGAAAATTATCTTGAATGAATGCCACTGAAAGAAATAAAGTGTACAGAAGCACTGGTTTCCTCCTGCAAACAGTACAGTAATATTTTCTAAGAACTCAATGTAATTTGCCGCCGCCCCCCAAACTCTCAACTGAGCCATGCACCTGCAATGCAGGATCCGCTTGGTTCACAAGTTTTTACTAAATGTGCTAACTTGTGTACAGAGGTCTGTATAAAATCACTCGAAGAGTATACAGTCTGCAAGAGCTGTCTGTAAGAGCTGTTTTACAGTATAATTAGTAATAAAAAGTAATAATTTAATGAAAGCATGCTTTATAAGTTTTTTTCTCCAGGCTGCCTGGAGGGCTCGCCCATCTGGTTTGAAAGGTCCTTTCCCCAGTCTCTGATTTGAGCTGCTTGCTTAATGGTGAGAGGAAAGGCATTTCAGAGATTAGAAGAAAGGAACTTTCAAATCATGCTATTTCCACACACAGCCTCCATATTTCACATGTTCCAGAGTTGATCCTTGATGTTAAAAATGGGCTGTGGGAGTAAGGTTTAAGCACTGCACTGTGACTCTGGAGGCCAGGGTTTGAATCTGCTCAGCCAAGAAACCTACTGAGTGACCTTGAGCAAGTTGCATGCTGTCAGCCTCAGGGGAAGGCAATGGCAAACCTCCTCTGAACAAATCTTGCCAAGAATACCCCATGATACTTTTGCCTTAAGGTCACCATAAATTGGAAACGAATTGAAGGCACACGGCAACAAGAACAAGAACAATGGGTGTAAACCAGTAAGAGCTGTGACTCTCCAGGGTGATTTTTATTTCTGTCTTCTCATATTTTGTTTAAAAAAAGAGAGGTGCTTTTGGTGTGAAATGTTAAGGTATGAAAATGCACCTGAAAGGTCAGTGAACATTGTTTTAATGACAGAATGGGTTCTACATCTCACATTGAGCAATGTTAGCTTCAGTTTTTCCTCCTGCACAGAGGTCACCCATTTTTGTCACAATATAATTTGTTAACCTGGACACAAGAGGCAAAAGACTTCATAATTCACTTTAAAAGTATTATCTGCATTTTCCACTGGCAGTGAGCAGGATATTAAAAAGCTTTCCTCTTTCTTCTTCATGCCCTTCAACAAAGCCCAGGTTTTAAGTCTATGTCCCTATTTTCCTCTTCCACAAGATGGCACTCATCTTCAATTTTGTTCCTGGAGTGGGCAGTGATGGCAGGCACAGAGGTTCACACAGTGCTCTGTGCAGTTCAGGCTGTTCCTGTTTCTCTTAAAAGGTTTTCCTGTAGCAGTCACATTGTTAACACTGATGCTGAACTGTCCTGTGCTGTGAACAGATGATCTTCTCCTGGATGACATGGATCGGACTGGCAATCTGTGGAATGGACTGATTTAGGCTGACAGCTCTGCAGAAGCCATTTCCCCGTGATGTGCGATGTAGGGATATAGCGTGAAAGCCCGCGGTGGAAACTAATTGGAAACTTTTTCTTGGATGTAGATCTATAGTGTTCCCTAATTTAAAAAAATTAAAAAGTGATCTTCAGGAAAAGCTTAGAGAAAATGTGAGATATTTTGATTCCTCCTGAATTCCAGGTGTAAAGGGAGTATACCAGTTTCATATTGTAATGCATTATTTTATATGCTTTAGAATGGTGTGTGTGTACAAACTAAATACTCACTTTCAACTAATTCTATAGCTTTCATTAAATTATTGGGCTAGAGAAGATGGGAACCCATATATGTAATCCAGGCACATTCTTTTATTAAGATACAAGTAAACCCTATGTTATCTAAACATTCTCATCTAAATTCACAGTGTTTTCTTAATATAACCTTGAAGCTGAGTAGCTCAGTGATTCTGTTCCTTCAAATTTCTAATTTGTTTGACAATTTACTTGAGTTTCTGTGCATCTGTGAAAGAACATGTTCAAGCTTTCATCTCAATTCCACCTAGCTAGTTTCATGTAGGATTCAATGCCCCACTCTCCTGTTTTTTATTGTACAGCAAGTATTTGTAATGCTAAAGAAGGCCTGCAATAAATGCATTTTGGCATATTTGACTAACATGTTGAAGTGTACATTGCTTCTGTTCAGGATTTGGCCCAGCTGGCTATGCCCTCCTCCTAGATACTCCATTCCCTTCATTTCCCCAGACATTTAATCAAAACTAAGTACTCTCTGGTCACACCTTGACCATAGCTTATAATGGCTTATTTCCATAAACTATAGTTAAGACTGACCACCATTCGTTTGGGTTAATATATAATGCTAAACATGCAGCTAGTTAAACACAAAAGTAAAAGTTTTCTGCCTCCTCGAGACTATATGAAAAGAGAAAAGTTTAAATCTGAAATGGCATTGCTTGGTGAGTCACCATTGTCCATCCAGTGGATACATGACCAAGGCTGGCTGGTTTAAACCAAATGACTTTTTAAAAAATACACCTTTTAAAAAAACAAAAAAACAAAAATGATTCGTGTTTTTAAGAAAATCTGGTTATTACTATTTTTCAACCCTCTTACTGGAAAAACAATTACTGTTTGAATTTAAACATTTTTTTTCCTTTGTTAATTGGCAGTTGTTCATTGTTATACCTATATCCAGTGCCAGTTGTTTCTTTTTAATCACTTTATTTTATAATGCAAGAAATGCCATTCAGAAACAAATCCTTCAATTAACATAAATACTCTCTGATTCCGAGAGTACTTTGTATGTTTTATTATGTATTGTCTACATATATTTAACTGTTTGTTTTCCCAACCCTGTACATGACTTAGCTGATCTTTTAAACATGTTCATTCAGCACAGAACATTACCTTTTTAAAACCACAACTTCCAGAACCTCTTGACCGTGCTGGCTGGCGGTTTCTAGAGGTTGTAATTCAAAAACATTACTTTTTTCCCAAGCTTTCATTCAGCTTGACTGCAGTTGAGTGTCATACTGCATTGCACTGCCATCATTCACACCAAGAGGCTTCTTCTGTATACATTATCATTGAATCATGTGGTACTCTAGCTGGTTACATTTTATGATGCCTCACAATCAAGGCATGTTTAGTATTTTCTTAGGCATTCAAGAAGCCAAGCACACATACAGGGTTCTCTGCTTGCTTCTGTAGGCAGGCTGGTTGGTTCCTTCCTTTGAATTAAATGAACAATCCAACATAGGAGCTCCTTGTCCATCTTGGGAATGTACATCAGTGCCATGGCATGGTCAATAGATACCTCCCTGGAATAATTACATTTAGCATGTTAGCAGTTTCCAATTGCAGGAATCAGGGTTTTTTTGTTTGTTTGTTTTTTGTTTGTTTGTTTTGTTTTGTTTTTTGTATTTTAAATCACTGTTCTCTAATATTTTAAAATCTCTCGTAGACTTGGCTTCTCTGGGTAAAACACCAAAAACAAACTTGTATCTTTAAGTTCCTTGTCAATACAGGCATATCACAATTCACAAAACCTCTGACAAAGAAAAGTATGGTCTTTTTACAGTCTTTACCTGATCATCCACCCCTTTTCTTTTTCTCCTTCTTCCTCTGTCTAGCTGGTTGTCATTTTTGCTAGCTGCCCCTGAGTTGAGTTCATCTCATGGTGACCCTGTGTATGAGATACCTCCAAGACCCCCGTCCTTCATTGTTCTGCTTAGGCCCTGCAGATTCAGGCCCATGACCTCTCTGAGTATCTGGCATGTGGTCTTTCTCTCTTTCTATTGCCCTCCACCTTTCCTAGCATGAGTCTTCTCATGATATGACTGAAGTCCAACAGCCTCTCTTTTACCGTCTTGGCTTCCAGGGAGAAATCAGGCTTGTTTAGCTGGACAATGGTTTTTAAAAAAACAACAGCATTAACATTGAAGAACTGGGAAAACGTTCAGATATTCAGTTGCCAGATTGCAGCAGCATGGGACTTTTTCACACAGGAGGAATGTATCACCATCCCGAAAGAACTCATCTGGAATGTTTTGCAGTACCGGTCCCAAGGACCCCCCGCTCCCTTGAGTTACAGCTGGACAGAATTGAGGAGGGGGTAGGAGACATGCTCAGCCTTCTCTAATTCCTCCAAAAAGAGCTGGACATCCAGTAAGCAGGAGGGAAAATAGCAGGAGGGAAAATCGCAGTAAGGGATCTTGGAAACTGTAGTCTGTTTCGACCATTTCCTGGCAGAGCATTAAACTGAGTTTTTGTGTTGCTGCTGTGTGCCTTCAGGTCGTTCCAGACTTATTTCAGACCCTATCATGGGGTTTTCTGGGCAAGAATTCTTCAGAGTGGGTTTGCCTTCACTTTTCCCCCCTTCCGTCTTTCCTCCCAAACAGCTGTTTGTTTGTTTTTTCTCGGCATGCAAGGAGGGGAAATTGCAACAACAAAGGATCATGAGAGTTGTAGTGTGTTTATAATAAAGGCAATCTGAATCCAATGTAGAGCCTGGTGGCGCAGTGGTTAAATGCCTGTACTGCAGCCACTCACTCAAAACCATAAGGTGGCGAGTTCAAGACCAGCATAAGGGCTGAAGCTCGACTCAAGCTTGCATCCTTCCAAGGTCGCTAAAATGAGTACCCAGATTGTTGGGGGGCAAATAGCTTACAGTTGTAAACCGCTTAGACACTCCTTAAGGGTATGAAGCGGTATATAAATGAAGCTGTTTGTTTTGTTTGTTTAGAGATGCAAATTCAAATTGACTGCAAATTTGGAGTGGAACAGGATTTATACATTCGACGTTTCTCCAAATTTACCTATCCCTGGGATGACCCACGATTGCGTTTAGATTGCCTTCCGATTGCATTTGGCATTGTTTGATATTCTCTTGCGAAATTATGCTAAACAGCAGGGATGGCCTCAGATTCACCCTCAGATAACCTTCCAATTTTTGTCGTGTGAAAAAGTCCATGGTCACAGTAAACAGGGCAAGAAAACTTGAGCTGGGAAAGAATGGGACACTTCCTAATCTGTGGTAATTGTTTGTGCCTGCCTACAATGGGGGGAGAGTTGGGGGATATAATATGTATATTTTTAATTGTTGTAAGCCGCCTTGGTTGCCTGAGTGCAGAGAGGTGGGATATACCGTAAATAATAATAATAATTATTATTATTATTATTATTACAATAGGCAACTGCCTCTAGAATCCCTTACTGAGCATGAGTGAATAGCAAAACCAAGAGAAAGGAGGAAAAATGAATTAGCTACCCCTAGAATGTTTTTTTTTTTTTTAAAGCAAAGATCTATGAGTTTGGACACCAAAATGGAAATCAAAGAGAAAACGAGGCTGCTAAAAGAAAAAGTCATTGCTGGATGCATTTTGAAAGAAACTTTCAAGTGGTTTGTAGACAGTTCGAGGTGTTTTTGTTTACCTGACCTGGTGCTTTCATTTTATATGTGCATACTGTTAGTTCTGAATAAAAACTTAAATAAAACATATAGAACTACTCATCCTTTTTTGTGGTGTAGGAACCTATCCCTGTTCCAGCAAGACATCTACTTGTTAATTGAGGTATACCTGTAATTGTAGCTTCAATTCCAGATGCTTCTTGCATCGGGGAATTTGTATGGATGCCACTGAAACTCAAAAGAGAGAAGTGGGCAGGGGAGGGCGGCAGTTGCTGCTGCTCTGGAGGCTTAACAGCCTGGCAGGAATCCAGTAAAGATAAAGATAGCGGAGTACATCAATAATGTGGTTTGTTACCCTGGCACCACTCAGAACATGTGCACCCTTGCTGAAAATTAAGTTAGAGATACCTTACCCATGGTATAATGAAGTACTGACATAGATCTGGCGATGTTCCTTTCCTTTTACAGGGTGGGATGTCTGGAAATGAGGAAACATATTTTCAGGGAATTGTTTTTGTCTGGTGTGTTTTTGTCTGTTTTTAGTTTCAGTGCACAAGAGGATGTGTGTATTTTTCTTTCACAAGTGCAAAAAATACTTCACTGTAGAGAAACGGATTGCCTTCCCTATCCCTAAAGTTCAGGATGTATAACAAAAATTGTATACATGGATAGATGTTGCTGTCTTGTTTTTAGTCTTTGTTTTCAATTGGTTAAATCTTGTTGATAATTTAACATCATTTTCATCACAACTTTTTGTATGTTTTTAGCCATAACTATTTTTATTTATAATTCTCTATATTTTGTAAGGTACCTTGCATCTCAGCATCCAGAAATGGCCGGGTACAAATAAAGGGATGGATGGATGGATTGTGAAGTAGTGCCTTCCTGGAAAAAGAGGTTATCTGGCATTATGAACACAGCAATATTTATATTTATGTGTTAGTTTTACTCTGATATCATATGTGTGGACTAGCACCCCAGGAGACTAGGATTCAAATCCCCACCTAGTATGGATCTGGGTGAAACTCTTTCGGTTTCAGAGGAAGGCAATGGCAAACCAACTCTGAACAGATTTTGGAGGGCAAAATCCTGATAGGTTTGCCTTAAGGTGGGAATAAACTTGAAATAACTTGAAGGAACACAACAGCAACAACAACTAGGGGCAGCTTGTCTCTGTATATCAGTTGATGGGAATATCTGCTTGAGATATTCCCATAATGCATCTGTTGAGTCCCTGTATGAACAGAAAGATGGACTGGATAGAAACTTTGATCCAGTCCAGCAGGACTCTGGTTTGAAAAGATATTTTATAAAGGTTTGAAGTCAATACCTTTATTGGGACTAACCAAAATGTCACAAGATAATGAGCAAGCTTTGAGATCATGGCCCTCTTCATTGGGAAGTGGAGGCATATTGTATTTCCCTCCTTACAGTTTTGTTTGTTCACTACTCTGGTGACATTTAGGCTTGTTTTAATAGAACCCAGTGGTGGATTTTGAACTTTTCCACCTTGGATGGGTGTGCAGTTTCCTTTTTCCTTTTACATCTTTCTATTATATGGTGGAACAGGAAGTGTCATGAACTATCGATCATCATTGTCATTGTTCACAGTACCATAACTCTGTACTGAAATAATCTATAGGTGCAGACAGGTTAGTATACTGCCAGTGCTTGTCAATGCTTATTTTGTTCCTCACAGTTTTTGTGGTAAGATTTGTGCACTTTCCATAAATCATAAATGAGTTTGGATTTTAATTATTTCTTTCTAATGTTCATTACGTTGGGGTATCCAGCTGTGCAGTTAATAAAATAAAATGTACTTGGAACATCAACTTGGAGACAGGAAAAAAAAGAGATTTATTTGGGATTCTGGCAAAGAGTTATGAAAAAAATAAGTAACTTAAGCTAAGAATTAAGAAATGAAAGTAACATTATTTAAGATGAAATCAATACCGTAGGTAATTTTTGTAGGCAAAGTTTCAAGTAATGAGGTAGGGGCAAGTGCCAGACATGATGTGGGAGGAGGGCTTTTTAATAAGGTAGAATATCATTTTATTTTATTTTTTAATGAGAATCATTCTGCACTACCAGTTTCTGTGTGATTTTTCTATATGAGATCCTGTAAAAAAGTTCTGGTTAAGAAACACTCTTGTCTTAATTTAATAGCAAATTGAATAGGAATTGCAGATTGAAGTCTGACATAATTTTTGAAATAAACATATGTGGTGGGGATTAGTATTCTGTATTGAAATAGAGATACATAGCTAATACCCTAGAAACTCTTATCTTGTTTTGTTTTTGCCTTCCTTCTTATTTAATATGCCCTTAACCACATAAGCAGGTTTTCTACTAGATACCAAAAACAAAAGCTTTATTTCTTCAGAATAATGAACTTTGGCAAGCTTATTTTTGGCCAATGACTCTAATCCACCAGCATAATCTGAAAGGATTGATGGGTATACCTGCTTGAAAAAACACTCTACCCTGCTGTCCTAGCACATCAAGATCTTCATCATTCAATTACATACATCCAAAGCCATTTCTTCCCTTTTCTTAGGTTTTTTTTTTTAGTCAACATAAAAATGAGTCAGAATTTCAGTACTGTCCTCTCCTTCCCTGCCTGTCTCCCTTCATCACACTCCCATTCACTTCTCTAACCAATGTCAGTTTCACTAAGCACATAGTGAATGGCACAAGGCAGTAAAACCTGATTTGGCTCAAGGTGCTCTTTGCCTAGCTGTATCTCAGCTTTCAAAAGCTTATGATTTCCCGGCTATCCACATATGAAACAATAGATTTTTTAAAAAATCATGTTGCTACAACTTAAACATCCTTACAGCACTGTAGATAGTTAGCTTTGTTTCTCTGGGAAGAGGAGTGATCCCCTAGAAGGTGCTGGCTGAACTGGGGCATGTTAACCCTTGGAGGTGACCTTTGGGGGCTAATGGGGTCAGAAAGCATGTGGAGCTAAGTATTGGCAAAGCAACTGGCAGAAGCACACAATTTCAAGATAATCACTTACATTCAGTTGTATATTCCAGGTAGAGTGGACCCATTGAACCAGTTGAGGAATGATAAGTCAACAATTATGTCAATCCCTTAGACACAGTCAGTCTGCTTAATTGGGATCTAGCCATTAGACTTACCCCCACAACTATGGATCAAAGGATTGAGGGAATGCGATGAACCAAACTGACCTTCGTATTTTCAAAATTTTAGTTTCATCTTTGAACAAGTGCATGCATCTAGACTACAGGAAATTCCAGATATTACATCTGTACAAATCCCAGGCTAACTAGGAATGCATCCACACTGTAGAAATACTCCAGTTTCACACCATGGTAGCTGCCATGGCTCAAATCTAGGGATTTCTGGGAACTGCAGTTTTGTGAGACATTTAGACTTCCCTGTCAGAGAACTCTGGTGCAAAGCAAACTACAATTCCCAGGATTCCATAGTACTAAGACAGGGCAATTAGTGGTGTTAAACTGGATTATTTTGGCAGTGCAGATGCAGCCACAGCCTCCTGACACTTAACCTGGTGCCCTTTCATACTTTAGTGGGACCTTAGTATCCACTGGGCTTTCGTTCCAGGATCCCCCATGAATAACAGAATCTTTGGATGCTCAAGTCCTATTAAATATAATGGCAGAGCAAAATGATGTCCTTCATATAAAATGGAAAATTGAGGTTTGCTATTCAAGCCATGGATGCTTGAATCTGTGGATAAAAAAATCTGTGGATAAGGATGGCTGAATGTACATCATTATAGCATTTTGATTCCACTTTAACTGCCATGGCTGAGGAGGAGCTCTCTGCGCCTGAGAATTCAAAATGCCCATCCCTAGACTGCCAGTGGGATATAGTGGTTTGACCATGATTCTGGAGACCCGAGTTCAAATTTCCACACAACCATGGAAACTTACTGGCTGATCTTAGGAAAGACGCACTCTCAGCCTGAGGAAGGTGATAGCGAACCTCTGAACAAATCTTGCCAAGAAAATCCTGCAATAGGTTCACCTTAGAGTCACCATAAGTTGAAATGTCCTGGAGGCACACAACAATAACAAAAGATTTTAAAACTGGTCTTGGACCCCCACTACACTGAAGATATGACCCTAGATGCACATCCTCTGTCAGAGCCACTGAGCAACTTTAATAAGGAGGGGTGTTTTTCCCTCTCACAAATCCCTTACTAAGATCTGTAATACTCAGGATCCCTTTCATCTTGTGTTTTGGTTTGATAAAATATATCTCCACTAAAACTTTCAATTTTTGATTGCAGCTTCATTGTTTAAACATTATTGATGTGGGGTTTTTTTTTGTTTGTTTTTTGTTTGGTTTTGTCTATGGATATTTCATATGTGTTTGCAGCAGAAAAAGTCTCTTTAAATATTCCAGATGAAGGGAGGTGAAGCCTTGTAAAATAAACATTTTGAAATGTAAATCTGAAAGTGAAAAAGCTAGAAATGTTTTAGCCAGATAAATAAATAGAACCTTGTTATGTAGTTTTAAGTACTAAAAAAAAAATCGTCTTCAGCTTATGAATATAAATTGCTGCAATAAAAGCAGCTGCCATTTTTGAGTTTCAAGGTAAAAACTAATCTCACTAACCCCAAAGTCCCTTTAGTAGCAATTAGTTCCTGCAGGTGCTGAACTGCAAAACTCAAAATATTCTGTATTAAATATTCTTATGGCAATTTTGAGTGTACCTTCCAAAGAAAAAAAGGAAAAACAACAGCAAGTGGCAGTAATTTATCAGACAAGTTTATTTCAATCCACCTCTGCTATGCCACCTGTCATACAAGGTATGCCTTATGGAGCCTGGAAATGTTATTTGTTTGGATTTTGGATGCCATGGTCCAAATAAAGAGAGAAACTTTCACAGCTGTGCTTTTCCTCAGCCATCACTTTTACTCACAGGACTCTTTCAAACGGGAGGAATTTCTCCCAATTCCGAATGGAGCCAATGCAGATTCATGTAAATTCGCTTGTTTAGCGAATTTACCTGAACCCCTGCTCCGTTCGGAAGGCATTCGGAATCACTTCCCATTACCCGAAAATAACCCCCCCTTGCCCGAAATCGCGTGTGAAGCTTAAATTCGCAATAACGTGAAACCCATGATTGCATTCGGAGTGACTTCCCTTTTGCCCGAATTTGCGTGAGAAGAATTAATTCGCAATAACGTGAAACCCCAGGATTGCGTTTGGATTGCCCTTGGATTATACTTCCAATTTCCCACATCTGAAAGAGTCCACAGTGAATGCTATGACTGGTAACCTCTCGATTGGATTTCTGCAATGCGCTTTACATGGGGCTACCTTTGTACCAAGTTCGGAAGCTTCAATTAATTCAGAATGCGGCAGCCAGATTACTTACAGGGGCATCAAGATTCGATCATATCACCCCCATATTAACATCTCTACACTGGCTGCCAATTAGCTTCCGAGGTGCAATACAAAGTGTTGGTTATTACCTAGGCCCGAGTTACCTGAAGGAACGCCTTCTCCTTCACAATCCGCCCCGCACCCTCAGAATATCAGGAAAGAACACCCTGGAAATTTTGAGCACTAGGCTGATATCAACTTCTAACACAACCTTCTCTGCGATGGCTCCGAAATTGTGGAATGACCTCCTGGAAGAGATCCGTCTCATTACTACCTTAGATGCTTTTAAGAAAGCACTAAAGATGGATCTCTTCTGGCGAGCCTTTCCATCTGACCTGTTGTAATTATTCACTGATAAATGAGACCAATAACGGACAATGGTACCCGACGTATCCTAGTTTAAGATTAATCAATTTTAATGATTTTATGATTGTAACTGGTTTTAGCAATTGTATTTGACTCTGTAAATTTTGCTTGTTGGAATCCCGCCTCGATCCCTGGGGAGAGGCGGGGAAATACAAATTATTATTATTATTATTATTATTATTATGTGCAAGTATACCGTTACCTGTTTGGGAATGATCTTATTTATAATATGCCATCCTTTTGTCCACAGTGGCATTTATTTGGCAAGGCAGGGGAAGATTTTCTTGTTTTATTAGCAAATGGGTGATGCAAAATAGTGATTGTCTTAAGGCTAAAAAGGAACTTTCATCGTTCCTTGATGTTTAGCTCAATACCCCCCCCCCCCAAATGTCCTATCAAGGATTCCATCCTAGCTCTCCCATTAGCTACATGTACATGTCTCTTAAAACAGGAATTGCAGCTTAAGCGAGAAATAAACACAATATGAATGAGCAGTATGCTAACATACACAGTCAGTTCTATCCTATTTTAGATGTCCATACATAAATGTTTGTAAACAGATGAAGAAGGAGAGAGCTTCACTTTATCTCTGAAACTGGGATTATGGTTAAGGGCATCCAAACAAGCCAGGATCATAATCCATCTTTATATTGGAGTTTGGTGTTCTCTTAGGAATTGTCACTTGAGAGCACACACTTAACTTTAACCCCATGTTTGGAAATAACATAAAACTTTTGGTTGGGTTACAGTTAGCCATCCATATCCACAAAATTTTTATCCATGTATTCAAGCATCCACAACTTGAAAATGTTTTAAAAATACATACATTCCAAAAAGTAAACATTGAGTTTGCCATTATATCTAAGGGGAACCTTTTACTATGCTTTTGTATTTAATGGGACTTCAGCATACATGGATTTTGGTATCCATGTGGAGTCCTGGAACAAAACACCAGAGGATACCAAGGGCTCACTGTACATGATCTTGCTATGGGAGAGTACACAGATATTGTACACATGTAGCCACTGTGTTGACACACCCATATCTTCCAGGGGCCGCACATCCCTAAAATTTGCTTGTATCTGAAGACAGGCCTGCCCAGGTGGAGGCTTCTTTAAATGCTTCCATAGGTTAACAGTCACAATATGGTGAACAATACAGAGATGTGTCAGTATTGTCTAGGGACACATGAGCATCCCTTAGCTTACTTGGAAGGTGCCTGATCTGTTTTACAAGTTCAGTGTGTCAGAATATTGTCTCCCTAGTGGGAATGTCTGCACATGGCATTATTTTCGTGCTGGGGTCAATAAGATTTGTAGTTTCCATCCCCTCAACAGCAAAGGAGCTGGACTTCTTTCCCTGCTGCTTTCCTCCCTTCTCTACTTCCATGAAAGCCAACCTTTGGAGTGGAAAAGAAAGCTATAGCATGCCCTGTTGACCTTTAGCAATTCATCAGAAATCTGAAATGTGGTGCCTGATTTTATGAACACCTCTGTTTGGGTTCTTACAGCATCCTCCCCTTTTTGTTTAAATCTGAGTGCCCAAACCATGACCTGCAACAATGTAGAGAAAATTGCCCAAACTACATGGTGAGCAACCATGGATTAGCATTTTCTCCTTACACATGCAATAAAAATATAATAACTTCTAAAAGATCTTAGCCAGAATAATGGTATCACAACATCAATGCAATTTTAGACCAGCTACTTTTCAGTAGATTTTTGAATAACTCACCCCATCCCTTGTTACAGTACTGATACTTTACAGGCATTTGTTCTTCCTCCCATCTGCCTGTATCCTCCTGAAATATGGTTATTTCAAATGTCACACATGAGAGAGGCTCTTGAATTGTAGGTACATACAGCAAATTATTTTGGTCTTTGCCATGCTGCAATGTTGAATTGCAAATGTATTTTTATTCCTCCACCTCCTTCATAGAAAGTATCACAACTGTTCTGCAGTGACTCACTCATCTGTCAGCTGAAGAAGAACTGAAGGTCTGATGCTGGTATTAAAAGAGAAGGAGTGTTTCTGAGATAACACTGTTCAAGGAAGGAGAAAAAGCAAAAATGAAATCCCAGTCTTCATCCTCAGGGCAAATTTGTTTTTATAAGGACTAAGAATAAATTTACAAAGAAGATGCCAGACAAATATTGGATGCCAAAGGCCAAGCTGTGAAAATAAAGCATTTTAAAGGCAATAAATGGACTGCCATGCATTATTCTATCAGTGTTGTCTCAGCAGGTTGCTTGAGCAGCCTTAGGATACCCATTGGCTTTACTAGATAATCAAGGCTCTGTCACATCATCATTCATGAAGCTCAGATGAGCATGGTAATGGCATCATATTTTGTTTCTTTCATCTCCCCAGGATCACAAGATGGCATGCTTGGTCACTGAGCCCCTTTTTCCGGGTAATCCCCCCCCCCCCAGTTTTGGACTTATTTCCCAGAATACATGCATTTTAACAAACACTGGGGCATCAATATCCCAGGAAGAGAAGTGCCTCTGTAGGTGGGAATCTAGTAGCAACTGTAAAGGGACCCTAAAGATCTTGTATGGCTTCTAGTCAACCGCTAGACACCCATTTCAAATAGTTTGCCATCCACCTGTCCAGTCAGTGTCTCTTTATTTATTTATTTCTCTCTTGCCCCTCTCTTCAGTGACTCTCCACCCCACTTTCCTTCCCTTCTGCTCCCTTCTAGCATGGTTGCTCCCTCACCCCCATTCATCCCCCATTCTCTTTTCTTTCTTTGTCCCTCCTTAAAATTTTATATATTTATATATGCTGAAACATGAAGGAATCAGATACTACTACTTGCCCATACCTCCATTCCCCCACCCCCAGGCATTTTATTTGTTTCTCTGTATGTACTTTAGTTTGCAAGCCACTTTTCATGCATGAAAAAGTGGACTATTTAAATCACATAATCTCCTTCCTCCTCCTGCCTTTCCTTCCTGCATGACTCTTTGGTCGGACACACTGTTTGCATTATGTACACACCATTCTGTATATCTGTCCACGCATCCTTTCTGCACCACAGATTTGCACAAGGCAGTGGCTCTTGAAACAGGCATGGTTCCCCATCCCTGTCTCTGTAGATTGTGGGACCATACTGTTTGTCAGCTATTCTGTCTTGGCTCCTATCACCACGTACTGACCACCTAGGAGTCCAAATTGTGCTGGTGGTGAAAACCAGAAGGGACAGTTAACACTTCACTTAAGCATTCTTAAGTACTGGAATATCAGGATACCTGTATGGGAAATTAGCAGTCCTTTTGGTAATCTTTTAAGGTATTTATTATAGACAGTCATAGATATACAAACATATTACTATCATTACTATTATTTTATTCAGTACCTCTGGGGATAAACACGGACATGTCAGTGTCTGGGTACTTTTCTTGCCTTACATAACATAACATATATGATAACACACATCTTAAAGCATCATTGAGTTCTTTCATATTTTCCATAGTGCCTTAAGGAATTATGCAGGCTTTTCAGAATGATATAGAATTCTGTTGCTTCTATTATATCCATAACCATCTATCCATCAAGGAATACAATCTCAGCTGTTGAGGCACTACACATCTCTAAACAGGCATCCAAGGGGTTAATATCCTTGAGAATTGTTATAGCTAAAACCCTCCATTACATAGCTATAAACATCTTTATATCTATTTTAGCATAGTCAAATTGGCTCTTAACAAGCATCTGCATGTCTGGGCAGTTTATCAGTTATCAGGAACAGTGTTTATCAACTTGAAAGCAGTATTACTGTCTTCTCTTCATCCAATGGAGACTGGCAAAGCAGTCTGATTTTGGCCTCTTCTGATCTTCTTTTTATTCCCCCCCCCCTCCATCTATCAGCTGTCCTATCAAAATAAAGGCCTTGACAGTGCCTCATTTATCTTATCCAATCAAAACAAAGATCTTAAATAGGATGTCACTCTAGATCTTGCCTGATATAATATAAATAACCTATATAGAGCTGGATCTTGGCTATTGGCTGCCTTCCATCGGATTACATCAACTATTGTACACACACACACACACACACGGAAGATTATTATTGGTCAGATCTGCTCATATCTCAGTGTTGATACAAATGCAGAAATTCTCATTACTTTGTTCATGTTTCAGTAGGCATTCTGCCCAACATTAGTCTGTCTCTAGCATTCCCAGTAAAACACACACACACACTTTGTAATACACATAGCTTCCTGCATCATATCTTATACTTTATATGTTATACTCTATAGGTTATACTCTGTACTTACTCTATAGGTGTATATCGAGCCCTTATATAGATATAAGAAGGGAGCAGTTGAGCCATGTGCCAGTCTCCTTCTTTGGAAGGGGATGGATTTTGCTCCCCCACTGAAAGCTGAAAATGCAGGGTCCTTAATAATGCAAGCCAAAAGATATAAGAAGGGAGCAGCTGAGCTATGTGCCAGTCTCCTTCTTTGGAAAGGATGGATTGTGCTCCCCCACTGAAAGCTGAAAATGCAGGGTCCTTAATAATGCACCAAAGCCACATCTGTTTCTGGTGTGCTGCCATCGTTCATGGAGATGCTCTATATTTGAACTGCATGACCACTTAGAATTCCTGTCAGTATTCATGGGGAGATTGTGTTTGCTGCAGAGAGCTGCACTTTGCAGGTCTCCACACTTGCGTTGTAAATGTTTAAAACATCCTTGTAGATAAGGAATATATGTTGCTTTGGTGTATGAAGTGAAAGGGTGAAATAACAGAAGTGTCCAGGAGTCTTTGAAATTTATGAGAAGTGGTATTTAGTTCAGTCAAGAAAAAAATGCCTTGTAGTTAAGATACGAAATCATTTGAGGCATAAATCTCAGCATTAATGTTAGCATCGACTCTGGCAGAAGTTCTCTGGCTTTGATAGGCAGACACGCTCTCTGATGTGGCATAGCACAGGGTCAAGGATTACTGCAGAGTTCAGCAAAGCTTGGTTCT
Source organism: Urosaurus nigricauda (assembly GCA_034509955.1). Taxonomy (NCBI): domain Eukaryota; kingdom Metazoa; phylum Chordata; class Lepidosauria; order Squamata; family Phrynosomatidae; genus Urosaurus; species Urosaurus nigricauda. The sequence continues at coordinate 245,152,744 of JAOEGL010000001.1, forward strand.
GAGCTAAAGGGACTGAAAGTTGACTCAGAGATGGTTTGTGTGTTCTCAAATCTTAGTGGACAATTAGGCAAATAAATTCACTGTGCTATTGCTGGAATGATAAGAACCTAAAAGAGTGGCTAACTCCAATCAGAATGCAAATAAGATTCCCATTCTTGTGGATCTCTATCCCATTTGAGGTCTTTCCGTGAGTATTAGTCACAGTGGACTTGTGGACTTTTCTCTGGATTTAGAGGTTGTGAACCACTGAACACTAGCTAGTGAGGATGGCTAGTGCCCTCAGGCCCTGTTTATGGGCCTTGTGAGTGTTGGTTCCCATGGGTAGACCTTTTGTAAAACCGTAATTCCTAGAATCCCATAGCTTGTGAGTCCATGTTATCTTTGGGATTCTTGGATGCATCATCCAGCAAAGTAACTTTTTCAGTCTCCTGGCTGTGGGAGACATGATCCTGGGCAAGATACAACCACAACGATTCTTTATTACAAGCCAGGGACCCAGCAAAATCAAATTCACAACATATTAATAAAGGAAAAGCACAAGAAACAATCCATCAGTTCATACAGACCACAGGTTTTTGGGGTGTGTGTTTGGGGGGGGGGTTAAGATATTTGGGGAAGATGGACATTTGACTGTAAGCTCTTTTCATTCAAAACCACAACCTAACACTGTAATGGGATGTGTAGTGAAGAAACTGGTTAACTGAAGCTAAACTGTATTTTAGCATCATTCAGCACCATAACCATTGCAGTGTAATCCTCTTTCATATCCTTTTCTGCTTAGAATTGTGAATATTTAGCAGGAGAGAGAGGAGACTCACTCTTTCTTTTGGCTTACTGGCCTTTTTCTTAAGCACAACCTTATTGTTATTTGCCACTGCAAACCCATTCAGCAAGCAGCAGGTATGGACATACATCACCCATTCCTCCATCTTAGGTTTCTTGTTTGATTGTTTTTTCCCCAGCATCACCAATTTCTAGCACAGGAATAATTGGATTTAGAAGGTGGGAGAAGGCACCACATGTTACTCAAGTAGCTAAACACTACTCATGTACTTTCTCTTGTGATTTGCATTTGCCTGGTGGGGCAAACTTCAGCACCCCCTGCCTTTGTCTTGTAGCATAGTCATGTAGCCCTATGAGTCAGATCCCATGTATGACACTGAGACTCCATATCTACCATGTCAGGAGAATGTGCAGCATATGTCCTCAGAGTAGCTACAGTGGAGAAACGTAATCTCTCTCTTAATTGGTCCACTGGTTCTTCAAGCCCAGTACTATCTCCTCTGACTGGCATTGCTTTAGGCAGAGGCCATTTATGTCACTTGTTCATTTATCCATTTGCACTAGACATGCCAGGGATTTCCTGAATGCAAAATATAATCTTCTCTTAGTGGTGTGTTCAAATGAAGGTACGTGGCATTGATAGCCACCTTTCTCTCTTCAAATCCTTATTATTTTCTGCAAAGCCTATAGCCTTACCATTTAGCCCTTATCTCCAGCTGAGCCAAATGCCAAGTGTATGAACTGGCACTTTTATACTTCTTGTTCCCCCTGCATTTCTTCCTTCCTTTTTATTTTGTTCTTCCCTGCTATCAAAACATAAATAGGAATGAATCCAGATCTATTTAACTAGAGTCCTCATTCTCCCTCTGCACAGCACTATCTCCAGCCATGTTAAAATGCTATACAGAAGAGTAAGAGTATACTGTGGTTAGTCTCTACATTGAGTGATTTGAGATTTGGCCTGTCAGTGGGTTATGCCATCAGGAAGGATCCCTAGAAATTGGGCAGAACCACCTTCCAGTGAGCTGTTATGCCATCAGAAGGCAGACCCTCCCTGAATCCAATCCATAGACCAATAGCTGCTTGTATTGCGGATTTGCATTTTTGTTCCCTTTGTTTCTGTTGCTCTGTACACTGCTTATGATGACTGAATAATAACCTTTCTAGCCATCCAAACCTTCCCTGCCTTTGTACCTAAACAACCCAGTTCTGGGAGAAAGGGCAATTCCTGTCTTTGTTGTTGTGTGCCTTCAAGTCATTTCTAACTTATGGCATTCCTAAGCTGAACCTGTCACAGGATTTTCTTGGCAAGATTTGTTCAGAAGGAATTTGCATTTGCCTTTTTCTGAGGCCGAGAGAGTGTAACCTGCCCAAGGTCACCCTGTGGACTTCTATGTCCCAGCTGGGATTCAAACTCTGGTCTCTAGAATCATAGTCAACTGCACTGGCTCATATTCCTATTTAGCACAGCTGCAATTGCTTCTTACATCCCATTTTATTTACAACCCCAATGTTCTTCTTTTAAACCTACAGTGGGGAGTTGTGAAGGTCAGCCCCAGAGGAAACGTATTCGAAGAAAGAAACGGAAGAATGTTTTGCAAAATCATCATAACTTACATGGAGGCTTGGCACGTTGTGGAAAGCCTGAAAATCTGATTGAAGATAAGTTACAGCTGCAGCACACAGAAGGCCCTAACCTAAGTAGAAACAAAAAGAGGAAAATGAAAAAGAAGCGGCAGAAAGAAAAGATGAGAGCAGCTGGCTTGTTAACAAAGCCAGCCAGTATAGATTTCATGTACAAGCCGGAGATGGAAGAAGGAACAGACTTTGAAGATGCAGATAAAAAAGTTGATAGCATTCTGGAATTTTTGCAAGCAACACAAGAAATTTATTTCTCTGACAGTAGGTACATCCATCTTCCTGCATTTCATTTGTAACTTTAAATAGGAGAATTAAGTATTGCTTATTTTTCCTCTATAAAATGCAAAAGAAATCTCTCTCTCTCTCTTATCTTATGGTGTCAGTTTGACAAAACAAGAATAAGCATGTTCCAAAACCCAAGAGCCAAAAGTGCTACTGACTTGTTCATTGGTAATAAGGTTTTTGTGATAGGAAATGGGAAATGGTCTCTATGGTACTTGCCAGTGAAACAAATAGAAATTACAGTAGATAGGATTGCTTTAATGTTCATGTGGTTGTCACTTGGAATTCAAAATCTATTGAGTTTGTTCCATAAGGAAAATTCTTAGTGTCAAATACCTCACAATGAAGAAAACCTGGAAATACTTTGCTATGGCACACCAAGACATTATCTTTGGTAGCTTTGCAGCGCTACAGCAGACTATCTCCAAATCTCCATTGTGTTCTGTTGCACACTAACAACTTTCCAGATGGAGCAACCTCCATACATTTTCAATTTTAAGTGACAACCACACAAAACTTGTTTGGATTGGTCCCAAGATGGAGTCTGAAAGGATCCTTCTTTTATTTAAAAAAAGCTTGCATCCAAATGGTAATGTGATCCATTGGAAACAACTATCAGATGAAATAGTAATGCATTTTCAGGTTTGGAACTGGATGTACTTAATACATATCTCCTTGTTTTTATCATAATCTATATCTTGTAGTCTTATTTGCTCTTATTGACACAATTATACAACTCCTGTGGGCTGGTTATATATGTTCACCATTTGATGTGTACTGAACGAAGTAAAAAGTTGGTATGTATAAATGCGCCACATTTTATATTATGAGACAACTTCTATATCAACATCTCATGCTAGAGCCTATTTGAATCAGAAGTAGGCAACTCTGGCCTTCCAGATATTACTGGACGGTAGCTGTGAGCATCCTTCAGCATTGAGTACGCTGACTAAGGTTGATGGGAGTTGCAGTTCAACAACATCTGGAAGGTTACAGTTGATTGCTCCTTCATTAAAATGAGCCATTTTATACATTTGAATTCTATTCATCAAGAGATGAATAATAAAGTTATGTTTTGTGAAGGTGGAAACCAGCACTTAATTCATAAGTGAGCAAAGCGGAGACCTCATAATGCTGTTGGACTATAATACATGTTCTAACAGGACATCAGTGCCTATCAGCGTTACATGGGCTTGTGTTTTTTTATTTAGATTTCAACATCACTTTCCAATTTTGAAGAGAGGGTAATACACTTTTCTAAACAAATGTCTTTGGGTTTTTTTTCCCCTTAGAACGATCAAAATGTGCAGAGTCAGCTGTGAGTTCACAAAGCATTCATGAGATTTTGCACAGTCTTGAATCACGCAGTACGTCTTTGTCAGATGTTGCCCTTTTGCATCAGATGAAAGCCCTTGTACTCCTGCAGGATGTTGAGAGACTAAAAAGTACTGTGGAAGACTTCCGCACACAGTCAGTGATGCCTCCTGGTATGTTCTGGGCACCCAATTGTGCTATTAATGTTTGTCCTGTGGGCTAGGATGCAGATTTTCTTTTCCTGTGCAGAAAATGGCAAATCTATTCTTCATGGACTTTTTTTCCATATTCACTATTTTCGTAAATACATATACAGGGGGATTGATCCAGAGGTGCCCTGCTTATATATAACACAAATCATAATAACTTCTAACAACACAAACTTAAAAAAACACATAATTTCACCAAAAAAACCTATAAAATATAAAAACAAAAAGATACAGATACTGATTTCCTTCCTAGAAGTTCCTGCTTTTAATGTAAAATAGCTGTCTGATCTCATTCCTAGTGATAATCATTCAATTCGATTCCTTTAATCTTTGATATTTGTAAATATTTATAACTTTATATTTATAACATTGCTTATAACTATTATCTAAGTTTCTGTTTCTTTCTGTAGAATGTATTTATATATAAATTCCTTAAATATACAAATCTTAATTCTTCTGTGCTTTAAAGTTCATAACAATAATATTTTCCAAGAAAGATATTCCAACAATACGTGCAAGGTTTTTTTAATGGATTCTATAGGTTTTTTTCCTTTTATCCAACAAGTCAGCTTTTTTCCTGCACAAGATCTTTGTGTAGAAAAGAGAGCAGAAATCTAGAGATGTGCTTCCATAATCCAAAACACATTGCAAAAATAATCCACTATGAGACTGCTTTTAACTGCCCTGACTCAGTGCTAGGGAGTCCTGGGAATTATAGTTTATTGTTGCAGACAGAAAAGGCTAAACATCTCACAAAACTACAGTTCCCAAAAATTCCCTAGCATTGAGCCAGGACAGTTAAAGACTCAAACTTTATTTCTGCATTGTGTTTTGGACCCATTTGTGGTTGGCAGTTCACAGTCTTCCATGCAATATTTGTGCCACCAGCACAAGGCGTTGCACAATGTCACATGATCCCTCTTTCGCCACTTCAAGAAATCCTTTTGTTAGTACTAATTTGGAGGATGGAAGGAGACTGTATTCAGTGGTTATGATGTAAACATACCCAAATCTAAGTACTTCTCATTTTTTTAGGTCAATGGATACTAGGTTAAGGGTATCAGCCATCTAGCAACATTGACCTTGTCAAGCAGAGCCCAAGAAGTCATGTTCTTGTGTGTGCAATGGTTTATGCCAGAGGCCTCATTCCAAGAACGTTTCAGCATATTGTTGTCAGGAATGCATTGGGGCTCTCTTTGCTGTTGGAATAAGGAGAGAACAGCTGTAGAGAGAGAGAGAGAACAGAGAAAGTTGTACTTTTCAGTTTACCATCAGAAAGCCTCCAATAAGCCACTGACGGACCACAGCTGACAGGCTGAAAGCCATTCTTATTTTTTTGCCTTAAGGAGATGTTCTTTGTTGTTACATTTCTTCAGTTTGTTTCCAAGTTATGTCAACCCTAAGGTGAATCCATCATGGGGTTTTCTTGACAAGATTTATTCAGAGGAGGTTCATCTTTGCTTTCCTCTGAGGTTGAGATAGTACGAGGGGGTATCCAAAGGTTTTAATGATCACCTTTTTTAAAAAAATGACAGAAAGTTTGTTTTGATTTGTAGTTGTTAACTTATCTCTATATTGTCACTATCTAGATTTATACATTTTTTTCAGCGTATCTTGACCCTCCGAATACCTGATATTGTAGAAGTCTGCAGATTGCGCCTTACGAGGGGGTATCGTAAAGTAATAATTATCACGCGGAATTTATTATGGCATATTGATAAAATTTTGTCAGTGTCATCATTGGTCCCTATGTGCACTTTGCTGAAAAAATCAGCTCATTGCGTCCTTTATTTTTGTGACTGGCTGTGCGTCACAAAAAAAATAAAGCGTAAAATCCTCATCAGGCGCAATCTGCAGACTTCTACAATATCAGGTATTCGGAAGGTCAAGATACGCTGGGAAAAATGTATAAATCTAGATAGTGACTACATAGAAATAAGTTAATAACTACAAAACAAAACAAACTTTCTGTCATTTTTTTTAAAAAAGTGATCATTAAAACTTTTGGATACCCCTTTGTATGACTTGCCTAAGGTCACTCTATCCAAGCTTAGGTTCAACTCCTGGTCTCTAGAGTCCTAGTCCAACACTCAAACCACTACATCATAATAGTTTTCTGATATTCTCTTTACTATGACTGAGGTTTGAAGTGACACCATTTTCTAGAACACCCAGAACTGGAAAGAGGAGAGAAAATATCACAGCTGTCATCTTGAGTCCGTCCAAAGAGCTTAAAGTGGTAGGGGTGAAGGAGTGTTCTCTTCCTTCTTGCTATTAATACAAAAGGTGAATCAAGTCAAATATTACATAAGCGGAAAAATTGTAATAAAATAACCCTTTTTCAAAGAGGAAATCATTTTTGCCTTGCTTTCAATAATAACGGTTTTGTTGTTATATAAAAATCTTTCCCCCCCCCAAACAATTGCTTCCATTCATATTCTAATGAAACAAAACCAGACTGTCTGGGACTTGGGGGTAATGAGCTGAATGCAAAGGAGTGCCACTTGGCAGGTACTTCGCATGTTTCAGAACATCTGGAAAACAGGGAATGGGAAGCCACTGTGGAAAACATCATTCCCCATGTGACATTGTCTTGGGCAAAGGAAAAAGGTGGCAGAGCCACACATGGGGGCAAGAAGGTATTCCTTGTGTCAAGAAGTTTTAAAAATGCAGTGCCTCTTTCTAGGCCGGGAACTCATTTTTTTGGCCCTTGGGGTTCCCTGGTCTTTGATAACATTTTCTTTGTTGTTGGGAAGCATCAAGTCAAAAATAGCCATCTTTCTTGTTGCCTAGGAAATTATCACCCACTAAAGAGCTAAAAATGTATTCTGAAAGGCTTTTTAAAAATCCGCAAAACTATCCTCCTAATAATTCCTCCTCCATTTATTTGTGAATTTTGCAGATCGGTAGACTTTATAGTTCTCGTTCACTCACCATGCAAATCTTGGATTACCCATATGCATTGCAGTTATTTTTAAAAAACAAACAAACAAACAAACACAGTATTTAATGGAAAGGAAATTAAATAGGAGGTGGCTTAAAGTGTTCCTATACAGAGTACTGTAGAAAAAATACTTAACATTTAAAATAAATAGCATTTGATAGACAATAAGCTGTGACTATATAACAGTATTTTTCAGCCTGATACTCCTAAGATAGAGGGATGCAGTGGCTTAGTGGTTAAGAAGCCAAGTCTGATGATTGGAAGGTTGGCACTTCGAGGCCTGGGTGCTTTATGATGGGGTGAGCTCTTACCACTAGTCCCAGCTTCTGCCAATCTAGTGGTTCGAAAGCATGCAAATGCAAGTAGATAGATAGGTACTACTTCTCATTGGGAAGGTAACAGTGTGACCACCAGAGCAGTCCTCAGACAATGCTGGCTCTTCAGCTTAGAAACAGAGCACTGCCCCCTACAGTCCGTTACGACTAGACATTCATGTCAAGGGACTACCTTTATCTTTTTACTCTCCAGATATTTTGGATTTCATCTTCCATAATTGTGCAGCCAGCTATACCAACTGAGTGACTGAGGGAGCTATAGTGGAATGCCACTTTAGAGGAAGGTTAGTGCATGTTGTCTTATGCTTCAAGTCATTTCCAATTTACTTTGCCATTAAGGTGAACCTATCACAGGGGTGGGTTTGTTCATTTGTTTTTTACAAGATTTGTTCACAAAGGGGTTTGCTCTTGCCTTCCTCTAAAGCTGAGAGAGTGTGAGTGGGCCAAAATCACTCACTGGGTTTCCATGCCTGAGTAGGGATTTGAACACTGGTCTCTCAGATTCCTGGCCCAGCACTCAGACTACCACATCTCACTGGTCCTCTTTTATATACTGTTGTTAAATACTGGCTCTAGTATCTTGAAATATCAGACTTGGAAAATATCTCTCCTGTAGGATTGCATCCACACTGCAGAAATAATGTAGTTTGACACCACTTTAATTGTTATGGGTCAGTGCTATGGAATTCTGATATTTGTAGCTTTGTGAGATACTTAGCCTTCCCTTTCCCAACTGTAGGCAGAGACAGAAATATTTTCTCTTTTGTGAACCATTGCAACCCATGCAATAAATGCCATGCGATAGGCAGGAAAAAGATGAGACTGAGATCTGAGTCATGTGAACTGAAGATTTGGATGTGCAAGATAAGTACATCCAAGTACACCACAGCAAGCATTTAAGATTTCTGTAGAAAGTTTAGGTGTATACTCCTCCCCAACATTTCTCTGGAAGGAAATGCACCTTATGCCTGGATATTCACACAAGGAATTGTCTGGTTAACATGTTCCATGTCTACCTCTTTGTTTTACATATGGCCTTCGTATTTCATATTCCCATTGCACAGTCATTTGTTTTCTTGTTTTCAACAACATAACCTACATAACAAACACACCCTTAAAGAGGAACCCTTTACATAACAAACATACCCTTAAAGTTGTGGCTGTTTTTCTCTCCCCTTATTTCTAGAAATAAGAAGGTTTTTATATGCACATGGAGAGGTAATGTGGAGCCACATGTATTTCATAATTTTTTGTGTGATGGGCATAATCAGCAGTAGCAGCAACATCATCCTATCTCATTTGTAAAGTCTCTAAAATTAATTGGTGCTCTATAATAAAAAATCTGTTCCCTGATCACAAGCTCACATTCCAAAAGATGCTGATAAGGAAGGAAAGGAGGAATGGTTGAGAAAGGTGGAGGATGAAAGAAAACAAAAGGCAATACAGAAGAATGTGTTCTGCCGTTATGACTTTAACAAGTATTTGCAGAACAAACAGAAAAAGAAAGGGAACAGGAAAAGCAGATATGAAGAGACAGTGATTTTCAAACATAAAGAGAGGCCAGAAGAGATGACAGATGTTGAAGAAATGCAGAGGAATCAGGGAAGAACCAGAAGATTAGAATGAACAGGGTGTAAAATAAGGGAAGATGTATAAGGGGAAGTCAAAGAAAAGGAAGGAATGAGAGCTAAGAGACTTCATAATGCACTGCAAAGCAAAGGAATAAAAGAAAGAAGACATGACTACCTGATCAAAGCTAGGAAAAGATAGCCAGAGTAAAAGAAACATGGTAACAAGATTTAAAAGCAAGATGACAAAAAGATTCAGGACTGATGGGGAGAAAGATAAAATATTGGAAGGACAGCAAGAAAAATATTAGTATAATTTAGACAAGGACACTTCTTCTTCTTCTTCTTCTTCTTCTTCTTCTTCTTCTTCTTCTTCTTCTTCTTCTCAGCCATCCTCATAAGAATTCAGCCTGGCTAGTGAACTACCTAAAAACATTAGTTAAAGTCATAGCTTATAAATACCTGAATAGCCAAATACCTAGTATAATGATAAAACATAATAAAAACAATAGAAACAGCAACAGTCTTAAAAATCCTTGGCTCTTCTTTGTAGTTGTTCATTTCCTTATGTCCCTTTCCTCTTTATATAATGTGACTGTTTCACAATACAAGCTTGGGTCATCCTTGCTATATGCAGTTCATGTCATAGCTGCAATTATTTGTTTAAAGATTAGAAATCTTGAGGTTTTCCATTTTTTCTGGCTTCAGTGGATAGGTGTTTAACTCACGATCATATTCCAAAGCCAATTGGAGAGAATTAGTAAAACGCAACACATGCATTTGTTTTGTTTTGTTTTTCTTTTTATCATAAATAATTTGTTTACTGAAAACAATCATAAAGAATTCTCTTTTCCTTTGCAGATCATGCAAAAGCAATCTCTTCTCTGTTTCTGTACTGGATTACAGATATCCTTCCTGGAAAGCACAAGAAAGAAGAAGAAGAATGTGTGCACCCATCTGTACAGAGTTAGAAGTTAATAGATAAAACTCTGAACTGAATCCAAGAATATTCAGAAATGGCAAGGCAGCTAAACAGATTGGCAAATTCACTAAGCACTGCTGGGATTTATTTATTTTTTGCTGACTATATCAAGAACTTTTGTTTTACATATGCTAGGCTGAGAGAGGACCATAGAAGCTCCTGTTTACCTCATCAGTGCACATTTTTCTTTGGCTTGTTACTGCATCAGGATTCATGCAAGGAGGAATCATTTGCGAAAAGCATCATATCTATCGAATCTACTGTGTAGCTACAGCTCAGTGAAAATTACACTTATCAATTGATCTGTTGTTTATATTATGTCAGAATCCATATTTTTATACATAAAATAAAGTGTGAGAGTAGGTAGGACAGATTTTCATATTTTGCATAGAACTCTAAGCAGATCTACTCCTTTTTAATGCAATGACATGCCTACCCTTCACTGTGAATTACAGTGACATGCATTTCTATCTATAAGATTTTAACCTTTACATAATATAAAGATGATGACTATTTCAAACAACTTCACCAGTTAATCACCCAATTTATTATTTTTTATCATAGCGGTCTTCACCAAACTGCACTTACCATCAATCAAGATTATGAAAACAGCTAAATGGAAGACTTCTGTACTGTGAATAATTAGTTGTATTGAAAGCTTTCAGGCTTTGTTTGTTTGTTGGTTTGGTTTTTAAAGAACAGCCGTGCATTTTCTAAACCTAGCATGAAAGTCTGAATCTGCTAAAATTCCTTCCTCATAGAACTATAGCAGATCCTGCACATGGTTGCTCTAGGGGGCAGCATGTCCAAGAGGAAATTGAATTGGATACCCAGAGGAAACTAAGTAGAATAGATACAATATTTGTTTATTTGTCAGGTTCCAGAGCTCCAACTTGCAGGCATACAACCCAAATCCTATTTCCTCCACCCTTTGTTGCTCCAAAACCTTTGTCAGTATAGAGTATGTCCTAGCTATCAAATGTGAATTTCATATTTTCTGGTTAACATGAAATTTCAATATGCTCAGTATAGGGGACAAAACCGATCTGTTTTAAATACTGAAGAAGTGATTAGATCACAACAGTGTGCCCTCATTCTAGCTATTCCCCTACAGCAGCATATTACCAATTTCCAAAGTGGTCTTGCCTGTAAAATCTGTTGTAGATCATACAAAAGGAAAACTGTAACACCTTCAAGACTTAGAATTATTAGGAGGAAAGCCTGTATGAGTTTTCATGGATGGCTGCCTACTTTTTCCAACACATGAAGTGTATTCCAGAGGTTCAGGCATGAATACAAGTACATAGAATATTGACAATGATTGATGCATTCTGTGCTGTGTGTAACCACTTGACATACCCCTTTGTCCAGTTAGTGGCCTCCCTCCCCGTTTCTTCAGAAAACCATATTTGATAGACCCAAATCCTATGATTCTGGCATGTTACAATTTGCTTTCCTCTGGCTGAACTCCGTGCTGCCCTGGTAACATATAAATAATCCAGGCAAAGAAATGGCAGCCATGGTATATGGTCACCACACCTACTAGTATGGAACTCAACTTTTTTGGAACTAGAGTGGCCCATTTTAGATTGGCAAAAAGAGGTGTGTTGAAGGCTGCATGAAAGCCCAGCCTTTAGATGAGAAAAAGGGAAAGTGTGCCATGAAAACACTATTTTGGCATTTTAAGGGAGAAGAAGTGCTTTAAAAAGGAGCTGGCCCATTTTACATTGGCAAAAAGAGGTGTGTTGATGGCTGCATGAAAGCCCAGCCTTTAGATGAGAAAAAGGGAAAGTGTGCCATGAAAACACTATTTTGGAGTTTTAAGGGAGAAGAAGTGCCTTTAAAAAGTAGTTTGATTTGCCCACTACTTTTTTTAAAAGGGCGCAACATTGCTATTGCATCTAAAGGCTAAGGTGTAGTTGCACGGTTAAATGGGGCTCTGTCTCTTTAAAGCGCCCATTTAAAGGCAGCGATACAGGTGCGGATCATAATGGATCGTGGGTTGGGAGCATACGTGGTGTGGACTTCACTTCTAATTAAAACGCTCAATGCCCTGCAGGTGTAAAAGCTGGGGTTTGTCCGCGAAGTTTTTTAAAGCTCCCAAATCCTAGCTCCACTCCTAATCCGAACCCTAGACATGTGCAGTAGGGACTCTGGGATGCCGTTACTGTTATTCTACTGTGGATAATATGTCAATTCATTCACAAAATAAAGGGGTTCATTCATGATGCACCAGTGCAACGGCACAGTTTAAAAAGGCGGAGGAAACGCAATGATAATTTGATGGATCCTCATAAGTATACATTTGTCCTGTGCAACTGCGCAGGTTTGCCGGCTGCGAACTGCACAATTGCGCAGTTCCCAGCCGGCAATGATAATTTGACTGTATGGTGTAACTGCGTTTGCGCAGTTCGCAAACCTGCGCAGTTGCGCAGCACAAATGTATACTTATGAGGATCTGTGAAATTATCATTGCGGCTCCTCTGCCTTTTTAAACTGTGCCGTTGCACTGGTGCATCATGAATGAACCCCTTTATTTTGTGAATGAATTGACATGTTATCCACAGTAGAATAACAGCAACGGCATCCCAGAGTCCCTACTGTGCATGTCTAGGGTTCGGATTAGGGGTGGAGCTAGGGTTTGGGAGCTTTAAAAAACTTCGCGGATAAACCCCAGCTTTTACACCTGCAGGGCACTGAGGAACTGTGTAGTTCGCAGCCGGCAAGGAAAAAAAATTTAAAGGTTCACCGTGGCTAAAAGCCGCGTTCATTGCCGCCCATGTAGCTGCTCCGCCTGTGTTTGTAGCGTTCTGACAGCTTCCCATGTAGCTGCTGAGCCACAGAAAAGACCTCAGATAAGTCGTTCCCACACCCCTCAGTCTAGCTGCCCTGTACTTTTTAAATGCACACCTGGGGCTTGCAGTCTAGCTGCTAAGCATTAATGTGACACTTCATGTCACACTTTCCTGCCAATCTAAAAAGTCCCAGAAGCATCATTTTTTGTCTTACACATACACACACACCAAGTTGGGGGGGGGGTCTGCATTTAATTGCTGTTGTTGTTGTGTGCCTTCAAGTTGTTTCCAATTTATGGCGACCCTAAGGCGTGCCTGTCATGGGGTTTTCTTGGCAGGTTTCTTCAGAGAAGGTTTACCATTGCCATCCTCTGAGACTGAGTGTGTGTGACACACCCAAGGTCACCCAGTGGGTTTACATGACCAAGTTGAGATTCAAACCATGGCCTCCAGAGTCATAGTCCAAACACTCAAACCACTAAACCACACTGGCTCTCTCCTGTGTTTAGAGACGTATTGTAAAAATGTGGGAGAAAAATTAAGGGGGACAGTTCCCCGTTCCCCTCCCCTCAAAAGGCAGCACAAAAGGTAAGCATTCTCGGTCACCATGGCACACTGAGTCAACTGGAAAAGAAAAGCGGAGAAGAATAGAATTGGCTGAGTGGAAGGTTCTGGTCAAGGAAGACTTTGGCTTCTGAAAGCTGAGAAGCAGACCCAAAAGTCTGATTGAGAGACGAGGTGAAGGATAAGAGTGGAAGGTGAGCAGTCTCTCTCTAATCCTTTTTCATCCTCCAAAAGAAAATGTGGTAGAGCTGTATAGATTTTTGAAAGGCAGTGAATTGTCTGGACGGTTCTTTTCTAATTCACTTGGAGCTCTTTTGAAATGTCTGAATGGATGGGAGTGAGAGTTGTCCATAGAGATAACTGAAAATCCAAGATTTTAATGCAGACAGAATAATTAATCAGTATCATACACACTCCAACAGAAAAAAAGCAATGAGAAGAGTTTTTGGGTTTTTTATAATATGGAAAAAAACCCACCTTGCTAAGGCAAATTCTAAAAAAGGGCTATTGTCCTCATATTATAAATTGGAAGAGTTACACACAAAAAGTACTGAAAATCAGTGTTTGAATTGTTTATAGTAAACCACTAGTGTTGTCGAAATATACTAAAGTAGTATTGCAAGTTGAGAACTGCGCTGAAACAGAAATTCTATCCACACTGCAGAAATAATCCAGTGTGATACCACGTTAACTGCCATGGCTCAGTGCTATGGAATTCTGGGAATTCTAGTTGGTTGTGGCACTAGAGCTCTCTGACAGAGAAGTCTGAATATTTAACAAAATTACAATTCCCATAATTCCATAGTACTGTGCCATGGCAGTTAAGGTGGTGTCAAACTGGATTATTTCTGCAGTGCAGACACATGCTTAAGAGAGTACCTTACAACAACCCTGTAATGTATTCTATTGTTTTATGTTCATGCTATACAGTGTGTTGTTACAAGCGTACAAAAACCTTGATGAATAGAACCCGATTGCAGATAGGGATGGAAAGAATATTTGCCATTTTTTGTTTCCTGGCTGAAAAATAGGCTGTGTGGCATTCTGGAAACCTGTTATTTGCTCTTCCCAAAATAGCAATCTTCTGCAATCTTGGTTGTTTGTGTGTAGAAAAATACTTGTTTTCACAAAATTGTTTTGGGGCAACCCCCTCCCGTTTTTCAGATAACCACATGTGTGAGGATTTTTTACAAGATTGCTAAAATCAGTTTTGTGTGCAAAAAAATTATTTTCCTGCAAAACCAGCAGTCTTTTTAAAAAGCCACATAGCTATCTGGAAACTTTCCTTTTCTTTTTTAGCACAAAACCTCATGAGTATTTTTACAATGAATAATTTCCTGAGACATTTATGATGTGCAAATGCTGGGCCACATCTGCACAGAAAAACTCATTTTCTCTTGCACCCTGGAGAAAACAAAATTATTTGTCCTCACATGCCAGGATGAAAGAGTCAAATAGTTGCAGGCTAGTGGGTTGTGCTGAGAAGGTGTAGATTACACCAGCCTTGCACTATAGTCTGTTGTTGATGTTGCATATTTACAGATGAACCTGAGGCCTTTTTCATTCCCCTACCAAAATTCCCCATAACCCTACACTTGCAAGCATAGCAGGCTGATGTAGCTTGTAGCATGGTTGCACTTTGTTGTTGTGTGCCTTCAAGTAATTCCCGACTTCACAGTGATCTTAAGGCGAACCTATCATGATGTTTTTATAGCAAGATTTATTTAGAGGAGGTTTGTTATTGCCTTCAGTCCTGAGGATTACAGCGTGTGACATGGCCAAAGTCGCCCAGTAGGTTTCATAAGTGAGCTGAGGATCAAACCCTGGTTTCCAGACTTGCAGTTGCACTTACTTGTGTTCAAAAACAAAATAAATTCTACACATGAAGTAAAACCCATGTTAGAGCAAGGATTTTTCTGTCTTGATTTTCCAATTGAAGGTTTAAGATTCATACAGATGACATATGAAAAAAGAAAACAAATTAGAATGAAACTACATGGAACAGTAGCTATTATCTCTTTGTGTCCTATACAACATCTAATAAAATGTTTGCAGTCAATGTTTATTAAAACAGAAATTTCTTGCCTGTGGGAAAACTTCCACACCAACTATGGGTTTTGATTTTTACATGGTGACTCCGTGGAGCTGATTGAGGTAATACAGTTGGCCCTCCATATCTATAGAGTTTTTATCCACAGAGTCGAGCATCCAAGGATTGAAAATATTCCCAAAAATACAAATTCCAAAAAGTAAAGCTTGATTTTGCCATCTTATATAAGGGACACCATTTTACTATGCCATTGTATTTAATGGGGCTTGAGCATCCATGGATTTTGGCATCCATGGGGGGGGGGGTCCTGGAACCAAACCCCAGAAAATATCAAGGGTCCACTGTAAAGCTATATCTGAGCTGTACCACTGGGACCTGTGGGTAAAAGGATGCTCCTTTACCTGAAAAAGTTCCCACCATAGAGAAAAACAGCTGAAGAAAGCTATAAAAGTCTCTTCCATGATATGTAGTATTTTGTGGGAGAAATGTATTTGTAGCAAGGAGGATTCAGTCACGCATGAGCCATGCGCTTCAAGGCTCAAGTAGTAAAGACCAAGTATAGGCCTGCCACCTCAGCCAGCACTAAACTTTAAAAATCAGAAGAAATTGTTATTTGGTTTAGTTTTGTTTTTGGTATATGTATGACATCACGAGAAAGGAGGGGGAAAAAATCTCCATTTCCTGTGGTATCACTCAGTGCATTACAGTTGTCGTTTTGAGGCATCACAGCTTCCATAGAGACCCACATAATAAAATTCTACAGAAGGAATATTTCATATCCGTTCAACAAACTGAAAATGTGAACTGACTAGTGAGTAGAGAAAGGGGACACTCATGCACAAAAAACCCTATATGCCACTATCCCACTGTTGGACCAGAATTGGGCATTTTGTTTTGTTTGCAAAAGAGCTTGTGATCATTATACACATAAATGGAGACTGTGCAGCTTCAATACTGTGACTGAGATGGGAACATAAATGTCCTTCGAAGATGAGAAAGTACTTTCCTTCTCAGCTTCTTTCTCTCTCCCTTTCTCTCTCTGAGTTTATTTTTGTCGTGCAAATCTTTCATTCTTTGTTATTGATATTTAGCATGAATGCCATATGACAGGAGAGTACCCATTCTTATTTAAGGGAATGCAAGTGATATTTGAGGCCACTAGTAATCCAAGTCATTGTTCTTTGCCCACGGTGTTGTGGTGTTCTGTTATCGTGCTTGCTCAGGAGATGCACGCCTAAACAGATCCGCACAATATACTTTCGAGACTGCAAATGAGTTCTCAGAAATGTGCATAGCAAATCATTTCCCACTCTGACAGTGCCTGGATATTCTGAAAGAGGACAAGATGCTGTTTGTCTGAGTAAAAATTGACTGCCAAACTAGCACTCTAAGCTAACACAAGGGAACCAAATGTGCATAATTGCTTTGTCAAGGTAGCAGAGCCCCCCTATAAGGTACTTCGTAAGCAATCCTGAAGATACTAGTGCTTTTTCAGAAAGTAGAGTTTTACCAAAGAAGTGTTAACAATTACAACAAAAATAGCAATTGAACAGTACCCTGCTGAGGAATTTCAAGGAATATAGAGTAGAAGAGAAATGCAATTGTGGTGTGAGCAGTACATCTCAGCAATGTGACTTCAGAGGAAGTGGAGAAAGGAGAAATGTGGCTTAAAAGCCACTTTGAGAGAAGGAGATCTTTAAAAGGAGGATAAATTCGCCTATCCTTCCTTGGCTGCACCTGCACTTGAGAAATAACCCAGTTTGGCACCACTTTAACTGCTCTGGCTCGATGCTGTGGGATTCTGGGAATTGTAACTTGCTGTGGCACCAGAGCTCTCTCACAGAGAAGGGTAAATGTCTCACAAAAATGTAATTCGTAGAATTCCAGAGCACTGAGCCAAGGCACTTAAAAGTGGTGTCAAACTGCATTATTTCTGCAGTGTGCATGCAGTTTTTGCCTTCTGTTCCAAAACCCTAAAGAATGGGAACAGTAATCCAATGATGTAAGAATAAACGCCCAATCTGGAGCATTGGGACATAGGACTTATAAAAATCAGAGAAGAGAAGGGGAAGTTTAAGAAGGAGAACATTCTCTCCAAAACAGCTTGCAAGAATATGCGAAAGCCAAGATGCACAAACTCAAGGGACGTCCACTATTCCATGACATAACATAACATGGATAGTACAAAAGCGTGTTGGGTTTCTCAAAGCTGCTTGAGCAACATTGTTGTCCTGGAAAAGGTGATTTTGAGAGGGGGAATGAAAACAAATGATTCTTTAACAAAAGAAGGATGTGAGTGTGATCTGGCTGTAACATCTGCCACCCCATTAATTGCTAGCATTGATTCAGATTAACAAAAGGGTACAGTATGTGAAAAACAGTGAGTTGAACTTAACATGAATTGTCTGTCTGTTCACAGAAAGTCTTCTGTATGTACTTATTAATACTTGACTACCGGGTTGGCAGATTATTTTGTTTCCAGCCTATGTGAGAATTGTATAATCTCAAATTTACTCCATCCTCTTGTAACAACAAAAATATACATTTAAAATATACGTGTGCATTTCTGTATTTTTGTATTCATTTCCCCTAAAGCAAACATTTTTGTATACATTATCCCCAAAGATACACATTATTGTATACATTTTTTTTAGCCAAAGACTGCATTGCAAAGTTTTTGATAACTGCAATGAATACAATTTATATATTCATGCAGGAAACATGAATCCTGTTTATTTGCTTAAAAATGCAGAGCAAATGAAATCATCCAGCATCCCTAACTAAAATGCTAAAGTAGAAAACATGTCAGTGCAAAAAACACAGCCTAAGGTATTTGAATTTCATTTGCTATGGACTCCTAACCAAACTGAACAAGCTTTAAGAACGGAGAGAGGAAGCCAACTGAGGTCAATATTGTCTGATAGCTTTATAAATTACCTGTAACATAAAATAAACCTGTTCACTAATCAAAGTTGGTGCTACTAGAATAGAAGAAATTGAAAGCACTGTGCTGAATGAAAATAGCTAACTGGCTGTTGCTTTTAAAATAAATAAGAGTGTTTTTGGAGGGTGGGGGGGAAATGCACTGCAAGATGGATAAAAGAGAAACAGTGCAGAAAAGCATTATCTATCCAAGGGCATATCAGGACACTTGAGTAAAATTAAATGCTTGTTAAGAATATAATAGGGGTTGATCCCTGTCAATGTATTTTATTCAGTGCTTCCATTTGAAACACTTCAATTTTCAAATGCCTACTCAGTTTACCCAAATGACTGTTTTCCACCATGTCGATTTCTAGCAGTACTGACAAAGTTGGATGTCTTCTAAGAACGAAATGGATATTTTAATAAGATTTTTGTATCGTATTTTCATATTTATGTGACATTGTTGTGGTACATCAGGTTGATGACAAATTATTTTCCTAAGCAGTCGATCAAGTCGTAAAATAAACAATAAATGAAAATATCTACCATAATTTGGAATAAACTTCACCTGTTTTCCCGTCCTTCACTCCTCCAATTATGGACTTAACCTTTTTAAAAATTAGGGCCTCAGATGTACCTATACATCTTCTTTGTAGGCTGCAGGTTGTTATAGTAGAGGGCTACCATTTTCTCTTTTCCCTTCATTATCACCTGAGAAAATATGTTTTGCAGGAACTGAGTGACCAGCCAAGACAAGTGGCTGAGGTTGGAGGGACTTGGTATTGTGCTAAGGCAGGAATGACTGAATAGGTTTCATTCAGTTCAAGCTTTGGTGTATAAACTGAGCTTCCCTCCCACGCCTCCAGCATTTGCACTCTTGCTGCCTTCCTACTCTCCCTGTCTGGTATTATGCATATCGCTGTATTTGTAAATGTTTTTGTGCAATCCAAATTTGTCACAGTGGTGGGGCTTTGGACATATAAACCATTGGGAGTCCACTTGAGGGACTTTGGAGTTCAAGTGGCTAGGATTCAACCCAACTGTGGGACCACCGTACTTATCTCAGTCCAAGGTGGCAGGGAACTTCCCGGTAATGTAGTCCCAAATGAATTCTTCAGCTGTCACTCCACCGTTGAGTCAAGGAGATCAGAGTATTCAAGAGACAAAAAATGCATTATCTGATGCCTCCATTGATACCTTGTGCCAGGCCAGCACTATTCAGCTGTAATACTAACAACCTTCTGACCTCCATTTGTCCCAATCAGACCGTTCGTGTATATTTTCTGTTTTCTCCACTCACACCAATACCTCATTGTTAAGCCTGCAAATATCTTTACAGATCTCTCTCTCTTTTTTTTCTTTTTTTTTACTCTCTGGGCCATAGAAAATCAACATGGCAATTGGAAGCGTTCTGCTTGTATTGGGAATTGTCATCATTGCCGATCTCCAGGGAAACATCAGGTTGTTATAATTTGCATTGAGGACCAAGAAGAAGAGCTTTTTCTGTTCACAAGCACCATAAAATTTGTGCCACATGTAAAATATGTGGATGACAAGACTGGCTTGTAGGTGGATGTTGTACTGTTGAAGGATATCAGATTTTCTTATTTAAATCTCCCTGTATTATTTTGATAGGCAGATAGATTTTCCATATAACTATGAATTAAAATCTACAAAGGTGTTACACAGCAGTGCAGTCCTGAGTGTGTTTACTCAGATGCAAGCCACTGTTTTCAGCAGGGCTTATCAGTGTAAATAAAATTAAATTTCTCTCAGTTTGTTACCACACCACATGAAAACAGGTAGACTGATTTTTATCACATTTGAAGAATATGCTTGGAATGAATTGACTTAAAATATAGAGTATGTGAGCGGATGCGCACTCACCTTAAAGTTGCCTGATGACTTATGGCAACCCTATGGATTTCATAGGGTTTTCTTAAGCAAGGCATACTCAGAGCTGGTTTTGCCCATTTCTTCATCTGGCCTCTGTGCAAGTACTTACCAGGGCTGATCCTGCTTAGCTTCAAAGATCAGACAGGATCTGCTGCATTTAGGGTATTTTTGGCCTACACAAAAATCACTTTGATGGCCTTAGGGCACCCCAATAAATTTTTCATTCACTCTTCATTCAGTTTGGATAGGGGTAGCAGTGCTGACCATATAGCAAAGTACAGTATCATCCAAAATTCACAAAACAGTGGCAACTTTCTTGGGCCAACCAAAATGCACATTATACATGTCGCAAGCTTTCAAAGCTCCACTGCTTCCTCATCAGGCAAAGGTGTTAAAAATGGTACAGGATGAAAGGATAAAAAATTGACCATGTCAGTTATAGCCTTGCATTGGGTCAAGATGTGTTTGTCCTCAGTTCAGATGGTATGGAAAGGGATTTATGCAGGTGGACCCCTCTTCCTTCTGGCCATGTGGGTACTGGGAGATTCAGTCCAGGAAATTTTAAAATTCCATTTGTATGTCTGGAATGGCCTCACATAACATAACCTACATGGCAAAGAGAAAATTCACTTCCAACAATTTTAGTGAGGCAAGCTCAAAAAACAGGCAGAGTCTGCCATGGGACGCATAATTATAGAGGTGTAACTACATTTCTGTAATACCTTTTAAGCAGCATAGTCTCTTCCACAACACAGACATTTCTGAGCAGAACTCCAGCTCTTTCTCAATAGCTAGACATGCTGCAACAGACATCTGCAGGGAAGATCCCTGCATATGCTTGTCACAGCATCTCCAGATACAGGAGAAGAGCTGGACATATCCTCACACATCCCCCTTGCTCTCCTGCAACACAGGAGCTGGGGGAGCGGCACTGCTTAGAAGATAGGTTGTGGAGGGGTTTTTTGGTTGTTGCCTGGTTGGTAAAAATGGATTGAGATCTTATGAGTCAGACTTATGCCATTGAAAAAGGATCTTGCAGCAGCCTTCAGACTGTCTGAAAAACATTGTAGCATAAGCTTTCACAGACTCGATCGACTTCCTCGGAGTTCACTCCATGCATCTGAGGAAGTAGACCAAGTCTACAAAAGCTTATGATACAACTTCTTGCGCTCACTTAGTCTCTAAAGGTACTGCAAGATCCTTTTGCATAGTGAGATCCTAGACTAACATGGTTATGTATGAATTATGCCACTGAAATTAATGAACAGGGTGCCAGACACATCATTTTTTAAAAAAGAAATGCTATAACTTTATAATTAAAATTTTGTTGCCATATCACACATAAATGGCGGAGGATATTTTCACCAAATTTGGAGGATTTGTTGGGGGTGATCTGACTTAGCATACAAATATATGCCATACATAGTATTCATTAGCAATTTTTCTTTTCATTTATGTATTTGGTGACTGATCAGGAGAGGCATGCTCTCTCAAGGGCAACTGAAACTGGTGAACAATGTGAACAGTGCCTCAGCCTATAAAGAGAGAAAGAGATGAAACTGAACTGTTGTTAACAATGGCTAGCAATTCTCCTGAGTACTGCTGGGTAACTACAGCTAATTCCTTAATAAGGATGCAATTTTATACCCTCTCATCTGGAAGTAAGTCCCACTGTATTCCATGGGTCTTTTTTTCTGAGTAGATGTGTAAATTATTGCATTGCAAGGATGTTTAAGACTGCAGTTTTTGCTTCCATTAATTATATTCACAAGTGAGTAAGGAATCAAGCCTTAATAAGCCTGCAGTCTTACACTCTTTTGTTGGGAGTAAGTCCTGTTACATTCCATGTATAGTTATGAGTAGTTATTGTTGTAGTCTTTACTTTACTGCTTATATCAGCAATTAATTAATTAATTAATTAATCTGTTAAAACAGTGAAAGTACTGAATACTAGCTAAATATTGAAAAATGCATAGACAGGGAAATAATACAATCAATCAAAGACCGGACCGGAGTCAGTAATCAACCACACAGATTGTGTTTTTGTTTAATTTATGGTAGAAGCCAACAATGAAGGTCAGATCTGAATCCTATCATAAGTCAGGCCAAGCATTCTTGTTTGTTATAATTACTAGACTGCAGTATTCCATTTACACTGGTAAACAGATTAAAATACTTGGCATGTTATTCAATTAAATGCAAGATTGCTAACTGACAGGCTGAAGTGCATTGATTTTTTCCCCCTATTACATTAAGCAAAGTACAGAGCAAAAAATTTCATTAGTTTTCCTGCTTAACCCTTTCTGACATGCGGAATCAGACTCTTAAAGTAAATTTGATATTTCATTTCCTAAATACAGTAATCTGTGTTAAAAACCCAGTTTTTTAAAATGTTTTTTTAATGTGAGTATATCTTATTCCCCCCACCCCCACCCCATTGCTAGAATTTGTTGTTGATGATGATTTTGTGTGCCTTCACATCATTTCCAGCTTATGGCAACCCTAAGGCAAACCTGTCACAGGGTTTTCTGCAGTTGAGGAGTGTGTGACTTGCCCGAAGTCACCCAATGAGTTTTCATGGTGAAGTGGGGAATCGAACCCTAATCTCCAGAGTCGTAGCCCAACACTCAAACCACTACACCATGCTGGCTCTCTACTAGAGCTTATTTATTTCTATTTTGTGTTCTCCATATGTGCATTAGAACAATGCTGCTTAAAATGGTGATTTTTGAGCTATTGACAACCAGTCCCAGGCTCCTTTCTAGGTAGGAAACAAACAAACAAGTGTACTCCCCACCACATTCTACACACTCAACATCCATGTCAGGCTAATACCTGATAGTATATCTGAAAACTATCTAGAGTTCCTAATAATTGTTGCTGTTAGCTGCCTTCAAGTCGACTTTGACCTATGGTGATCCTATAAATAGATGTCCAAGTTACTCTGTCCTCAGCCACCATGCACAGTCTTGCAGTCTCATGACCATGGCTTCCATGATTGAATCTAGCCACCTGGTAGGCAGTCCTTCTTTCTCCTATTGCCATCTATTATTATCATATTTTCTACTGAGTCTTTTCTTCTCATGATATGGCCAAAGTATGACAATCTCAGTTTATTCATCAAAAAGATGAAATGGATTCACTACCCCATTGATATGGAATCAGCCAGATACCACTATGTTTTCCTTCCCCTTCCCCTCCCCAAAATACAGTGTACTGGACAAGGATGCACCTCCATGCTTTCTCATCCTTCTTCATTCCCACATCTTTCCACACAAGATCTTTCACCTTCTTCCCAAATCCAGAAAGAGAACTTTCTTCACACAAGCAGCCTCTGGACATTCGAAATCAGGAAGATCTTCAACATCTGAGGAACTATCCATCTGGTTAGTTTTCTTTCAGTGAAGCAGAGCTCTTGAGTTAAAAATGTAGTCATGAGAAATGCTAGCTTGAGATTTAACCATATGGGGCACATGCACAGCTTCAGACATGGAGGAAAAGTGCCACCATATGTAGTATAAAGTTGTTGGTTTTTTTATCTCCTTACACACACAGACACGCACACACAGATAGTTACTCAACTGAGGCTAATGGTGCACCAGTTTCAATGGTGTGCCAAAGAGGCCTGAGAAAAAACAGAGTAGATGTGAGGTGTTTTACACTGAACAGCATTTCCTGCAGATGTCAGGTATTTATTTTTTTACTTTACAGCTCTGCCTGGAAATGGTTTGTGTTAGCACATATTGTTTATTCCAAAAGGTTTCATTCTCTCGTATCATCAAAGAATGCATTATGCTCATTTTATTCCCTAACAGGTTATGATTCCATTCCATTATTACTGCCAACTACTTGCAATGGGCTGTTTGGGTTTCTGACATTCTCCCTGTTTCAGAAAACTAACCAGATGGTTATGTTACATTATCTACAGTATCTGCTGTATTATTTTCTGACAACAGGTACAGAAACATTTTAGGATGATTGGCTGTTACAGACAAAACTGTTTTGAACTCCAAGAAATCCTCTCCTTCCTTTTCCTCATTAAGATTTTTAGTGGGCTTTAGCAGAAATACAGACAAGTAAGTAACAATAGAGGTAGTTAAATGATCCCAACCTTTCTTCAATGCTCCACATTAACCCACTTCTAGAGAAGAAAAGGGGACAGCAGAGAACAAGCAACTATAGCAAGCAGCCACATAGTGCACAAGAAGGGTTGTAGCTTGATGTAAGAGCACTTATATTGCATTTAAATAATTCTGGATTTGAACACAGGCATCTTCAGGTAAGGCTGGAGAAGGCTATCACTTGCACCCCTGGTAGATATACGTTGTTGTTAATCTAGAGTAATTTAAGTTTCCTAAGGCTTCGGCCTTTGTAAATGAAACAAAAATATTTTAATACCAGAGATGTCAAGGCCAAGTCTGTTAGGGTCTAGCTTAAATCACCAGAGTAGCAAAAATGTGCCTTTGTCGAACTATGCTTTCCTAAGAACTGAAACTGACTCAAAAACAACAAACATGTAGCTTGTAGTTTAAAACAAATGTTTAATAATAGCTTTAATCTATATATACATAAAAGCTATATCCATATCTAGGTAGCAAATAGTTCAAGTAAAAAGAAATCTTTACCTCCACCATCTTTCCAAAAAATGTTGAGAGAAAAGAGGAGGATGGAAAACCAACAGTTCAGTGGAAAATCTTTTGAGACAGTGTCAATTAGTCCCAAAAGTGAATGACATAAATCACATGGTTAGTTTGAATGAGAGAGAGAGAGAGAGAGGAGAGTTTGCATGCAGAAAATCCCTATCTATCTAAGGAAGGGGAAAGAGAATGCAAAAATCTTCCAACAGTTAACAAGTGCGAACTCAACCTTGACTTGTGACCCTATGAATGAGAGACCTCCAGGTCACCCTGTCCTCAACAGTCCTGCTCAGGTCTTGCAGGCTCAGCACCATGGCTTCCTTGACTGAGTCTATCCATCCAGAATGTGGTTTTGTCTTTTGTTGCTGCCTTCTATCCTGCCAAGCATCTTTTCTAACAAATCCTGTCTTCTCATGGTATGGGCCAAAATACGGCAGTCTCAGTTCAGCCAGCTTAGCTTGGGCAATTTGCTGTCAGTTCCTGCTTAAAAGCATCTGGGATGGGAACTGTGACTTTCAAAGTATTGTTGATCTGCATCTCCCAGTGGTCTTCACCATTAAATATACTGGCTGCTTGGGTTATTGGGAGATACAGTCTGGCAATATCTGGAGGTGCATAAGATATCCATCCCTATTCTAGGGTAATGCGTTTACCATGTTTGGACCATTCAGCCTATCATCCCATGACTTCTGCTGGACTCCCTTTGTGTAATCTCATCCTGACTTAGACTATGCTTCTTGCTTGTTTCTTGTATACTATGCCCTCTGAAGCCCAGTGAGTGACTTTGGGCAGTTTACGTGAAGCATCACTGTCACTTGCCTACACCTACCTCCTGCCTGTCCTGTGCTCCAAAATCTGCACCAACTTTGCCTATGGATCTCCTTCACTTTGCTGCTTGTTGGGCTTCACAGTACTCCAGATATTTCTGGATAGCAACTCCCAACAGCCCCAGCCAGCATAGCCAATGGTGAAATATGCTAGCAGCTGCAGTTCAACAAGATCTGAAGGGCTGCACAATTCCTACTTCTGGTCTACGGATCTGAACTTTAATCAATCAGCCTAATTTACATTTTCACAGCACATTAGATGGAGGATCCTTAAAGCTCTTCTTCTGTGAAACAAGGTTAATTGAGTAACCTTAAACTTCATATTGACCATACTCTGTTCTGAAATCTTCACCAGCTTTGCCTGTGCATTTCCTTGACCTTGCTGCACTCTGAGTATTACATTCCTGGCTGGCCTAGACTCTAAATTGCAGTCTAATGTTCTTGACCCTCTCTAGAGCCAAACCCTGGAAGAAGCAGGATGGGAGACAGCAATGGCAGACTCCCAGTCACTTCTCCTAAACACCTGAGGTTGTTCCTTTCTACCGGTTGAGTCAAATAACCTGCCCTGGTTCCCACTTTCTTATTTAAGTCAAATACCTGGCCGTGGCCCCCTTAAACTAGACTAAATACTCCAATGCAGTGTGTGCCACTTTTCAGTTGCTTTTCCAGTCAGCCTCTACACAGTAGGGAGAGGGCACCATTATGGTCTTTGCCTCACGTTGCAAATATTTGTTAGGCTGGTCCTGCTATGCATTATGCACCATTCAACTCCCTTTATCTTAACCAAGTTAAGAAATTTAAGGCCTCATTCACACTCACTTTTTTTGTACTGAGTAGATCTGGGGAGATTCAATAATGCAATAACTACATTTACCACAATCAAATCTCTCTGTGGCATTTTAACCCTATTGATGTTCACACGGGGGGGGGGGGGGCAGCAATAGGGATAAAATGCCATGAGAGATTTGATCATGCAAAACACTTGCTAGTTGACCCAGTGTCAAATATACCGGGTCAAGTAGGTTTTTTTGGTGCCCTCCCTGCAAACTGCCCCGAGTGCAGTCGGGAAGAATGTAAACACCTATCAAATAATCCAGGTTCCACACCAGGTTATTTCGTAGTGTGAATGGGGCCTAAATGTTTTTTAAACAACATCAACGTAGCCCAACTGAGTTTTCTCATAATTCAATCCTATACAGAATTACTTAAAAGTAAGCCGCATTGAGTTCCAAAGTACACTGACTTAGGAATAAGTCCCACTGAAGAAAACTGTGGAGATAGAGAAAAATGAACAAAGCACTCTCAGATATTTTCCCAGAAATGGACAAATAAGGACTATAACCCTGGCCCAGGGAATGTCTTAAGTCATATGGTGCAGAAATAGATGGTTTCATCAGAGGGATAAAGATCACATCAATTCTCCAGAACCCTGGAACTGATTTTATAAAACACCATAAACACAAACTGCCACTACTTTTTTCCAGAGTCTAGTGCACAAAGCAACACAGGCATTGATCTTTTGCTCCTAACACATCAATTACTGTGCTTTTTCTTTTTGGATAGTCTCTCTCTGTGTCCCCAAACTGATAGGCCACCCTTTAATATGGCAGCAGCCTATTCTTCATCGTGATGCTTCTTTAGAAGAAGATAGCTTCTGTGTGTATGTTTGAGAGAGAGCGAGAGAGAAAGAGCAAACATACAAAATCATCTCCCTTGAATGAATTACATCTTGCTGACTACTGTGTTTTGTACTGTAGCATGACAAAGCAAACTCTGAAATGTTTAGATAAGCAAGCCATAAATTGCTTCTGCCTCAGCTGAGTAAATGGAGTGCAATCTGTACAGCAAAGGCGTTTGCACCTCAAGTGATGCTAGAAATAAAGAGATATGTATACAATATCCCCAAAGGGATAAAGAATAATAATAAAACAAATTCAGCTGAAGCTCCTACCAGGGCAATGGAGGTCAACTATGATTCTCAGCCTCCTTACCAGCCTCAGCATTGTTACTGCATTTAGCTTGGTCTTGTAAAGTGTTGAGAGAAAAACAAAAATGCTGTGAATCCCACTGTATCTAACATGTCTGTCTTCCGTTCAGTTTGTATACAGTCGTCCCTCTGAATTCGCTGACTTCCCATCTGTGGTTTTGAATTTTCTGCGGAGAGGAAGCCAGAAGGGACAAAATCGTGGGTGCACCCGTGGAGCATTTGCTGGGCCACAGATAGGAGCATGCAGCCATTAAAAACAATGGGGCTCCAATATTTGTGGTTTTTCCGATTCACCAGGTGTGTGTGTGTGTGTCTGGAATGGATCCCCAGCAAATCAGAAGGAATAACTGTATGTTTCTAGGATCTGGAGCTGAACAGGTGGTTGATCAAAGCGTTTGTGATACCCTCTCATCTGAAGGCTTCAGGTTCATTGTTTCATCTTATAAATTTTGCTTTGCAAAAAAGAGAGAGAGAGAGAGAGAGAGAGAGAAAATGTCAGAGCTAAGGCAAAGATCGCCAAGTCATAAAAGAAACTGAATTATATATGTAAGAAATAGAATTATATTATATAACACCAAAACTGAATATTCCTTATGCACAGCACTCCTGAAACAATGCTGTTTTAATCCAAATTCCAAAAGAAGTAGAAGTAGGTGGTTTAATGAAACAGTTCTGCTGTGGAACTCACTACCACAGTCTTATTGAAATGCAGCGACAGCCATTAGCTTTGATGCCATTAACAGTGGATTAGGTGAATTTTTGGAGCATAAAGCTATGAATCGCTGCTAGTGATGGTGGCTATTATTGCTGACATCCAAGACAGTATAGTATTCTTTGTTGTTATTTATTTAAAGCATTTATCTATTGCCACTTAGCCCACCAGTGCCTCCAAATCAATCTACAACAGATGAAAACACTGATATTAAATGTAGAAATACATTATCATATTTAACCCACATCCACTCCCAAAGCAACAGAAAGTAATCAGCAAATAGTGAACAGTGTGGCTAGTAATGTAACTAGTTACTTTTTCAGTGTCGCAACGAGTAGCCACAGTACGTGTACATTACTTTTCAAACATTGCATTGTGTGAAGAATTGATTGCTTTTTTGAAAAGTAACTTTCCACTCCTATGCTGGAACACTCAGAGTGCTATTTCACTCATGTCTTCCTCAGAGGGTCCTATTACATTCAGGCCTGCCTGTCGATTTCCCATATAGGCACCTGTTTCGCCATTATGAGGCACACGATGGTAGGCTAGACAGGCCTTTAGTCTGATAAAACAACAGGAATCATCTTCCTCTTCTCATGGTGCGGGGAACAGTGGTGGCAGTGCCTCCAGCTCCTCTTCCCGAGCAGCTTCTCTGCTATTTCTATACTATCCAAAATTTAACAGATGGAAACTGGGACATGCGTGACCAAGCAACATCAGACTAGAGTGCAGTCAAGAAGGCAAAAGTTATGAATGACAAAGACTACCCAAGCTAGGGGAACCTGCAGCAATTTCCTTTTGCCTGATCTGACTGGGAAAGGTGAAATTCTGTCCCCTCCTCTCCTCTTCTCTCCTGCTGGGTTGGTTGAATGCAAGCTACTTTTGCACTATGAACCTAGGTTTGCACCAAAGGAAGTAAACCAGGACAAAGCAGGGAAATGGAAGGAAGAGAGAGAAACTGTGACATTTTAGATGCAGCTGAAAAAGTGGGAGGATTGGGGCTTAACTGGGACTATGCTCACCAAATCAGGACAGTTGGAAGGTATGCATTTCCCTGTGTCAGAGAACAGAGCTCTCTGTGATACAAGGCCTGTCCTGACTCTGAGCCTGCAGAGTGGCAGAGAAAGCTGTCTTATTCCTGACAATAAGATACAATTGTCAGTCCAGTCAGTGTCCATATGTGGAATAAAGGGGAACACTATCTCATCTCTCACCTCAGGCAAAAGAAGGCCTTTTTCTGGCCTTAGTTCTGAATTACACTGCTTGGTAATCCAGAGCGTTCTCTAACAGACTTTTACAAATCACCAAAGGAACTGACAGGTGCTTTCTAAGAAGTGGAAGAGGCTGAAAAACAAAAACCAATCCCCCACCCCTTGCCTAGCAATTGTACATCTTGAACAAGCTCATCACATAGATGCAAAGCTGAGGGGAAAGGGCTGCTTCACTCTCTTTTCAAAGGCAACCATCGACTCACTCAGGGGATGGTGCTGCCCTGTCTTCCTGGCTGCTGGGTTTCATCTGGTGCTTGCTCCAGGTCCTGCCAGAATTTGACAGTCCGAGAGCAGAAGATGAGTATTTGAAGGAGAAGGAGAGAGAGAAGGGAAAGGAAAAAAGCAGGGGCAGAGGAGGCAGTGACAAGGCCTGAGTTGAGTAAGAGGCAGCTGTGGCTCATTTGGTGAAACGCTGTCCTGTCTGACATCAGTGCGGGGGGGACTTTGACTATGACGTTCATTCAAAGAACAAGATTTGGGGCACCCTTCTACTGCTGAATGACAAAGAAAAAAGCCGGATTTCCTATGTCATCAGAATCCTCCCCTGGAGTCTACTCAATGTATCAATATTAATTTATTAATATTCATATTTTTATTAATGTATTAATTTAACTCCTTCGTCTCCATAAGGGATCCAAAGCAGCTTTCAATACAAGTTAGAGAAAAATCGCATATATGCCCTCCCGTGCACACATGTAAGGCAACAGTTTGAAAAACTACTAAACAACCAATTCAATTAAAAATGAATTTAAAACAATAAAAAAAATCAAAGAGATTTTTGCCATGTGGTGAGGCAGTCCATTTTAAGAAAGGAGAATCCTTATTTTTGCAATAGGAAATTACTTATTGTTCACATCCTAGAGGTCATTTGGGGGGTATTGTATGGCAAAAAAAGTGTTTGTTTTTTGAAGGAGGGGAGTGGTTTTTCTTTTATTCCAAGATGTTCTTGGGGTAACAAAGGCAACCCTAGGGCTGCATACATTTCATAGGTTGGACTTTGCCCACCCCTGCCTTAGATGGTCTAACAGTTTACCAGAGACCTCTGCCCTTTACTAGCAGCCTCTGCCTCAGTGCCCTAGACTTTAACAACTCCAACCTACCGAGCTGCTTTATCACACTAGGGGGCAAACAGGGTTTAAACGAGAGTTAAACAGGAAATGCCTTATGTTTATCATAGGACATTTCCTGTTTAACTCTCGTTTAACTCTTGTTTAAATCCTGTTTGCCCCCTAGTGTGATAAAGCAGCTTGACTCTATTAGATTATATCTCCAGAATTTTTATTCCAAGAGTTCGTAATCCTGTTCATTACATAGCCTACAAAATGTCTCAGCGCCACTGTGGGATACACAGATGAGCAATAACACTGGTTAAAGTTCCAATGATAGCTTGAATGCAAGAGAGAGAATACATAATGTACGACCAATAAAAGGAAAAAAGTTAGTTTTGCAATTAATTAGAATTGCTCTTCTAGTCAATAAATTCATTATTTTCCCCCCAAATTGACCATCTGTTTTCTCCAACTTTTAATTAAAAAATGCTATTCACTGCTGATGAATATTTTGGATTTTTTTTCTTATTATTTAAATTTGTTTGTATTTGGTATGCATTTATTTATTTATAAGCATGCAAGCTGCCTTGGGAAGGCTACAGGCTTGAAGGGAGCCGTGAAACGTATGAAATATCATTAAAAACTATAAATGTGTGTTACTTTCATGCAGAATGAACAGTCTTAAGAAATGTGCTAGGAGAAGGACTGGAACATTGCAGAATTAAAAGATTTTGACATCGTTTTAACTGCCATGGCTCCATGCTATGGAATCCTGGGATTTGTAGTTTTGTGAACTAGTTAGCCTTCACTGTCAGAGAGCTATGGTGCCACAACAAACTACAAATCCTAGGATTCCACAGTTAAAGTGGTGTCAAATTGCATTAATTCTGATGTGAGGCTGCAGCCTGAGAGAGAGAAAGAGAGAGGGGGGAATTTGTGAAGGGTAAAGATGAAAAATCTAAGCTCATTCACTTTGTCATTCAGGACACAAGAAAACAATATTAGAAGAAGCACTGAGGATGTCATACTTTTTGTCATGTTTAGTCATGTGAAGTAGGCAAAGGAAGGAACAGTGGTAAATCTTCATAACAGAAAATTTGATTTTCTTCTTGTACTGTGTTCTAGACAGTATGCCATGTGTCCAAATCCCCTGATGTTCTGTTTCTATGTGGCACAGTCTGAAGTGTAGATTTTAATTCTTTCTTCCCTTAATGTTCTTCCTCCCAAACAGACACACAAACAAAAATGCTAGCCTTCTTATATTCTGTTAAATCACTTTCCCTGCTCATTCTCTTGGAGCTTAATCATAATTATGTTCTTTCTAAATTAAAACAAACTGTTACACAAAAGCTTGGCTCCAACCCTACTTAGAAGGGTCATTTTATAAATACAGTAATGCATTTTCTATGGTGGCAGACTTTCAGCTCAGTGAAGGGAAGGCAGGGTTCAGCCAAAGTATGACATAAAATACCTCTTAATGCAGATCATCCCTAAGAATAACTATCTGATCTAGTTAAATCACCACCAATTGCGCTGGCCCAATGCTCTTCCCCAAGTAAGAGCTGGTGTTTTAACAGATTAGGATATTAATTCCTTAAATAAAAATATTAAATCATATTTTTCTTAAAAAGAGGCACAAGTAATCAACATGCAAATAGCCATCCCACTGAGAAAATGGCAGATAATTTGGTGAGAGCAAAAATGCATATAGAAAAGGGTTATTTCTTATAGGGTGCATTTCAGCAAATTTGACCCTTCTCCAAGTTGGGTGTCATCATTTATATTGTGTTGTGATGCTGAAAAACTGAACCAGTATTTCCTAGGTGCAGTCCAATCTTTCTGGGCTGGATTAATTTTGCAAGTCTTCTCACCTGCATGAAATACTTGCCGATGGGAAACCTTTGCACTTAGCGAAGTGCAAAGAATGCTGAAATTGTGTGCCTGAAATGCCAATTGCTAATTCGTAGTACTTGTACACACTGA
Source organism: Urosaurus nigricauda (assembly GCA_034509955.1). Classification (NCBI taxonomy): domain Eukaryota; kingdom Metazoa; phylum Chordata; class Lepidosauria; order Squamata; family Phrynosomatidae; genus Urosaurus; species Urosaurus nigricauda. The sequence goes on from JAOEGL010000001.1 coordinate 245,185,498, forward strand.
GCTTCTGGGCGGCTTCCTTCATGACAGTGATAGAAGAGGTGGCTTCTGCCCCAATTTGCCAATCTGTTGCATGAGTGCTCACTTTGGGCATGTGCCCAGCCAAAGTTAAGCATAATTAAATACCACTGATTTTTATGGCAGAGAATTAAAGGCATGCTTATCTATTCTGAACCAATGGGACTTGTTAAAAATGCCCGGCCTAGATTGGATTGTGCCCATATAGAGAGAATGTTACCATTCGAGGCGGTGTGCCAAATCCACCTTGGCTCTCTAGAAAGCAGCAACAAAATAGCCAAAAGGGCATGTAACTGCTTATTAATTCCTTGCCATCCCACTACTGCTGCTGGCAAGTATTTGCAGGGTGTCTTTCAATTCAGACTCCAAAGGGCACTTAATGAATGGCCCACATCAGCTTGTTGTCCAGACCTGGCACAATAGTTGAGCTGCAGATGGGTAGTCATTCCATCATAGACTCTTGAAAGAATAAGTATCATATACTGTACGTTATCTTAGAGTGTGCCATAAATCCTTCAAAATGGATCAGGAAAAGCCTTTCCTGCAAACAGAAAGCATACACGCTCCAGTTTCCAAACTCAAGCTTAAAGAGCAGAAAGGATTTTTCGCCATCATGGTGAGAAAATAGAAAATCCTCTTCTGTGAGTAACAGATCATCCTTAAATGAAGTCCCATTGTTTTTCTACAGTTGTGTGGAATATCTCTAGATTCGGATGGATAACTCAGTCAGTACTTAAGATTTCCCTTTGTGATAAAGTATCTGCTCTGTGTGAACCTCTTGCTGTTACTTGTCGCAGTGTTTAAAAATGTAACCCCACTGCATTCCTTGTTACTATTTATTATTTTAAAACTATAGCAATATAGGATTCATAACAGAATGTCATAAAACTTGGGGGAAAAATCCTGCCTCTAAAATGCCTCCAAAATGAGCTAGAAAACAACACTAAAATTGCACCTAAAATAACTTTGCTCCATCTTGTGGGATTAGAGTTTAAATGTAATGTTAAATGTAAATGTAATCTTTGTTAGGAAAAGTAACTTGTTGCAAGTCTCTTTTAAATCACATAGTAATATCACTTTGATGCCAGTGATGCATCCTATAGAATCTTGTAAACTTCAGTTTTGTGAGTTATTCAGAATTCTCTACCAGAGAACTGCAGTGCCTCATCAAACTACAAATCCCAGGATTCCATAAAATGAAGCCATGGCAGTTAAAGTGGAAACATAGCACTATAATGGTGTAGTATGAAAGAGACCTTTGTTACTTGTACTGTAATTCATTATGTCAAAGCTAGCCATATTTCAGTGTACACCTCTTAATGCATCAATTTATCAATTTTGTTTAGTCAGAGTACAGTACACTTGGTTGCTGCAAAAAGCTGCTTCTACAGTGTAATTAGCAGACCTTTGTAGCTGTCAGGGATAAGGGACATTTAGCAGCCAAATGCATGGGATGTGATCTAGCCAACACTGAGTACTAGGTGTGTGAGAGAAATTAACTAGGTTGAAGGGGGGCTTTTTAATTGATTTGTCCAATTTCATGTGCTTGAAGTAAACACAGGACACAATTCATTTCCAGGGATTGGTATGACTTCTTTGCAAGAAGGGATAAAGCATTTAACAACATGTATACATTTGGTAAATGTGCCCCCTCAATCTGAAAACCTGAAAGTCTGCAAAAAGAGATTGACGTAGTAGTTGGGGCATTGGACTACGATCCTGGAGACTAGGGTTCGATTCCCGCGCTTGGCCATGGCAACCCACTGTGTGACCTTGGTGAAGTCACACACTCTCAGTCCCAGAAACCCTCATGAAAGCTGCACCTTAGGGTCACCATCAATCAGAAATGACTAGAAACTCCACAACGACAACAGCCTACTGAATACAGCTAGGTCCCATCCATTTATCCAGAGAATGAAGATCTCTCTCAATGAGATTGGTGGTTAGAGGTCTCACATTGCTTGGATCATTTCCATGGAGGTTTCGCCTTATAGTGAACAAGAGTTTCTCTCAGTGTATAATTAATTTTTAAAAAATGATTGCTGCACGATGTGACCCTGGGCACTATCTAGATGGCTTTTAAAAAAAAAGATGAGACTAATGGAGGTTGCTCCTTTCCATACAGACCCATGCTGATGTTCTAAGACAAGGATGGAAAAAGTGCATGCTGCAGACAGTCCAAGGTTGTATTTACATGTCTCCTATGGTCCATGGGTCCTGCATGCCATTCCTCTAACATGTAAAAGATCTGATTTTGTTGTTTTCCTCCAAAGTGCCCATAACATGTCCCCCAAGATTTTGAAGATGCTGCTGAACACTTGGCTGCATTGGGGAAGCATTTCATCAAAGTCCCACATAAGGTTCTTCTGTCCAGTCAAGAAGTCACTGCTTTTCAATATCTCAATGGAGCATCCACATTCAGTGGCTGTTTAGCATCAGAGACCAGGGACAGCCGTGGTCTGTTGCTTTTTTGCCTTGCTTATGACCTTCCAAGAACTTTATAAAACCCTGTATTAGGGTGATTATTGATGTCATCCAGAAACTCTCTCTTGATATTCTTTTTTTTTTATGTGACAGTTGACCTGGAGAAGTAATTTCAGACAGCATGGCTGTCATATGATATTTCCAGTTATAAAATGAACAGCTTTCTTGCTGTAAGAGATTAATCATACACCTTTCCATGAGGTTGTAGTCATTAGCTTAGTTACTTAGGCTTAGGGCCTTGAAAGTTAATAGGATGTATTTCCAAAATAAATATGCAAATTAACAGCAAAATAAAGTTACTGTAGTCAAGGAAATGCTGGGAAGGCCACAGTGGCCTTCCTGCCCATAATAATGCCATTCAGTCTGAAATGGCTTAATTTCTTCTAGATTTTTTTAAAAAAGATGTTTACTTGTAGTCTTTTTAAATTGTGCCTTCAAATTGTTTCCGACTTATGGTGACTCAAAAGTGAACCGAGCATGGAGTTTCATTGGCAAGATTTGTTCAGAGGGGGTTGCCATTACCTTCCTCTGAGGCTGAGAGTGTGTGACTTGCTGAAAGTTACTCCATGGGTTTCCATGGCTGAGTGAAGGTTTGAACCCTGGTCTCCCAGAGTCCTAGTCCAACACTCAGACTATTACAGCAGGCTGGCACTGTAGTATATACTAGTCTACAGTATAACAAAGTATTTAAGACAGAGTTACCCACAAAAGTTTCAAATTCACAGGCAGAGTGTACTTGGTAAAAATACCAGTTTTTTAAAAAATAAAAAATAAAAAAATTGTATCGGGGAACAGGTATCAAAATGCATCAACAAGACTGCACTGTAGATTTTAATCAGTTTCCTTATGTGGGTGGCCTTGGGTCCCACTTTGGGAAAAAGGTAGCATTTTATATGAATGGATGAATCAATGGATGGATAAGTTGATAAATAAATAAATAAATAAATTCCTAGGAATTCAGTCACTTGACATTTATAATATAATGTAATGGATATAATATTTCTCTAAAGTTCTGTACTTGGCCCAGTGCTATTCAATATCTTTATTAATGACTTGGATGACAGAATTGGGGGCATACTTATCAAATTTGCAGATGACACCAAATTAGGAGGAGTAGCCAATACTCCAGAAGATAGGATTGAAATTCAGAATGACCTAAATAGACTAGAAAGCTGGGTCAACTCTAACAAAATGAAATTCAATGCGGAGAAATGTAAGGTACTGCACTTAGGACGCAAAAATGAAATGCACAGATATAGGATGGGGGACATCTGGCTGAATGAAACTACGTGTGAAAGGGATCTAGGAGTCCAAGTAGACCATAAGTTGAACATGAGTCAACAGTGCGATGCGGCAGCTAAAAAGGCCAATGCTATTTTAGGCTGCATCAATAGAAGTGTAGCGTCTAGATCAAGGGAAGTAATAGTGCCGCTCTATTCTGCTTTGGTCAGGCCCCACCTGGAATACTGTGTCCAGTTCTGGGCACCACAATTCAAAAAGGATGTGGAGAAACTGGAGCGGGTCCAAAGGAGGGCGACTAAAATGGTGAAGGGTCTGGAAACCAGGCCCTATGAGGAACGACTTAAAGAGCTGGGGATGTTTAGCCTGGAAAAGAGAAGGTTAAGAGGTGATATGATAGCCCTGTTCAAATATTTGAAGGGATGTCATATTGAAGAGGAAGCAAGCTTGTTTTCTGCTGCTGCAGAGACTAGAACGCGGAACAATGGATGCAAGCTGCAGGAAAAGAGATTTCACCTCAACATTAGGAGGAACTTTCTGACAGTAAGGGCTGTTCGACGGTGGAACACACTCCCTCGGAGTGTAGTGGAGTCTCCTTCCTTAGAGGTCTTTAAGCAGAGGCTGGATGGCCATCTGTCGGGGATGCTATGATTGGGAGTTCCTGCATGGCAGGGGGTTGGACTAGATGGCCCTTGTGGTCTCTTCCAACTCTATGATTCTATGATTCTATGATTCTCTTACTCTTGGTATATTAACAGTTTTATTTATCTGGACCTAATCTATCCCAGGCTCCACTTAGGAATCAGAATTATGGGGTAGGGATGAGATGTTGGAGAGAACTCTGGAACAGCAAACAGAAATAACAAGAAATAACAAGATCTCTGGAACAGCAAACAGAAATAAGATAACATGGGGCAAAGCAGACAGGCGGGAAAGAGTGACCCAAAGCTGCTTCTTCCGAGAGTGGGCCAAGACCCTGCTAACCGTATGACCTGCTCCCAAGGCAGCCCGCATTTGTGTGCCATTACCACACGGCATGGCTTCAAGATGTGCTGCTGTTTTTTTGTTTTTTGTTTAGACTGACTTTTCCTGCCTTAGAGAGGCGATGGCATGGTTTCTGGCCACTTCAGGGGCATCTAAATGCCATGCCCTCAAAGCGGCATGAAAGCTCTTCTTTTGGCCTGTCTGAGGCCACAGTCAATCATATAAGCCCTCTTGCAGCTGATGTCAATCATGGCTTTTTGTCCCAGTGTTAAAACATGACTTTCTGTTTTGAGACTTGACTAGAATTAGATTCATGGGCAGGGTCATGGGCTGAAGCTAATGTGCCATATCAGTCCTTGCAGTAGGTGGGCTGACGCAGGAGACCAGACAATCTGAGCCACTGGGTTGGTTAAGAAATCAGTCCTACTTAGCCCTTGAACAATGTTCCTGGTTTCTCAGTTGGGATGCCAGAACAGCAGAGCACAACTGCAGGGGGTGAGGGTAACTTGGGGGATGTTTCTTTTGTAAAAGAAGAACTATTTAAATGACACAGCAGGGGAGTCTCCAGCCTCAAAAGAAGTGGATTAATACTTCAAGCAGTAGGAAATAAGAACTGGCACTGTCTATATGGGTAGCAGGAGGAAAAATGGAAACTCTTCACCTTTCCACACCTACACAGGTTGTTTGTCAGGCAGTAATCTTAGTTCATCCTCTTAAAACCTCCATGCTTAGACAAACCACTGTGGTGCCCTTGACCTTATGCTATATTAAATCAGTAGAATCCAATTTGCATTGTCACAGCTCTCCAATGACCTCCTTTCCCACTCTGCTTTATTTTCAGTACAGTTTATAACCATTAACCTTTCTATCTATAGGGAAGGCAAAGGCTTAGATCTCTTTGTTCTGAAGCTGGCTCTAGTTCTTTCCTAATGAGCTTGGGACATACCAAGAGAGTTTTCCAATATTGGAGACATACCTTGCTCCAGGCAAAAGAATTAAGACCTTCTGCCAATACTTAAGCTTTGCAGATGGATCACATGTGACAGCTTATATAATTGGCCAGGGCTTTATATACCAGTAGAACACTGGCATAGGACAGCTTAATGGGAAGAACTGTACCCAGGTCTGGGGGAAAAAATACGCATGTTTGTCTGACTGTTCTGTAGATCTCCATTTTGATTGTATTGGTTATAATACATACCTGTGCCAGACCTGCTTGATTGCATTAAGATGCCATCTACTCACTGAGTCTATAAAAAGTGGAACCTTTAGAAGTTGAACTTCGCCCACACCCAAAGTTCGATAAAATGGTTATCCTTCTGCGGAGGATCACGCCAGGATATATACGATTACTGCAGGTAAGACATTCGTTCCTCTAGCCCCCCACCCCATTTATGCTTTTGAAATTTTTCTGTTTTGCTCAGAGAGCTGGTGGTATGTCTACTGACCTAGAAAAATAATGGATTTGGTGGCACTAAATTCACCTGATCAAGGCTTTGCTGGGGAGTGTATTTATTTTAAGCTTTTAACCATTGGCAAGAACATACTGTATCTGTATGTTACAACCTATTGACTCTTATTAGGACATTTTGGTCCCCCAGAATTACATTTTCTTGCAGAAGCTAAACAGATCTAGACCTACAAAGTATGACACGAAATGTTGAAAACAGTGTTCCCCAATTTTTTCTCATTTATACGCTCTCTCTCTGACCATATATGTGTGTGTGTATGTGCACCTTCAAGTTGACTCCAACCTTTGATGATGCTCTCTTAGAGATTTTCTGGGTCAGTTTTATTTATTGGAGGTTTGAAGAGAGCATGACTTGCCCAAGGTCATACCATAAAGGTAACCTTACCACTAACCCTAATCCTAACTCTCCCACTTAAACTGAACCATAACATCTTTTAAACCTAACCCTCAATACACTAGCATTCCTATGAAGTGAGAAACTACCTAAGAATTCAGTGCAGGTGTTTGTTTTTGAATCCTACCTGGATGAAAGTTAAACAATGTGTGCAGTTGTGTCTGTCCATGGTATTGATATCACTGGTGGAACGAATTTGCCCCCCAAAGTGTCCCTCAAGTGGAGAACTGAAGGGCTACTCTGGAAGGACAGAGGACTCTCTGGAGGCACGTTGAGGTCTGAAAGAGAAACAAGTGGAAAAGGGGGTACCACTGTTCGATGAGACATATTGTCTTTTCAGTTTTAAACTGCAGAAAGAAAAGGTCTATATAGGCTGTATATCCCATCGAACAAAATATAATCACATACAGTTGGCCTTTAGTATCCATTGGGGTTTGGTTCCAGGACCCCTCATGGATGTTAAAATCCATGTAAGTTCAAGTCCCAATAAATACAGGAGATAGAAAAATGGTGTCCCTTATACAAAATGGCAGAATCAAGCTTTGCTTTCTGGCATTTATACAGTGGGCCCTTCTCTTATGCTGGGGATACATTCCAGACCCCCACTTGTGTAAGGGAAAACCTGCGTATGCTAGAGCCCCATTAAGAATAATGGGGCTCATGTCCATGACATGGCACACATGCCACTACTCCTTCCAGGGAGCACCAGGACTTTTTCTGGCATGGCTTTCAGCATACGCCAAAAGCCGCATATATTGCGCCCATGTATGATGTGGGCAAACTGTATATTTTTTGAATATTTTCAAGCCATGGATTCTTGACTCCATAGATAAAGAATCCGTGGATATGGAGGGCCAAATATACCACACTGCTTATTGAACTCAGCAGAAGGAACATCATCATGTAAAGCATTGAGACTTTCTTCTGAGTGGACTTATAGTAACGTTGTGCAGTTGGTATGTGATGGAAATGTTAATAATATCCATATGGCAAGGTTTGAAATCCATTAGCCCTAGCAAGGGGTGAAATATTACAGTCTTTGGTGACGATGTCCTCAATTTTTAACCAATACAGAAGAATCACAGCTTCAGGGGAACTAATTTATTTTTGTCGTACACCCAGAAATACAGCAGCCACATAATATAAGAGATCACAATAGTATTATAAAAGACGAAGGCCTTGAGCACAGCGCCATGGCATTTACAACACCCCACTGTTCCTTTCGCAGGAAGTCCCACAGGTGTTGGCAGAATAGTTTATCATACAAGCAAAATGGCAGAGTGATGGTTTCTATGGCAACGCAATATAGAATGACTTTCTCGTCACCTTGCACCCCTCTGTCTTTTATTAACTAGAATGCTTATACTGTAGTTTCTCTTCTGCATGTCCTTATGAATCTTTGTTTATAATGCACTGAGGCACCAGTGGCATTCATCAAGGCTAAAGCCATAAACTCTCCTACTTTACACTTACTCAGAATAATGATGAACCTGGCCTATGAGGGCTATGAGAGGGGTGTTTAAGAAGCTCTTCCAAATGCTAAAATGTGACAAAGGTGTCTTTCAAGTCAAGGCTTATAGGTACAGCTACGCCAGGGTAATGTTTGCAGAAAAATGGAAAATCATGCAAGGTTTCTGTCTGGAAAATCCAGACAAAACTGACATTCCATAACTTCCCCCATTTGCAGCCCTGTGTGTTTGTGAGCCTTCAAATCATCTATTGGCCCCATAAATTTCATAGGGGGTTTCTTAGACAATTAAAATGCCTTGGTGGCTTGCAATATTCTTATAGAAGTCTGAGCAAGACACATGCTTAAAATTTTATTTTAGTAGCAATAAGTCCTTGACTGAACCTACATTTAAGTTATTTCTTTCATTTGTCCATTGTGCTGAAATTAAGAGGGGGAAAACTTTTGCATTTTGTCCTCAAGCAGCCCATTGCCTAACACATTTGTTGTCCTTTCCCCCTCTGAGAAACACAAACCCTGAGCTCTAGGTGGGAGTCTTGTCTGCTGCTGCTCCTTGGAAAGAAGAACTTTAGAAGGATCCATCCTAGTCTCCTACTTGCAGCAAAGAAAGATTGCCAAGTAGACAAACTTCTTAAAGGGGAACAGCAAACATGGTGGTAGTGGGCTTCTTAGTCCTGCTCCAAATGGAGGACATTTTGGAATTCCTTCTGGAGAGGAGGTTGAAATGTAGGACATGTTGTGGAAGAAAAAGATATCTGGTCACCTTAGAAAGAAGAAGCATGAAATGTTGGGGGAAAGGGTTTTTAAAAATTTATATAATTTATCACAGGCTGAATATATGATTTTTCATTGTTTGTATATACAGTTGCCTCTTGGAACTCACAGGGGATCCATTCTGGACTACCCCGTGAGTTCCAAAACCTGCACTTATTCAAACCCCATAGGCTTTAATGGAGCACATCCATGCAGGGTGCATGCCATGGGTGCGCACCCCATTGAAGTTAATGGTGGTCACTCCGCCGCAGATTTTCAAATCTGTGGATTTTAAGCCCGTGGACATGGAGGGGCAACTGTACAGTTAAAGAAAGAGGCAGTGAAAAGTGATGGGGAATCATTTGAAAATCATCACTCTCTCGTTAGTAGAGAATTCAAGCGGTGAGTGCTAACAAGACTGGATCCAAAATGGAACCACTCAGAAACATGAGGGAGATCTTCTGCCATGTGGTCAATATCCTACCCTCACATACACACAAACTCAGGCCACTGAAGACTGAGCACACTTACTAGGCATGAAGTGTGGAATGTTTGTTTGAAAAGCAGAGGCTGGGGGGACTGAAACGCCTTGCATGGAGAGCGTAGACTGATGGATCTCTGAGCAAATTAGGAGAATAGATACATTGCAATGTTTTGTTACAGGCCCCATTCATTTATTCCATGATCTTTTTTTTAAAAAAATCTCCTGAATTTTTCTCTATTTTGAAAATTTAATATATCCTTTCCTCTTCCTTCTTACAGACTCAAGCTGCTGGGAAAATAGTCATCAACACAACAGACAACCTGATGCAACGGGCAGCTGTGGTCCTGGGCATGTTTGGAATCAGTATGTCCACCTACAGCACCCTCCAGCTCACTCAGAAGAAAAGATTCCCTTTGACTTTTTAGCCTCAGCTGGGATCTCAGATATGCTCCAAAGCGCACATTTATTTCCCCCATGAATCCACAAGGAGGCCAATCTTCTACCTGTATGATGGCCTAAGGCTTTGCAGTCATCATGAGATGCACATTTCTTATGCTCATTTTTTGGGAAGTCACAAAGTCTAAGAGATGAGAAAAGAACTACACATTTTTTTTCCTGAAGAAAATAAATGGCCACTAACAGCAAGATGGAGTGCCTGCAAAGTCCAGATGTGATGGATTTCTTTTACTCTGCACAACAAATACACAAACAGCAGTGGCATGCCTAAATGGATAATTAATATCTAAGTAGTGCAGACAAATTGACAAGGGTCTTGCTGTGTTCAGTTAGGGCCACCTTGTTAGTGCCTTAGCAAATAATTGTTGACAGAAGGACACTTTCTTGCAAAGGGTGAGAAAGCTTAAAATGGTCATGCCAAGAATCAGGACAGAAAAGCTTTAGATCTCTTTTTTTACACACATTCAGAGCAATTTGGCATAGATATAGTGATGTCAATGCAATAACAGGGTGAGACTTCAGGTGACAGGCGAGCATTTTGTGTAAGGCAGCACCTGCAATTAGAAGAAAATGAATGGGCTTTGTCTACTTTAGATATAGATCCCTGTCCAGAGATTCAAGCATGGTGGTGCCAGCTTTGGTGGTACAGATTGTCAGACCATCTGTCTGACATGATATATGCAGTGCGTGACCATGAAATATACATCCTTGAATGCTTGACACAGAGAAATGACTTCCTCCATGTGGCATCCTTCTGCACCAGTAGCATGTTCCATGTGCACAGAAACTTTGATGTGTGGACTTTGATGTGTGGGAGTGATGGCACTGAAAACATGACTGCTAATAACAGAGGGATTTTTTAATAACAGAACTTTGTGTTTAATTTGCACTCTTAGCTTCATTTTTTCTACATTAGAAGGATGAGCATATCATGTTTGATCACTTTTCTTCTGTTCCCTGAGGAACTGAGAATGCATCTTGATTCAGCAGTGAACTAAATTTGCCTTTTCTATGCATTCTGTTCAACACAACATAGTACAAAGTGACAACAGCCATTCTTTTGCAAACTGTTCTCTGGTGCAAAGACTGCTTTCTTTCTTTAAAAAAAGAAAAAGACAAAAAATACCCACCCAGCATTATTATTTTTCTGTGTTCATTGTAAAAAACTTTTCTCCTTCTTTTCATTAATTATTTTCTTTGAAAACAGTATTTGTGTTCAACTACTGTGAGGCATTCTACACAACTTTCCCACTGTTACAGAATATACCCCTCCCTGTGGATTATTTTATGCAGTATTATAAATCACAGATTTAAGATTATATGCTACAGTGCAAATTTTATAATTTCCAAGAAAAACCGTGATGTATTCAAACAAATAAATAATTAGTTTCAGAAGAGGTTCTGGAAAATTACCTAGCATGGTTATATTTATTTACTTTTTCTTATAATATAGCATTGTTGGACAAAACATTCTTTCTTCAACCTCTGCTCTCATGGAAGAGGAAAACAGAATGTATGTGGTTTTGTGAAATATTTGGAAATGTTTATCAGTAGTAGATTTGTTATCTCTTGTTCTATCAGACAAATGCTTATCATGTTTTTGATCAATGATGTATGTTGTAATATGATGCATTTTATAAGGATTTCTTTTGCAAATGTTGCAAGAGTAAAGATTAAAAAATTGGAGACCTGTCAATTTCAGTTTCTTATTTTAACAGATATTGTATTCTCTAACTGAGGTACATCATGCCCAATGCTCTGACAAGTTACTTTCTTGCACTAGGACCCCCACATCTCCCATCTGACATGGCTAGTAGCCATACTGGCTGGGGGATTGTGAGAGTTGTAGCACCAAATTGTAATGTGTCCAAACTCCAAAAGTGCCCCTTTTCTTCTTCCAAGCCTCACTGACACACTCAAATTAACTTCCCCTAGTGTGACTTGTGCTAATATGTGCTTGTTACTTGTTGCTATTTTCAAATTCTAGTCCTCCAAGGAAAAGCTCCTGATGACAAGACAGGTCTGATATTTTGTCTGATGCTCCATAGGGTAATAACTCAATGCACTAAAGACACTGATTAAATGACAACAGTGTTAACGTATTAGTTTTGTAATCATCCTATATTTAGGGAGTGGAGATGTTGTATACCATGCTAGCAGGCCTTAGTTTGCATATATACGCTGGGCTGCACCTCATGGGCACAGGGCCAGATCTAGTCATGTATCAGCCTAATCAATGGAGCCTCTGTCCCCATAAGAAGGTACAAAATCTAGGACACAATTGGTTAGTTGTTCTGGAGAGAAGAAAATAAGTGGTCCTTCTGTCCTTACCTCCTCACAGCCCCCTATGACACACACAAAAATATGCTCTGGAAGGTTTTTCAGTGCTTTGGATTACATATTTCAAGTGCACTGGGACTACACAGACCAGTTGCTCTTCTGGGGCCTACCATCTGTCATGTCAGTATCCAGTTAGATCCTAGCCGATTAAGCTGTTTTAACAGCTGATGCAGAAATTCCAACAAATGCCACTTCCTGGCAGAAAATTGATGATGATGATGATGATGATGATGATGATGATGATGATGATGATACACCATTTTCCTACCATTTTCGGCAGCCCAAATATGCTGTTTTAGGAGATGGACACCTCACTCTGCCTATTGGTAGGGGCAGCAGCCTTGCATAAACATGCCAGTATGCAGTTAGTACTATTCCCCCTAGCTGTGTATTTTATATGACCCAGTTAGGACCCAACCTCAGTGTTTATTCATTATTTATTACCACCAAATTTAGCAGTAGCACCAATTCATTACCACCAGATTTCATTGCCACCAGAATTGACAGTACTACCATTCACCTGTTCATAGGTAGAGGAGAATGGGGAGCTGAATCCAAGTCCTCAGACACTTCTAGTCTTCCATAATTAATAGGTGGTTTGATTGGGAACACAAAAGGCCACGAGGCTGCCCAGTATTACTCTGATTCAAGACACCTTTTACTATAAAAATGTGTGTAGATCAGCTTTGCACTTGAGCATTGGGCTGGTGGCCACAGGGAACAAGAAATTGTATGTAGTAGATCCTGCATGGATGTGCCAGCTGCTGGAGAAGAGAAGTCTTATCTTCCGTCGCCAGAGTAGATATGAAATAGGAGCTCTCTCCATTCTTTCTCTAGCAGATACCAGGGTAGTAACTTTTTGTTTTGCAGACCAGAGCTGTGGTCACCTGTGTAATGTGTGGCCTTCCAGACATTGGTGGACTCTAGCTCCCATCATCTCCAACCCACCTTGTCAAGGTAATGTGTGGTGAGCTTGGTAGTTCATCAGCACCTGCAGGGCATGGGTGCCACATCACTGCTAAATATATTTCCAGGGATTACTTACAAAACTGGGATTTTACAAGGCCTGAGAGTGAAGCCTTTTTAAATGTTAGCTCTGGTCATTAAAGGAGAAGGAGAAGGGGGTTTATTTACTTGACACTTATACTTAATAAAGGGTCAGGTAGATCAGGTTCTCAGTCAGTGTCTCATCCATGGCAGATCAATTCAGCTACCAATTCATATCATGCCCTGACACCTGAGTGTCAAGATATAGAGACTCCAGTTAATGACTGCAGCGTGAAGGGATGACATGAGCATGAAACAGTCTGCATGAAGTAAATGCTCCAGACACCATTCACAACTGTGAGGCAAGACTGATCCCATTGTCTAAAGTAATAGGCATACAGGGCTAAAACAATCCTCAATTCATCTTTTTTCAACCTAGTCCCTTTCAGGTGTGTTAAGTAATCTCCAGGTGATGGGAGCTATCAAAAACATCTGGAATAACAAGGAAGGCAGTCTTACTTGGCAATACAATTGGCAAAAATCTCTGGTGGTACTTAACGTTCAAATACAGTATATGAGAAACTCTGTAATTCTACATATTTTTAAAAGATACTAGAACTCTATGCCTATAAATTTACAGAATTAGTTTTACTTTTGGTATAAAAGTCAGACTTGTGTTGCAACGGTGGACACATGTACTGGGCTCTAATTACTAGGAAGTATTGGGCTATGCGGATCTATACTGTCTTCAGCCACCCCTTTACTGCCAGATCAGGGACACAGCAACCTCATGTCACAGCCCCGATCTGGCCTTTGGAGAGCGCAAAGAAATACAGAGCCCTGTATTTCTGTGCCCTCCAAGGGGGCATCATAGCCACCATGTTGTGGCTTTACGAAGCCCTTTCAGTGCTGCATCATATGGATGTAGCACTGGAGGGGCGTCATGATGGTACATGCCGTGTGGACTGTCACACACCAAAATGGTGCCCTGGGGGTGGGGTTAGGGCATCCAGTGTGTGGACACTGTGCCCTAATTCTGTCCACAGGCTGGCACATCATGTGCTAGGGTTGCCTCAGACATGCCCCACAATCCTAGCACATGACAGGGACGTCTTCACTATGTAGCACCGTTTAAATGTCACACGTAGCAACACCGTCACAGCTGTGCAGCTTCTATACGGAGCTGAGCAGCTGCGACAAAATTGAGGCGCCCAATGGCACCTTTTCACTTTATTGCATCACAACTGCAACACAAAAAAGGAGCGGGGTTTGTGCACTCTTTTTTTTGCTGCACACCTTCGCCGCTCCATCTAGCTGCTTCTGTGAAGGTGCACAGTAAAAAAGGTGGCGCCAGACCGACTTTTTTGGGCAGTCTGTAAAGCCCCTAAGGCTCATAGAAACAGTCTGTAGAAAATCAACTCTTTTGCAATGGAATGCTGGAGAAGAGTGCTTAGGTTACCACTGACAGCCAAAAAGACAAACAAATGGATGCTAGAACAGATCAAGCCTAAAATCTCCCTGGAAGCTGAGATGATGAAACTGAGGCTGTGGTTTTCTGGCTACATCATGAGAAAGTGTGACTCACTAGAAAAGCTAACAATGCTAGGGAAGGTAGAAGACCACATGCCAGATGGTTAGGCTGAGTCAGGGATGTCCTGGGCCTGAGACTGCAGAACCTGAGCAGAGCAGCAGAGGAAAGGGTGCTTTGGAGATGTCTCATCTATGGGGTCACCATGAGTTAGGGTAGACTCTAAGGGGCAGTACATACTACCTAGAATAGGCACCCTCTGGGCGCCTGTTTTTCCTCCAGAGGGAAGCCGCAGTGGCCAAACTGCGTGGCTTCCTGCCAGCAGAAAAAAAAACTGCAAAAAACAGTTTTTTTAAAGCTGTGGCAGCACACCGCCACAGCGTAATAAGTGGGCCACTGGCATACTAACATAAGCACTGTGCTGCACCATGTAGAAGCTGCACGGGGCTTACGTAAAGATGGTGGCGCCCATGTAAACAGGGCGCCGCCACCTTGACACCCCTGTCACATGCTAGGATTGCGGGGCATGAGGGAACACCACCCCGAAGCAACCCTAGCACTTGACTGGGGTGCCTTAAAGAGCCGGTTTGTACTGTAAGACAAGTAGACTCCAAGACATCTGGCAGTGCAGAGCTATGCTTTTTAAAATCAAGACAGTGCAGTACTGTTTTCTTAAGTCCCTCACCTCTACCACAGCTAACAAAGTTTTTATTTATCTCTATTCTTTTTCGTTTAAATTGCTTTCACTTCAAAATCCTTGGCCTTTCATCAACAATTTAACCTCAAATTCAAGCCAAGCTGAGGAGGCTGGCCAGCACTCAGAGGTATGAAACAATGTATGTCATATTTTTGGCACTTAGCAGGCATGCATTTATTGGGCACACAATTTATTAGCCCTATGAATTCTACTATAGGAGGATCCTACCTCCACATCCTTACCCACCTAATTATGGCTATGGTGGTGTAGCTTAAAGAAATAAGTAGCTTAGGGATGGTAGCTTTTCTCTGCTTTCCTTCACCACCAATGCATATTCCTTGAAATGACATGCCCTCCAACTGTCCCAATTTGTCAGCGACAATCTAATCCTCTGTCTTCCCACTTTTTCAGCTGCTTTTAAAAGGTCCCAGTTTCTCATTCCTACTCCCACTCTCCTTCTTTGCCCTCATCTTATTTCAATTGCTGCAAATTGACTTTAAAGTGCAATAGTAGTTCCCACTCAGTTAACTCAGCAGCAGGGTGAGAAGTGAAGGAGACGGAATCTCAGTGTTCCCAGTAGGCTCATACAAAAGCACACTGCTGCAGCCTCGCCTAGTTCATCTGCTTTGCTTCATTGATAACTTTTGTCATCTTGACCACACTGTGATGTTGCTTGGCCACACATGTCCTGATTTTCATCTACAAAATGTTGAAGGATGTGAGAAAGCACTGTCTTCCTTATGGAGAAGAAGGATGGATAACAGGCAACAATGAATACATAGCTGTAGTTTTGGATGGATTGACTAGCCACGGTATCAGTTGCCTATTGGATCAGTATGCATGTGATCTGAAGAACAAATGTGTTGTGCTCCATCCCTAAATTCATATTATCTTATGCACATTAATTCTGTTCATTATCATTGCAATGTGCAAAGCATTTGCCAGCACCTTGTAAACTCACCTCTCTACTTGTGATAGAAGTATCTATGCTTCTTGGCCCTGTTAGTGGATACAAGCTGATGTGATTCAAAATTAGGACTGAAACACTTTGTTGATTTAGAGAACAGAAAATCAAAAGCCTTCTTCACAAATCTTTAAATATTTTAAGGCAGGCTTCCGCAATCTTGTGCCCCATGATATGCTAGGCTACATCTCCCATCATCCATCTTGAAATTGCCCTGCTAAGTGTAAGGTACTATACATGTCTGAATAGGAAGACTAAGGTGTCTCAGTGAAGACTAAACTTGCCTCATGGGAAAAAGAGCTGAAAACACCTTCACATGTGGTGTGAAAACCTTAAGTAGGTTGGCAAATTAAAGTTCAAATCAGTAAACCAGGGGTGGGAATTTTGTTGACATCTGAACCTTGGTGAACTGCAGCTCCCAATGTACCTACTTTGGCTGTGCTGACTGGTGATGCTGGGAGTTGCAGTCCAGGAATATCTGGAATACCATGAGGTGCAACGAGTAGCAAAATCAAAGTATCCCAAGGACAAAGTTGCTGAATATTTCAGAGCACAGGACAGACAAGGTGTAGGCAAGTGACAAAGCTCAAGGTCACTTACAGAGGTTCAGAGGGCATAGCATGCAAGAAAACTAGCAAGAAACATAGTTCAAGCCAGTCTGACATGCAATCAAATAACGATGGAAATGCAGTGCAACAATGGAAGAAATGCAACCTCATGTGCTAAATCCCATCAAAAGACACTGTAATTGTGATTTACCTGCCTTGTGTGATAAAAACCCTAGGGTCATACATAGGGATTCCAGGAGAAAGAGACCACAGGGCATGCTAGGATAAGGTTAAAGTATCCAGCTCTGATAAACGAATGGTGATGATGAGGATCTTGCTTTTGTCCAAATATTGCTGAACTGCATCTCCCAATAGCCTCAGTAGCCAGCATAACTAACAATTAGGAAAGTTGGGACTTTGTACTTCATATGACTCTGGAGACCATGGTTCAATTCCCAGCTTGGTCATGAAGCCCATTGGGTGACCTCAGGCAAAGGCAGCAGCAAACCTCCTCTGAACAAAACTTGCAGCAAACCTCCTCTGAACAAAACTTGCTAAAAAAAAAAAAAAACACCACATGATAAACTTCAATGACATCTGGGGAATAATGCAATTCCCATCCCTACAGTAAGCCATCTGAATAATCTCATGAGCAATATAATCCTTGTAACTAATCAAGGCCAAAGGAAAGCCTTGACTTTGAAGAAATACAATCTTTGTAAATAACTGATTCATTTGTTAAATTAAACATGCTCATTATGGCCATAGGATGGGAGAGAATCTCTTGTCTTCCCTTTTACCAGGGAACACTGGTGAAATTGAAATTGTTGCACATGGGATCTGCTTGTGGGCTTCCTATAGGGCCATCAGTTTGACCAGTGGAAGAACTGAATGTTGTCCTAAAGAGGCCATTGGTTTCATCTGTCAGGCTTCTTTTTCAAACTTTATGCGGTCACTCACTGCCTGGAATGGTAAGAAGACCAGTTACTGTTTCAATGAGAAGTTCTGTGGGGTATTGAATGAGTGGTATATCTACAAACCTTACTTTCCCCCCACAGGAAAAGTTGGATCTTGCTGGACCCACAATCCTCACCACCACTCAGGCGAGCAACCAGTTTAAAAACCAGTAGAGGACAACCAAACCACAGAGGTCAAGCAGAGATGGGTGCTGTAGTAGCTATGTGGAGTGGGGAACTTCAGCTGGGAAGATTCTGGGGACTGTCATCTAAAACAAGGTGAATTTTCCAAGGCCTGATAGAAAAGTAATCAATAGGGTGGTAGGTGTCCTTGCAAGCCCCTTGGTCTCCACAAGATTTACTTTCACTTAAACTGCCAGAGGGCTGCATATCATGAGCTAATGTAATTTTTTATACTCATTGTCACTTACCCAATTAACACAAGGCAGGGAATCTATCCACAGATTTCCTTCTCTGGTTTTCCTTTGGAGGGAAATCTCCTTTGCTTTGCTGTTACTCTCCCTCTCCCTCCCTCCTCCAAGAGCTTTTGTTTTAAAGCTCCACTCCAGGGGTCAAATATAGTAGGTACACCACTGTCTTAAAAATCTTCCTATTGGATCATTTGCAATGCCATTTCCCTAAAATCTTATCAATCAAGTAACGTGAATATGGGTAGCCATGGCACATGTGGCACACACTTGCAATTAATGCTGTACTTCTTGACAAACTTGCTTACATTCCCCTTCATCAGTTAGTGGGGTGATAGTTGAAGAACCATCAAATTGGTTTACTTTGGACTCTTTCAAACGGGAGGAATTTCTCCCAATTCCGAATGGAGCCAATGCGGATTCATGTAAATTCGCTTGTTTAGCGAATTTACTTGAACCCCTGCTCCGTTCGGAAGGCATTCGGAATTACTTCCCATTACCCGAAAATAACCCCCCCCTTGCCTGAAATCGCGTGAGAAGCTTAAATTCGCAATAACGTTAAACCCATGATTGCATTCGGAATGACTTCCCTTTTGCCCGAATTTGCATGAGAAGAATTAATTCGCAATAACGTGAAACCCCAGGATTGCGTTTGGATTGCCCTTGGATTATACTTCCAATTTCCCACGTCTGAAAGAGTCCTCCGATACTTGCCTGATGGATGGATGTGTGTGTGAGAGAAAGAAGGGGCCATTTCTGGAAATGGTTCAGGCAGCAGATATTTTGCATCCTGTACATTGTTGTCTAGATATTCCAGGAAGTTTAACCAGTGGGAAACCATGGAGAGAGACTTGTTGATTTTTTTTAAAAAAAAGGAATGGGGGGCTCAGTCAGCCTGTAAGCTTGTAATTCTATATCCATTTATCTAGGAGTAAATTCAGCTGAATTCAGTGAGACTTATTTCTAACTAGTTGTGTGATCAGCAGGGAAAACAGCATTCCTCTCTCATAAAATTGAGTGAAATTTAATTATTCCCCTCCAAAGGTGGGTATTATTTTTTTAAAAAGCATCCTTCACTCATCATTTTGTAAAAGACAACCGTTAATTTTATCTTTCTCTTAGTAGAATGTTTTTATAGCTCTGTTTTATAGATAATTTCAATCCTCTATGTATTTTTATGGATGTTAAGCCACGGAAATGGGCTAGGGGGTAGAAGGAAGGTCATTTGAGGTCCAAAAGTGTGGAAACAATCTCACAAGAATCCAGGAGGCCTTAATGGGGGAACAGTGCCAAGAAAAGAAACAAAAGGGATATCCCTTGACCTCTTCCATGCTGTTCAGGAAATGGAGATGCTTGTCAACCCTAAGCTAAAAGGTAATGTAATTGAAGGGCAACTTAATACATACAATCAGAAGGTCATACTCTTGTCCTCAAGCAGTTTTATCTGGAGTCTTGAACACCAGCAAATTTTAATCACTTTTTCTACATGATGTCCAGCTGTTCTCAGGAAATTATTGCTTTTCTGCCTTTCAGCTTCAGCACCTGGCTGTGATGGCTTGCTAACAAAACTTTGAAGTTAACAAAAAGGAAGTTGTCTAATCCTTTGCATTTCTCAACAGAACCTCTGCCAAAACCATATTGACACAAAGGCGGGCGGAGGGGGGGGGAGCCCACAGTGTAGCCCATCATTAAGATATGTTAATCAAAAACACATTGAAAAGAGGACAAAATATCAAGATGACTAGTTTTCCAGATGGTGGTGGTGATCTGATTTTGAATGAAGAGTGAAATAGATGTATAAGTAAGGATCTCAATCCAGGCCCAGCATATTAAACACTTTGGGCAGAATCTACACAGAAGGCTCTGTGAGATCAATGCTACCATTTTAAAATTTTATTTATTTATTTGGTCCCATGTATGCCCTTGGGAACCAGATTATGTGGTCGTGCAACATTGTTCTCCTGGGGCATTGCTGTTCTCTTGAGTTGCAAAATGCACAGCAGCCAAACTTGGAGAATTTCCTTAGCTTTCTTTTTGAGCAGAGGTGGGCAGCTCAGATAGCTCCAGGGGTCACTTTTTGATCCCTAAGGTATTCTTGGGGTATATGAGTTACCATAAATGTTAAAAAAAATCCCAAACCCCAAATAGAAATGGGCAGAAGTACAGTTTTGGTTTTGAAAAACATGCATTTAATGTTAAATCCAGGTTGGAACATAATTTTAAAAGTGAAAGCAGCCTTCGTTGTTGTGTGCCTTCAGGAGATTATCAATTTATGGAGACCCTGTCACAGGGTTTTCCTGGCAAGATCTGTTCAGAGGGGTTTACCATTGCCTTCCTCAAAGGCTGAGAGAGTGTTACTTGCCCACAGTCACCCAGAGGCTTTCCATGACTGAGCAGGGATTCAAATCCTGGTCTCCAGAGTCTGAGTCTAGCACTCAAACCACTATACCAAAATGGCCCTTGATTTCAAGCTACACTCCTTGAAGTTTCAGCCTTTTTCCTTTTGACAGAAGAAGGTCAATCCAGGGGATCTGGAGAGGTTAAGGATCCTGGGGGTTGCATGAACTTTGTTTACCTTTCTTTATAAAGCAGGAGAAGGGGTGAGAAAGAGGAAGTGGTTCTTCTTTTATAAGATTTTGAGTCAAGGTAATTTAAAATGATCCAATAGGAATAGTGTTAGGCTCCTAAGAACTGCGCTGATCAAACCAAAGGCCTCTCTAGTCCAGCATTTTGTTCTCACAGTAGTCAAACTGATGACTCAATAGAAAACCCACAAAAAAGATAAGAAGGGATTAGTACCCCAACAAGTAATATTGAGGGAAGCATATTCCCTCTGATAATAGAAGTTAATTAATAGCCATAATGACTGAAGTCAGTGTGCTATAGTGGCTTATATACCACCGGGTCAATGAGACTCAGCATGGTGTAGTCAACTGAGCTCTGATTCTGATAACTATGACTATGATTCTGGTGCACATGGTTTGAATCCCCACACAGCCATGAAACCCACTGAGTGACCCTAGTATGATCCTAAGTCATACTTTCTCACCCCCAGAGAATGGCAAAGGCAAACCCCCTCTGAAGAAATTTGCCAAGAAAACCTTATGATAGGGTTGCCTTAGGGTTGCCATAAGTTGGAAACAACTGTTAAGCCTTTTCCTTCACAGAGCTTTCTAGTCCCGTTTGAATCCTTCCAGGATGGCTGTGACTGCATCTTCTGACAGTGAGTTCCATAGGTTAACCATGTGGTGTGTGAAGACATTCTTCTTTTTTGTTTGTCCTAATTCTGCCAACATTGAGTTTACTAGATAAAAGTGGGAGAAGGAAACTGGTACATATCAGAAGCAGCTGAAAAAGTGGGACGACAGAGGATTAATCAGGACAGTTAAATAGTATGTATAGTGTCCTGGCGGATACTATACACAGTCCTGCAGCAGGATGCTTTTTTGTTCAAGAGAAGAAAAACAAAGAAACATTGCGAAGATATATTGTTCCAGAGAGGACAATGCAGAATTAGTTCATAGTGTGCAAGGAAAATATATTGTGGACATTGCGGCTGAAAGTGTCTGTGTCTGTGTGTGAGAAAACAGAAGGAAGGAGAGAAAGCTATGCCTGCCCAGTGTATGTTCAAGGTCAAGAAGAGAGATCTGGGGATAGGATTACAGGAGACTGCTAATGAAGAGGTGATAAGGGGACTGTCAGGGTTGTAATCCAAGGCCACTGCAAATCCTTAAGTAGAAAACAAAAGCTTCTTTTGGTTCCAACTTCCAAGCATGAGTAGCTGTTTGGCTCTTACTAGAGATCTCTCATCAAGCAACTCAGTTAAACACATTGCTTTGGACATAAAATCTGCACAGAAGATTATTATTTTCGGCATTCTTCCCTTATTGGTAATGTGGTTCTTAATTTGATAATAGGAGCCAGTGTGGTGTAGTAGTTTGAGTGCTGAACTATAACTCTTGGAACCAGGGTTTGATTCCTCGCTCTGCCATGAGAAACCACTGGGTGATTTTGGGCAAGTCACACACTCTCAGCCTCAGCAGAAGGCAAAGGCAGACCTGCTCTGAACAAATCCTGCCAAAGAACCCTATGTAGTTTATCAGACAGGAGGAATTTCTCTTTATTTCGAATGGAGTCAATTGGAGCCAATTCAAATTCACGTGAATTCGCTAGTTTAGCGAATTTACGTGAATTCCAATTGCGTTTGGAATGCATTCAGAATGACTTCTCATTACCTAAAAAATGACCCCCATTGCCCAAAATTGCGTGAGATGCTTTAATACGCAATAACGTAAAACCCATGATTGCGCTCGGAATGACTTCCCTTTTGCCCAAAATTGTGTGAGATGCTTTAATACGCAATAATGTGAAACCCCATGATTGCGTTCGGATTGCCATTAGATTATACTTCCAATTTCCATCGTCTGATAAACTCCTATGATAGGCTTGCCATAAGTCAGAAATGACTTGAAGGCACAAAAGAACAACAATTTCATAATAGCTAGGAGTGTAGTGAGGGAATGAAT
This sequence comes from Urosaurus nigricauda, assembly GCA_034509955.1. Classification (NCBI taxonomy): domain Eukaryota; kingdom Metazoa; phylum Chordata; class Lepidosauria; order Squamata; family Phrynosomatidae; genus Urosaurus; species Urosaurus nigricauda. Next base: position 245,208,220 of record JAOEGL010000001.1, read on the forward strand.
ACAGTGCTGTCCTTAATACTAATATAGTTTTTCCTAATATAATCTGGATGCTTGGTGGCTGGGTGCCAAATCTGATTTTAATCATGCTTCTTTCCCATGAAAGCTCTTTCATTTACATCTTCAGTCTATTCCTTGCAATGAAAGATTATTAAGCAAAGGAAAAAATGAAGCAAATTTATTTCCCACATTCAGTATGTACAACAAACTCCTAGCACTTTTCATTTTTAAAAAACAACAGCTTTAGCTATGTTGAAGCAGTGCTATTGTTATTAGAAGGCACCAATCAATCAATCAACTCTGCCTCTCCCCAAACCTTAAAATATGCCATTCTTTTACAAATTAACCTTGAATGGTTATCTTGTGAACTTTTCTGAATCTTAATAAGCTTCTACAACATATATTCACTGCAATCTGAAACAGCACACTGGTACTGGTTTTAATAAAGTTTTGCTGTTTAACAGAGCCTTGGAGGATTTCTTCATATATGCCCGTCTCCTATGTCTCGTTTCTTTCTGTCAGAGTGAATAGACACACACACACAATGCAACAAAGCCATGCCTGTATTTGAATCCATGTTGCTTCTGACTGCATTGCTAGTCTCTTCTGTGTTTCACGGCTATATCCCTCCATGTAGGATGGTGCTTGCTAAAAGACATACCTCTTTCAAAGGCAATCTTTTGATTCCTCACCATCTATTATGGATTAATAAGGTGTTTTCACACCTTTGTCCCAAGTATTAAAAACCATTTATTGTATTCTGATTCTGTTTACATCACTCAACTTTGGCTGCCCACAAGGGCTCTGTGTAAACAAGTTGTTTTCAACTTGTTTTCTGTTTATTGTGTTGTTGTATGTATTGCCACAAATCAACAGGCAACTTGAAGGCACATAAACACATGAACACTGAATAAATGTGTGGAAGAAACATCTGTAGTTCTGTACTGCATTGCAAAGAAGTATTGTGCTTTGGGCTGACAGTACAGTTGAGATGTTACAGGATACCACTGAAGGAGGAAACAATCACAGCCACTATCCCTTGCCAGTGTTTGACAGTGTGGTTATTTATCACACTGTGTAAAGTTCCAGCTACTTAGCTGGTTTCACATACTGAGATAATACCTCAGAGACTAACTGAACGAAAGAAGCTCATAGCATGAGCTTTCATAGACTTGAGTCTACTTCCTCAGATGCATCGGGTGGACTGGACAGACTTATATAAGCAGGCCATGTGTGAGAATGGCAATAGAAATGCAAAACAAAACTTTGTAGATATGGAGGTGAGATGACAAGTTCAGTTTTAGTTATGGTAGTTGGGGAGCAAAGGCAGGAGGAAAGTTGTTGCCCAAAGTCAACATGAGTAATAACCATATGAATGAGGAGTGGAATGGGGTGTGAGAACCAGAAAGGAGAGGTGATGAACTGGCCAAGAGAGCCCTCATGAGGCTGAGATGTTAACCAGTGTTATAATGTGTGTTGTGTGCCAGGAAACCATTGTCTCTCTTTACTTCACTGTTGATGGACTGGAATTTGTGGATACATCCCAATTCTGATATTTCTCTTTCCAATTTTCCTTTGTAGTTTTTTTGTTCAAGGACTGCTGTTCTCAGCTCCAAGGTGGAATGCCCTTGGCTTTAGACAACATACTTCCACCTGCCTTTGTCCCCCAACAACCGCACATAGATCTATCCTTAGACTGTTGCTCCACCCCAGTGTTTCCAGTAGACAGTCTCTTTTCTTTGACATCTGTACTATGGGGTGTTGCAGGGCATAGTGTTATTCCCCCATTCTTCTTAGTATTTATATGAAACTGTTGAGTCAGCAGAGAAATTGCAGTTGGGTGTTATCAGTATGGAGACAACATTCAATTATATCTGGGTTAGATGGCCTTTAGGTAGTGGTGTTTGACGAGGCTCATCAACTGAGATTAAATCCTTGAAAGATAGAGACAATATGTTTAGGTGAGTCCCAGACCCAGGTGTGTCCTGCTTTCACACTGTAACAGAACAGTGCCAAAATGCAGTAGCCAAATGAACAAGCACTGTCCAGTTACAAACGGTCTGGATTCAGGAGCCATAAATCAAAGCAGAGTCCAAGTAGGAGTAGCAAGATATAGCAGTCAAGACACAGTTCAGGGTCGTATCTCACAGTAGATGAAGGTTGAAGGAGAAGCCAAGGTTGCTTCTAGAAAACCAAATGGGGAAAGGTCACTGACTTATAAAGCCTGCCAAACCAGCAAAACCCATGTCATCCACCCAATTTGCAGATCAGATTTCAATAGGGCATTTCCGAGCTGCAAAACACACAGCCTCTCACTTTGTCTGTGGGGGAGGAACTGGATTTGTGCCAAATGCCGAAGCCTTCAAAATGTGTAATTTTACTAATTTAAACCTTTGCAGGTATTTCATTTTTGTTATTTATTTGATTTTATTCTCTCCACTTGAAATTACTGTGCTCTGAAGCATTTTCTAACCCTATTGCATTTTTCATTGCATTACATTATTGTACATTCTCAAGCAACCCAGAGAATACTGTTATTTAAAAGGTTTATATTGACATGGTTAAAAAAAATTCTCAAAGGACAGAGCTGTGGCATCAAGGAAATACAGTGCTGAGACAGCTACTGTACTCATTTCTACCGGTACTTATGTATTATGTTTCAGGCACTTCTGCCCTGTTCGTAGTGCCCAATATTTGAGATTTCAGGGCCAAACAGGAGACCTGGAGTTCTTGTCTAACAAATGCTAAGGAATACACATGAGATGGAGGGAGAGTGATAACGTGAATTTTTGTTGTTGTTGTTGTTTGTTGTGTGCCTTCAAATCATTTCTGATTTATAGTGACCCTAAGGCTAACTTATCATGGAGCTTTCTTGGCAATTTTTTTTTCAGAGAGAGTTTGTGATTGACATCCTCTGAGGCTGAAAGATTGTGACTTTCCAAAGGTCAACCAGTGGGTTTCCAAGGTCAAGTTCTGGTCTCCAGACTACTAGCCCAACCTTCAAACCACTACACAGGCCTGGCTCTCGTACAGTACCACATAAACGAGTATTATATGTAACATATATATATGGACAAAGGGCTTAGCTCTATGCAAGTTAATAGACATGTTAATATGTGCATGTTAAGAGCTGTACATCACAGCAGATAGCCATTTCTCATGCAGAAACTGCCTAGTTTAACTGGTATTGCATATCTTCATTTGAATTACGAAAAGATAGTGTGTGTCCAGGTTTTAAAGTCACCCTCACTCCATAATTCCAAATTTCAGTTTCTCTAGCAGTGCTTGGGCTGAGTTTTTTGTCTTTCTTCCTGAAGATTCAGAGACCTGTTGACATTCTCTGAAATTCTGGTCAGTGCTCTGGGAGCCTGAAAACCCTACCTGTAGGCTACATCCACATGAATGCAAAGCCCATGTCATCCTGTGCCTTTGCAAGGGCCGATTCTTGCAGGACTGCCTTGTTTCACTGATCTTTTCAAAAAAGATATAATGGTGCCCTCGGCCATAGAGGATCATATTTCATGGAGGTCATGACATCCACTTGTGAATCAGTCTGTCATCAGCACCCTCTCCTGAACGTAGTTCAGCACCATTTAGGAATGATTTGGCTCATCAGAACATGAACTGGAGCTTTTGTGAATGTACTGTAAATGCCTCCCGCAAGCTGCCAATTCAAGATCATAAATGATTCAGTGAGACCATCTGGCTCTATGGAATTTCATACATCTTGACTAAATTGCTGAAGTGCTCATTTTTATGGTGACAAGATCTTCTCAATGGATGGATTAGAGGATGAATTCTGGCATGGGCTAAATGTAATCAGTACACCTGCCGTTTCGTATATAAGAAAGGATTCATAACTGAGCAAGGATTTTAATCATCAAAATTCTTCTGAAGTAAACATTGTGTAAAACAAACACTGGAATATCAAGTGTTCTACAGCTGGCGAGCCCTTTTTACTGGGTGAAATGATACAAAGGATCCATGCTTAAAACCTTCAGTCAGGCCTTCAGTGGCACTGCTTTTGCAGAAAGAATGACTTGATGTTGACATAACTTCCCATAAACTCACGTAAGATATAGTTTTTAAAAAACACATACAAATGTCTGGTATATACATCGTTGGCATCTGTGCTAAAGAGATCCCCTTTCCTTTTTCATTGTATCCACTTGCTTCTTTCCAAATCACTTTGTAGAAGAAAAGCAGGGCTCTAATTTAACCAATCTTTCCCAGCATCTGGTGTCCTCCAGATGTTTTAGGCTGTAATTCTCATCAACACCTCAGCTGTAGCCCAAAACAACTGGAGGGCAGCAGGTTGAGGAATGATGCCCTAATTTTTGCTTTTCTTTGGGAATTTTTAAGCAATATCAATATATATATAGATATATAGATATAGATATATATCTAATAACAATCCTAGAAGCAGCAGAAAGATTAGCAGCAGCAGCAGTTTTTTGGCTTCTACTTTGTCAAGCAGACATCCAGAATGCTCCACTCTATGGGAAGCAAACCAGGAAATAATAGTCAGCCTTGGCATCCATCCTCTTTAGTATCCTTTACCCTGACCCCACAATTCCTTTTGGGATGTTTAGGCATCCCAATAATTATCCATAATATCCTTGCCAGCCAAGGTTTCTCCATTGAATATGTTAGAAGAGGCACATCCTCAGCCCCAAAAGCATCACTCAAGTTACATCTGCTCTTTTCGCTGAAAGAACAGTTGAGATATTCAAGACTAGTGGGTTTCGTATAGGATCCTGCAGATCCACAACTGAAATGGGGCATCAGGGGACAGTGATTGGTTTATTAATTAAATATTTCCTTCAGGTGTCCACCAAAAATTGCGCTTTCAGTGGGCAACAATAATAAATTGCACATTAAATTCAAAGCATAATTAAAGCATAACATAAAAACAAATAGATGTGAAACACAAGTAAAAGCAATAGGAGATTTATCTTCTACTAAATAATTAACCAAGGAGAGACTGGGAGAGAGAGAGAAACAAAGAGAGAGAATCTGAATATCTTTGTTCATTTCAGAGTCCTTTGACTTCTTAGAAATAAGAATCTGGATACTAACTAAGCTTGATTGACTGATGTCGGGTGTAATGTTGTGATCCCTTCCATCCGCTCAGCCACTAACATACTTCTTCTCTTCACTCCTGAGCCCATAAGGGAATTAGTTTCAAATTTTAAAATATTTCAACTGACTCGAAGTAAAGGTTATTCAGATGGAGTTGAACAAATGAAATAACTATGTTTCTTAAATCTCAGGAGGAGAGAGGGAGAAACACTGCCATCTCTAATACTGGCTGAGTCATCTAGACTATAATTTAAATCTAAAGCCCTAATATTGACACCATGTCCTTGCTGCAGTTGAAGTCATTATACTGTACTAGACATAAGGGAGGTTATAACACCAATGTAAATTCCAATTGAAATGTCAAGGGAGTGAATGCAGCCCTTCTAAATTAATAATCAATGTAAAAGTAAAAGCTGTAGTGAGTGATAACTCTTCCGAACAAATTTTTTGCCAGATCTTGATAGGTTTGCCTTAGAGTCACCATAAGTCAGAAACAACTTGAAAGCATGCAACAACAACAACAGCAACAACAACTACTTGATGGAAGCTGTGGTTAATGGTGGTTTCCATGTCAAGAGTGTGGTAAATCTGATCTGGATTATATTTCAGACTGCAAGGAGATATGTGGTGCAGTTAACTTTATCCCCTAAATGAGTTCAGCACCTTGGATAGCTCATTTAAACAACACAACAAAATATGGATTGAATCACCAGACCTCTGACATGGAAAAAAAAAACAGCCACCGCTGGATGGAAGGTAGGTTTCCAAGTTCCATTTGCTTTTTCACACTGACCATGGCTGTAAATGCATAAATGAGGTACTGAACTGTGACGCAGAATATTTGGATTACCAGGCGGAGGAAAAGAACAGAAAGCCAGCATGGCGTAGTGGTTTGAGTGTTGGACTAGAACTCTAGGAGATCAGGGTTCAAATAGCACAGCTATTGAAAGCTACTGAGTAACATTGGCCAAGTCACACTCTCTCAGTCTCAGAGGAAGGCAAAGGCAATCCTCTCTCTGAACAAATTCTGCCAAGAAAACCCCTTAATAGGTTTAATAGAATTGATTTGAAGGCACACAACAACAACAATAACAACAACAAGAAGTAGCATCATGTCAAAATGACATTCCCACTTTTATAGGTCCATTTGTAGGTCACAAGGGTTGGAGCAGTTTGCACAATTCTAAGGCAGACCAGGAGAAAAATTGCAGAAATTTTGGAGAAAATTTGCTTCCTGCCTTTCTTTAAAAAACAACAACAAAACTAAACTTTTAGTTTGTATTCCACTCCTCCAGGCATTCTGATGGCCATGTTTCCCTCCAAATACATCTGAAATCACACTACCTCATGATGTTTTACTATGATATACTGCCACCCAGATGTAGCAAGATAAGGAAGAAAAGGCCACTACAGTGCTACCACTGCTGTTCTAGTACACATTGTTTTTTTTAAATGGTGGTGACATGCATGGGACTGGAGAACCTTATGGCTATTCCCATTTAGCAAATGAAGCTCTCAACATTTTTCCTATTTTGTAGAATCTTAGAGTTAGAATAGACCACAAAAGCCATTCAGTGCAACCTGCCACCATGCAAGAACTCACCATCAAAGCATCCACAACAGATGACCATTCAGCCTCTGTTAAAAAAACCTCCAAAGAAGGAGACTCCACCATTCTTCGAGGGAGTGTGTTCTATTGTCTAATAGCTCTTACTGTCAGGAAGTCCTAATTTCTGGAGTAGCAGAAAACAAGCTTGGTCCATCCTCAATATGACACCCCTTCAAATATCATCACCTAACCATCTCTTCTTCAGGTCAAATATGCCCAGCTCCCTAGGTCTCTCATCATAGGGCATAGTTTCCACACCCTTCACCATTTTGGGCACCCTCCTCTGGACTCGCTACAATTTGTCAACATCCTTTTTGAATTGTGGTGCCCAGAACTGGACACAGTATTCCAGGTGAGGCCTGACCAAGGCAGAATAGAGTGGCACTATTACTTCCCTTGATGTAGACACTATACTTCTATTGATGCAGCACTGTTCACTCATGTTCAACTTGTGGTCTACTAGGACTCCTAGATCCTTTTCATACGTAGTCTCATTAAGCCAGGTGTCCCCCATCCTATATCTATGTATTTCAATTTTTTGTCCTAAGTGCAGTACCTTACATTTCTCCATGCTGAAATTCATTTTGTTAGCTTTGTTCCAGCTTTCTATCTATTAAGGTCATTTTGAATTTTCATCCTGTCCTCTAGGGTATTAGCTATTTCTTTTAATTTGGTGTCATCTGCAAATTTGATAAGCAAGCCCCCTGTTGTTTCATGTAAGTCATTGATACATATGTTGAATATTACTGGGTCCAGAACAGAACCCTGTGGCACAGAAAACCAACTATTGAAAGCTGCATTGCCTCTTCTTGAGTCTTCAAAAAGCTCTGAAGCATTTTATCTCCTAACACAGAATCTGACCCTATGGATTAATCTGATTCCAAACATTTCCAACATTCCAGCATTTTCACACATATGCCCATGATTTGAGAAAAGCCTCATTGGAATATTGAGAATGGGTGCATCTACTTGTCAGCCTGTTTAAATCCTTGCTGTTCTGTAAACAGGCAGATTTTGTTATGAATCACACTTTGCATTTGTGGTGACTGACAGAAACTGCAGAGCTGAATGAAAGACAGAACTCCTGCTCAGTGAATTCCTTCCATGTGTGTTTACATGACAAAGAGCAATGGAGAGAAGGAGCAGGCTGTGCACAGAAAATAAACCAGTGAGTAGAGCTTCCAAGCTGGTGGGTTTCTCCCTTCAAAGAGCATGGTGTGAAATGCTCCAGTAAATGTTCCTCTAATTAGAGGATGAAAAGGTTTCTTTTTTGGAATATCGCTGTCATGTTTATAACCTAAATGATCATACTGGACTGGAGAGGAATTTTTCTCATGTTCAGATTTTGGCAGATTTTGTTCAGATTTTCCTTCCTTCCTTCCTTCCTTCCTTCCTTCCCCTTCCCCTTCGCTGAAGTATGTGAATTCTTCTCTTTCCCTGACTCACTTTGCCTATCTTCCTTCTAGCTGTCTTCTTGAAGACACTCACATTCAGGATGTTGTAGCTTGAAATGAAGCCATATTAATCTGTTACAGCAAAAACACAAGTGCTGTGGCAGTTTAAAAACTGACAAATAACATGAGATTTCATGAATGACAGCTTACTTATTAGATGCATGGGATACCATCCAGTAGTTCAGGTAAGGCAGGGGATTCTGGAAGTTGTAGTTCCAAGGTGCATATTTTTCCAAGCTCTGATTTTTGCTTTCCTTTCTTTGTGACAGCCAGTAAGTTGAGAGTCTGATACTGGAAAGATAATATTGTAGGCTGAGTCTCCCTGTTCTGGAATCCCAAAATCTGAAATATTCCAAAAGGAGTTTCAACTTGTAATGCTTAAAAGTGAAGCCTTTACAGTCCGTCATCGCTTTTTCTGTTGTCACGTCCTGAGATTTGCATTTCCCACTGTGGACTGCTGTAGGATAAATGGTAGCAATTTTTTTTTAAAGTAGCTTAATGAATTGTCATTGTTGCATTTTACTGAAAGAATGGGCATAGGCATTTATGGGATTTTCTGCCCCATGTAACAAAGTAAAATGGCTGTAAATTGTTTTTAACCTGGATTTGAGAACCTATGCCCTATGAATGCCAGAGCTGGATTTCAATTTGTTCAGTTGGTGCAATTGGTCCAAGATTTTCAGTGTCTGAAAAATAAGCTGTGATGCTGGCCTTCCCAAGGCTGGCTTTCCAGTTCTAGCCTTGGGTGCCTGCTATTCTCACCCTAGCCCAAGGTCCCCTTTCAGAAATCCCTCCTTGGATTTTGGGTGTTCCAGATGATCTCAGTGTGGACTGGCGTATGTTAGCTTTGCGTTCTTTATGTTAAACATGGTCCACCCTTGATTTATGATTATTATGATTATGATTATTAAATTTTATTTATTTAGCACTGTAAATGTACACAGCACTGTACATACAATCATTTAATTAGGCGGTTCCCTGCCCTTTAAGGAAGCCAGTCAGAGTTAACAAATTAACAAGCGAATTAATGTGGTTTATTATCTCCTTTAGGATAGTAAGTACTTCAACAAATTCCAGTTCTTAGCTCCAGACATGCAATGATATTCAACCTCAGTTATGTCAGACTTTTTCCTTCAATCAGTTCAGGCACCCAGTGCACAATCACTTTCAATTGATTCTCTCTGACTCATCCAACTGTCATCTCTCTCTCTCTCTCTCTCTCTCTCTCTCTCTCTATATATATATATACACACACACACACACATACACACACCTCTCTGAGGCCTCCATCCTTCCTATCACAATTATCTCTGTGGAGAGATTGGCTGCCCTCTGTTGTTCCAAGCATCACTTCACACCCATTCAACCAAGAGCCACTAAGGAACAGGTTTGCAAGTCATTTCCTCTTTACATTTCCTGCTACAGTTTCACACCAGTGCTGAACAAGGAAAGGTTAACTTGACTCATTCTCTGAAGATACTAGCCACAGACGCTGGCAAAATGTCAGGAAAAAAATCTTCCAGAACACATCCGCATAGTCGAAAAACCCACAAAAAACTATTGACTCTCTTTCTTCTCTAGTCACTTCCCGAACCTCCCAAATATTGGGGTACTAGCTAGCTGGAGTACTAGTAAGCATGATTTAAAACATCCCTGGGAATGCTGAAAACATTTCTCTCATTCTGGTGGAGTGACTGCTGATCATGCCCCTGCTGATAAGCAGATGAATTACACTCTGGCTTCCATAAATGGATATATTCAGATATCCTCCAACTGTGTAGATCCTAGATTTCAAAGCAATCTAAAAATGTTTGAAGTTTCTAGGTTTCTATGTCATCTTTGAAACCTCAATTTCAAAGAAACCATGTCAGAGCTTTTTTTCTGTCCTAAGCCCATAGGCAATGAAGAGAGGGATAGCCAAACAGGAGCTCCCCATCCATGTTTTCCAGTGGAAAGCAGGGATATGAGTAACCCAAAGTAAAACTACATTCCCCTTCCCACCCCCTAAAAAAGAAAGGAACCTGTCTGTGTGTTGAATACCCAAAAGCACTCTCAGGCTTAACAGAGAGTTTATGAAAGTTTTATTCTAGGATGGATTTTATGAGGTTTCTGGATATCATCTCTTGGAGCATCCTTCTTCAGACATAACATAGAAAGTTGCAAACTTACAGCAATTGATTACATTCCAAAGACACCGTGGAACCGACAACCAGCCAGGAAAACATAATAAAAATCTTTGATATATCCTAACTAAAACAGTCTCCCAGAACCTACAGAAGTGTATTATGTCCTCATCTTTTCCCATGGCCAAGGAAGTGGGAGTCTGATCATTTCACGATGGGCTCCTGCCAGCCTTAGTGTGATTTTCATCCTTATTTTCTACCCGTCACATGCTCAGTTTTCTGAATGTATTGTGTCCTCCCCCCCCCCCGCTTTTTTTTTTTGCACTGGCTTCCAATGAGATGTTTTTGTCATTAACAATATTCAACTTAGATCAATAACTAAGTTAAGATGCATGAGATCACACTATTCATTTTGCTGAAATTTAATTTTAATTTCACGTATGACAGCCTCAGTTTAGTCATCTTGGCTTTCCAGGGAGCGTTCGGGCTTGATCTTGGACTCATTTGGGGCTTTCTAAATTGGCAGGAAAGTGTGACATGAAGTTGCCTTTTCCTTAATGCTTAGCAGCTGCACCACAGCCTTTAGATGGACCTGCGCTGTTCCGCAGTTTTTAAAAAAGAAGCTGGGAAAACCAGCACCTTTTAAAAGGCGCTTCTTCTCCCCTAAAATGCAAAAAAAGCATTTTCATGGCACACTTGCCCTTTTTCTCATCTAAAGGCTAGACTTTCATGCAGCCATGAACACACTTCTTTTTGCCAATCTAGAAAGCCCCATTTGTATTTTTGGCTGTCCATGGTATCCTGAGCACTCTTCTCCAGCACCACAACTTATATGAGTTGATTTTCTTTCTATCAGCTTTCTTCACTGTCTGGCTCTCACATCTCATTTACATGGTGATAGGAAATATGATGGTTTGGATGGTCCTAGCTTTGGTATCTAACTTGATAACCTTGTTCTTTAAGATCTTGTCCACTTATTTAATAGATGCATTTCCCAATCCTAGTCTTCTGATTTCTTGCCTTCAATCCCTGTTGTGCTCGATCCATGGTATGAGAACTTTATTTCAATTTCCTTGTCTTCTATACTGAATTCCTGTAGTTCCTTTTGTTTTCTTTTGGTGTTCAGCAGCATGCCTACCTTAGTACTTCCCTCTCTGACTTTCTTTAGCAATTGTTTAAAGTATTTGCTGTTTTCTGCTAATAGCATGGTGTCATCTGAATATCTTAGATTGTTGCTATTACACATGTGACATCAAATGGGTTCACATCAGAGGATTTTTGTGCTCTTGTCTTATTATGCTTTGTATTTTATTTATTATTCATTTATTTAATTCCAGGCCACTATTCCTAGAATAGCTTACTCTTGTGCACAAAGGTGGCCCTAGCTTTGGTCTTTGATCTGAACTTGTGGTTTGGGGTGAGTATGGAGAGGGGGATTTTTCCACATACACCTCAGGCAAAAAATGACTCCACTCATGGTGGGACATCACAAAATCCATGATGACTATTTATGCCAGTGATTGGGTGCTGAGGAGGGATTATCAGTATGCAGTGTTGTGTGATTGATAGGTGGCAGTGGATTTGCCAATGGCACTGTGAGAGCTTCTTTTGGGGTTGCTATAATAATAAATTATTCAGGGTTAGGAATCATGCAGCACTTAAGATTTTGTTGGTCTGCAACCCTCTGAAGTCCTGTCGGCAGAACAAACTATAAGAAATGTAGGGAGCTGAAATTCAACATTCTCTGGAAGGCCACACAGTTCCCACTCCAGATGGATGGATAGATGGATGGATGATCCTGTCTTTCTGCCTACAATATGGATGAAAACAAAAGTACAGTTAAAACACTAATGACAATTTTATATTTAAAAAAATTGAATAAGCTATCCTATTAAATCACCACTAATTTAAGTGTCCAAAACCCTTTTTAAAAACATAAAGAATAAAAATACAGCACACAAATATTGGCAGAATCCTTAAATTTATTATATTTTATGAAATAGGTAAAAATAGATCAAAACATGCATCCACAGGAGAACCCCTAGAGGTGATGTTATCATTGGCCTCTTGATATATGCTTTACCAATGGAATATACAGAATTTCACTTATCTTATAATGATGGAGTAACCCTGATGGACCAACCGATGACATTGTTGAACCAGAGAAACTTCCCAATGTGCTTTTGGATAGCTCTTGTAGAAGAATCTGGAGTGAAGGATTTTTGTAAGACTCCAAATGTTATTAGCTCATAGAAAATGTCATACATAATGTGCTCTCATGTACACATAGTAAAAACAACATCACAGAATAATTGTACTTGGTATTTAATCACTGTGTTATTGCTTGCAAAGGGAACGTGTTTTCCAGACAGAGAGAAATAAACATGACTCAAAAATGTCAGAGTCACTGATTCACAGAAGTATGTCATTAAAGGAAACTGAACGTTTATGTTTGGTCACATCCTTTTATAGCCTTCATAAAAGCATCAGCTCTAACACAAATCTTCCTAGATAATTTCAGAGAGGGGAAAAAGGCAGTGGCTCTATCAAAACGATAGCACTGTAGGCTTGGATTGTCAGTGCCCAGTCCTCTTCAGTGGGATGAGTTGCACAAACAGTTAAGTACATTTAGAGAAAATGACCACCATAAACCAAATTCAAGGGGTAGCGTTGTGGGGGTAGACCCTAAAATATTAGGTACTGTCCTGTATAAATTTGCACCTTATGTATTTTGAGGGGTGTTGCAATGCCTCTGGTATGGCCATTTCTTTTTTATTTTATTTTATTTTATTTATTATTCAAAGGCTGGATAATTTGTTATATAAAATAAATAAAATAAGAACTTGTGTCATCAGGGGTCTTGGTGAGGTTTGCTATTCAGCAATAATTTTACAATTTTTATAAGTAATTACACACATAATGGAGAAGACTCCATAAAGCTTTAAATGGCACCATGCTTGTGTGTCTCTTTGAGCCAGCTTAACCCATTATCATCTTTGGGTTGCTCCATCCTTACTGCAAAAAACAGATGGCCCAAAGAGTTGGCCCAAAACAGAGTGAAAAAATCCACTCTTTTTTGGAAGGCTGGTTGGGGACCATGGGAGCTGCCCGAATCAGGGTTGGATGCATGTGGCTGCCACAACCCCAATGTGAACAGGCCCCATACAGTCCCGGGGCAGACCTTTTGGGCCACCTGTTTTGCCCCTTTAACAGCCATGGCTCCATGCTATGGAATCCTGGGATTTGTAGTTTGTTGGGGCGCCAGAGCTCTTTGACTGAGGAGGCTAAACATTTCACAAAATTACAGTTCCCTGGGTTCCATAGCATTGAGCTACGACAGTTAAAGTGGTGTCAAAATGGATTATTTCTGCAGTGTGGATGAAGCCCCTGTGGACCTAAAGGCCTTTGTAAAAGAGAAGACTTTGCTACTCAGGAGTGGTTCCTTGGGGAAGCCACCTAACTATAATAAGACAAATGTCACAATAAGTACATTTGTCAGAAGAAAAATATTTTACATTGATTATTAAGCATATTGCTAAAATAACTGCATCTATAATTGATAGGTTTTGGCAAAAAAAAAAAAACAACAACTGGTAATGTCTATCAGCAAAATAATTCTGAGAACAAAGACTTTGAGTTAATCTGTTACTTTCACTTTAGATTATTTTATAAAAATTAAAAAGCAAAAATGATTATACTGGAGTAGATAGAAAAATACCCAAGAAAGCCAAGCAGCTTTTCACATGGCTAACAACTGAACAAAGGAAATCATTTAAGACCCAGAGAGCACAATACAATAATGAGGGAGGGAGCAGAAATCAAAACCAAGCATTAAAACTGACAGATTCGTATCAAGATCAGCATTTAAAACCAGGATAAGCAAAGACACATGCTTTAGAGGGGCAAAGGCTGATCCCAATGGATTCGGGAGGGGCCACAAAGCTTGATGCTGACATCCTTCAAAATGTGGGCAGGTGCTTCTTTGGTGCATTGGGTCCAAGCTGAATTCTGCTGTTTATCCTTGTCATTGCTCTGATAAGATCACCGGACAGAGCAGGTGCCAAGTGAGGTCCAGTGAGGGACTGGGCAGCCTTCAACTGAGAAGTACCGAACAAAGTAATTTTCTGTGGAAGTGGGAATTTTCTGTGCTGCATTGTGTTAAGGGAGTTTTCATACAGATTTCTAAATGGAGTGAAGTATCAGGATCAGCCTAATAATATAAGTTTTGCCGTAAATGCAGTCAAAATAAGATGTAGCATCTTCCTCTCCTTGTGAATGTGGAGTGCTACTATCAGTTTATACAATATTCGGATACACAGACAAACCAACAGTTTGACTTGGAAGGTAAACTAAAGAAAATTAAAACATGCATGCAAAGATCCTGCCCATGTATTCTAAACAAAACTGAACAATCAACTAGGGGTGCATCTACATTGTAGAAATAAATGTAGTTTGACATCACTTTTGTGCTGTAGCTCCTTCTTATGGATTCCTGGGATTTGTATTTTTTGTAGGTTAGTTTAGGATTCTCTGCCAAAGAGTGCTGGTCACAAAACTATAAATTGCAGGATTCTATAGGATGGAGCCACGGCAGTTAAAGTGGTGTCAAACTGCATTATTTACACAATGCAGACACAACCTTAGACACACTACCTAGAATCGAGCAGAGCTTGGAAAACTTACTTTTTGGACTCCAGTGCCCAAAATGTCCAAGCCAGAATGACCACTGTATTTGTAGTCCCAAAAAAGTAACTTTCTGAAGCTCTGTAATCAATAGACATCATCAGTCAGATAGCTGAACTTATTAAATCAACCTATCAAGCCATCAAGACTAAATCTTATTCCCATATGCTTGGTTAAATTAGAACAGTGATAGCTATGGGTCATACCTGAAAAGAATCATGTTAAGATTAATGTCAGCAGTCATTCCATGAACAAAGGTCATCCAAACTGCAGATCTGATTTAAATGCCTTGGTAAAAATATAGGGTGATCTTGCCTTGTGACCCAATGCAGCCTAGAAGTGTTTCTCTAACATATGTCTCCTGTATAAAGGAAATGTTCAGAGTTCAATTTCTTAAGTGATGTGGAACTTTGCTTCTTCTGGTGTTATTTAGGTCTTCATAGTAAAATTAATTTCTGATTTGCCAAGCCTTTAGCTTGGACTCAGTCATTCAGAAGATCTTCCTCACAATTTGCCAAGCATAAGTGGGTTATTATTTTCCCATTTATGAGCAATTGCTAAATGTGCTGCCAACAACAACAATAACTGATGACTGAGTTGAAGCAAAACAGTAACCAAAATTCCAAGAGTAGCTTAGAACTTGTAGTTACATCAATTTTGTCTATTTCAGCATGAGTGCAGAACTTTTTTTTTTTTTTTTTAGCATTCTAATACTACTTTATATACAGTGGTCCCCCGGGTTACGAAAGTAATCCGTTCTGGATTACCTTTCGTAACCCAGAAATCTTCGTTTCCCGGGGGACCGCTTTAGGAGATGGACCACGCGGCAAATTTAAAGGGAGCCATATGAAGATGAACCCCAGATTCTAAGAAATGAAGTGAACTCTGCGATAAAGGAAACAGGAAAAAATAAATCACTAGGAACAGGGAATATCCAAATTGAACTGCTACGATGCACACAGACAGATGCAACTTTAGTGCTAACTAAAATATGCCAGCAAATATGGAAAACAAAGAGGTGGACAACAGACCAGAAACGCTTGATATACATACCAATCCACAAGAAAGGAGATACAGAAGACTGCAGCAACTATAGCACAATAGCACTAATCTCACATGCAAGCAAAATAATACTCAAAATTCTGCAGCGTAGACTCCAACCATATAGGGGGAGAGAAATTCCAGTGGAAGGGGCACCAGGGACCACATTGCAAACATGCGATGGCTAACAGAGTGCACCAAAGAATTCCAAAAAAGAATCGGTATGTGTTTCATAGACTACAGCAAAGCATTTGATTGTATAGATCACAAAAAGCTATGGAATGCACTCAAAGATATGGGGGTGCCACTACATTTGATAGTTTCAATGAGGAATCTGTACCAAGGACAGGAGGCCACCATCAGAACAGAATTCGGGGAAACAGAGTGGTTCCCGATAGGTAAAGGGGTCAGGCAAGACTGCATCCTATCACCTTACTTGTTTAACTTATACAGTATGCTGAAAACATAATTAGAATCAGAAAAAGGAGGAGTGAAGATAGGAGTAAGCAATATTAAAAGCTAAGATATGCAGATAACACCATAATATTAGCAGAAGACATTCAGGAATTGGAACAGTCAATAAGGAAGGTCAAAGATGAAAATGCAAAGGAAGGTCTGATGCTGAACATAAAGAAAACAAAAATAATGACCACAGAAGATATATGCCAATTCAATCTAGACACCAAGGAAATTGAAACAGTCAAAGAATTCCCATATCTAGGATCAAACATTGACCAGAAGGAAGACTGCAGTCAAGAAATAAAAGACTAGGGACCTTATCACATGCACTTGTAAAACCGTTTTGGGGACGGGGATGGGATTCACGGGGGCACACGTGAACAAGTGTCCACAAAGGCCCTGTTCCGGCACCCGTCCCTGTCCTGTGCCAAGAAGCATTAAATCTTCTGCTCAGAAGACTTCCGTCCTGCCAAAATGGCACCTGCCGGCACTGAACAGGGACGGCTTGGGTACAGGTGCCGGAACAGGGCCTCTTTGTGGACATTTACATGTGTGATAAAATCCATTCACGCTCGGACCCGCAAGTCCCGTTCCCGTCCCCAAAACGGTTTTACAAGTGCATGTGATAAAGTCCTAGGAATGAGAAAGGCAGCTATAAAAGAACTGGAAAAGATACTGAAGAGCAAAGGCATACAACCGAGTACTAAAGTCAGAATAATTCAGGCCATTGTATTCCCAGTTACCATGCACAGATGTGAGAGCTGGACAGTTAAGGAAGCAGACAGAAAGAAAATCAATTCATTCAAAATGTGGTGCTGGAGAAGAGTACTTAGGATACCATGGACAACCAAGAAGACAAACAAATGGGTTCTTGAACAGATCAGACCAGAGCTCTCCTTGGTAGCTAAGATGACCAAGTTGAGACTATCATACTTTGGCCACATAATGAGAAGGCATGGATCGCTAGAATAAACAATAATGCTAGGAAAGGTAGAGGACAGAAGAAAGAGAGGAAGACAAGATGGATAGATTTGATCAGGGGGGTTATGTACAAGGGCTTGCAGGATCTGGGCAAGGCAGTGGAGGATAGGGATTCTTGGAGATGTCTCATCCACGGAGTTGCCATGAATCAGAGTCACCTCTAGAACAGCTAACAACAACCCAGTACATTTACATGACTCTAGTAAAGAGATTATATATGTAATGGATTTAAAAGTGATAAATGCCATCAATGAAATAGTTTCTAACTAAATCCTATTCTCACTAAAATCATCTCCAGTGCTTCATTATTCCTGACAGTATGTCAGACTCTTAATCTCCATATCATTCTCCTATGTTATACTTAAACTTCAATTGAGCCACATGAGATAATCAAAATGTTAGAAATATTAGAAAGCAAACCCTTCAGGGTAGATGAGTCTTGAATTATGAGCATTTCAAAGCCAGTTAGATCAAGTGCAGCCTATTGAATTATTGTAAAAATAGTTAGACAGTGTCTAATTTCAACCATTTTCAACCAATTTCCTCTCAGTATTCATGAAATTTCCTCACAAGAAAGTGACTAGCAGTTCATATACAACTTGGGATGGGAATCCTCATTTAGCTTAGGGGCTGAAATGACTTCAGGCAACCACGGTGTGTGCCATGGCAGCAATGTATGGAGCTGCAACCCCAAAATGGAAGAACTGTCCTACTGAGTTGCTGGCCTCACAACTATCATTCAGCCTCTGACATCCTTGTCTACTTTTGCACACACGCATACACAAACACACATGCATATGCACCTACATTCACAGTGGGCCCTTGGTATCTGCTGGGTTTTGGCTCCAGGAGCCCCCATGGATACAAAAGTTTGTGGATGCTCAAGTCCCATTAAATACAGTGGTGTAGAAAAATGGTGTCCCTTATATAAAATGGCAAAATCAAGGGATGCTTTGTGGAATTTCTTCTTTAAAAAATATTTTCAAGCCAAGGATGCTTGAATCTATAGATAAAGAATCCGTGCATACAGAGAGACAACTGCACTCACACACGGACATGTTTAAATCTCCCCTCAGTCTTCCCACATTAATCTTACAAAGACAGTGAGATCATGGTCTTGAGACAGGGCCAAGATAGGTACATGATCACGGTAGCAGAAACAAGCACACAGTCTGGGCAAGGCTTTGGAAACAAGTAGTGGCCTCCATTAGGGTCTCAGCTGACGAGATCTTGAGACCTCACAGGCAAGGGTTTCTCCATAAATGTCTAAGCCATAAGAATGTGAGAACATCATCAGAGTTGTGCTGGATCAGATCAACAACTCTGCCAACATCCCCCCAGTAGCTAATCAAATATATCATGACATACATCATATATCATGCTCTCAGATACTCTAAGGCACATTATGCACAAACCACATGCCTTCTACTTTTTGAAATCATTCTAGCAATCGTATAAAAAAAAAGATGGAATTTAAGTGGCCCTCCAGATGTTCTTGGACTTCATGTCCCAGCAGTCCTAGCCAACAGTGAAGAATGCTGGAAGATGTAGTCCAGCAACCCTTTATATAGATGGAGAATGGGAAGGGGGGGGAACCTAAGATATTAATGCACTCAAGATTATCTTTTTAAA
Source organism: Urosaurus nigricauda (assembly GCA_034509955.1). Taxonomy (NCBI): domain Eukaryota; kingdom Metazoa; phylum Chordata; class Lepidosauria; order Squamata; family Phrynosomatidae; genus Urosaurus; species Urosaurus nigricauda. Next base: position 245,227,281 of record JAOEGL010000001.1, read on the forward strand.
AATTATTCACTTTATTCATCTGATGAAAAACTGCTGATAAGTATAGGATAGCTTTCAGGGTTCCCTTGACTATCCAGAACCCAGAGAAGCCAGAGCTAAGCTAATTTTCTTTAATATCTGTACAACATGTATTATTCAAAATTCCTCAGATTTTCAAAAGAGGAATCTAAATCTTCTTCTTCTCTTCAGGTTTTTCATTCCTATATGGCATGTTCTTTGGCAATCTTGATTTTTGCCCATTTGCATATGCAGTTATGAAAGAACTAGACAAAATCCTAAAGGGCAAACATGTAAAATTGAACATGAAAGTTAGCATCATCCACGGCATTGTATTTTCCATCAGATATGAGAGCTGCACAGTGAAGAAAAGAGGATGACCACATACCAGATGGATAGGCTCAGTCAAGGAGGCCAAAGTCCTGCAGAATCTGGGGAGAGCAGTTGAAGACAGGGGCTCTTGGTCTGCATCTGCACTGCAGATAAAGTGCAGTTTGGTACCACGTTAACTGCCATGGATCAACGCTATGGGATTTTGGGATTTGTAATTTTGTGAAATATTTAGTCTTCTCTGTCTTAGTGCTCTGGTTCCACAACAAAGACCAGAATTCCATAGCACTGAGCCATTGCAGTTAAAATGTTGTTAAATGGCATTATTTCTGCAGTGCAGATACAACCCTAGAGGTATCACATTCATGGGGTCGCCACGAGTCAAAGTCGACTCAAAGCTAGCTAACAACAATATATGCATTTCTTCAATATTTTTGCCACTTTTCAAGCTTAAATACTATATATACTTGTGTACAAGTCAACCTCATATATAAGTCAAAGGAAGGTTTCAGGGTCAAAATCATGGATTTTGATATGACCTGTGGATAAGTTGAGGGTAAAACTTAGGGGGCTATAACAAAGGACGGAAAGGGGAAAATACTACTTCCATCTCTCCTTCTCCTTTTCTACCTACCTAACACCGATTCCCAGGTGCTGGAGGAGAGGTTTTAACATCAGATTGAGAAGGGAAGCAAGTGGTGTTAAATGAGATGTTTCTTCCTTGGGAAGAGGAGGCTTGCAAATCGGACTGGAGAGGGAAGTAAGTGGTGTTAAATGGGGAGTTTCTTCCATGGGAAGAAAAGGCTTGCAAATCAGACTGGGAATCTCAGAGAGAGAGAGAGAGAGAGAGAGAGAGAGAGAGAGAGAGAGAAACACATGCCTCGAGGCACCAAGAGTGGGGCATCAGGCTTGCTTTCTAAGCAGTACTAGTTATTGACCCCTATATAAGTTGACCCAGGATTTTAGGGTCAATTTTGGGGCATAAATGTCTCAACTTATAGTCTCAACTTATGAGTATATATGGTTGATCCGTTTCTTCATGGATCTCTGATTGCACTTGCTCAAACATTTCTAAAAGCTTTAGGGATAAAAAAAATATATCATATTTTTCAAGCTTGTTTTCTGAACAATGTGATATTAAAGTGAGCTTTATAATATATTTCAGTAGAGACAGATATCACAATAAACATGTCATTCCTTTTTTCCATATACATGTTCATGTCTCAGTAAAATACGTTGGGATTTTGGAAATGGGGCTGTTATTCAGAGCAGCTGAGGTGAACAAAGGGTTTCGCACACAAAAAAAACTTATGACAATTTTGTTCTGAGATCTTCTGGCAACAATATGAAAGTTATATTTTGTACACAGTGCTGTGTGTTCTCAATAACACCCGTGAGGATAGATAGTACACAAACAACCCCCCACTGCAGTTATTAAGTATCTGTTGGCTGTCTTGGTGCAGTTTAAGAAATGTACAGCTGGAAGGAAACTTGACAGATCTCCAGATTCCAGGCTGCGAGGTCAAAATATCAATGTTAGGGAAAATTTCAGAACCATTCTCTTTGTTCAGCATTGTTTTATAGAGTAGAATGTACTGAAGTACGAGCTGGCCGTTTATTCAGTGCTGTTGGGAGAAAAACAAGGGCTCTCTTCTAAAAAAAATAATAAACATGTGCAAGAACATTGCCAGGGCCTTTTTCCTGCCATTAAAAAGGATTCATTCGTAGTTCCTTAACATTCAAGGTAGAATGCTGTTTAATTAAAAATATACACAAAACATCACTATTTCATTTTCTAGCGTATAGGGAAGTCCGAGGAACATGGAAATACAATGCAGTATCCATTCATGGTGACCAATGAAACACAGTACTTGTGGTGGATCCCCTATCCAGGCTGACCACACTGTTCCAAATCCTTGGGCTTTTATCCCTCGCATTACCTGTTTCCTTCTCAAGATCCTCCCTGGATTGGGTACTTGGCCTTACAGATGATCCCTAAATGGACCTATGGATGTGTTGATCAGCAAGTTCAATGTGGTAAATATGACTAGACTCTACCAGAACTTAAGAGGAACAGGCAGACACAGTTCTGAAAAAGAATAAACATGTCTGTTAATATAGTGGGACCTTGTAATCCACTGGGGTTTGGTTCCAGAACTCTTCATGGATACCAAAATCTGTGGATGCTCAATTCCCATACAATGGTGTCCCCTATTTAAATGGCAAAATCAAGGTTTGCTTTTTGGATTTTATTTTGGAGGGAGGAGTATTTTCAAGCCTTGGATGGTTGAATCCATGGATGCAGAATCCAGTGATATGGAGGGCCGACTGTACACAAAGAGATCAAAATTAACCCCTGAACTATTTAATCATTCACAGCCCTCTGCAAAACCCTATTCAGTTCATCCCCCTTGCTGACTGTCGTATCTCTAGTACACCCTTTCCCTGTCTCTATATATCTTCTTCCTAGTTTTCTGACTTCCTTTGCACGTCTCTAGGCCATCCTTTTCCGATCTATCTGCAATCTTTTCCTTATCTCTAAACTGTCTTTCCCTTATCTGCCTTCTGTCATATCCAAGCCACAGTTTTACTCAACAGTATCCAAAATCCACAAAAGAGCAATACTTTTATTGGCCAACCAAAATGCAGAAAATGTGTTATGCACATTTTTTTTAACCTTCACTGGCATCTTCATCAGGTAACGGTTTTTAAAACTTTACAGGAGAACAAAGGTGAAGATGTAGAATCGCAGGCCTACATTCTGTTTCAGATTTAATGTCAGTTAAGATAGAATTGATTTTAGTGCATGCTGAAGCCACTCCTCTTGTCCATGTGGGGACAAGGGACAAAGGACAATAAAAGACAGGTAATAAAATGTCAACTCCATTAGCAACAGAAAAGTAGTTTTCCTTGAGATCTAGCTATTCCTGTCCCATGCAAAACTAAATGTCTGTTTCTTAGGCAGAAAACATGGAATTTCTCAAGGAGACACTGCATGGTTACGTCTGGAAAAACCTTTAGATGCTGTTTAGGTAAAACCAAGAGCCAAAGTGATGTTGTGGTTTGAGTGTTGGGCTATTCATTCTGGAAATCAGGGTCCAATTTCCTGCTGGGCCATGGAAACCCACTAGGTGATCTTGAGTGAATCACACACTCTCAGCCCCAGAAAACCCCATTACAGGCACACCTTAGGGTTTCCATAAGTCGAAAACGACTTGAAGGCACAAAACAACAACAATGGGTAAAGCATGCCAATTGTAGTCCAGTGAAAGAGTTTTATCTTTGCTGAAGCTTTGAAAGCTTACGTGATGCATTTTCAGCATTTTGGCTGGACAATAAAGGCATGGCTCTTTTGGGGGGATTTGATTTAGCTGCTACCCTTGAATAAGCCTCAGTTCAGTATTTTCCCCCCTCCTCTATAAACATTCCCTGAGCTGTGATCAACTGGCTCCATCCAGGCTTGCCCAGCTTCTCCCTTCACACCACTCTGCCTCATTCATGCTTTCAATTTACTCACCCACATCTTTTCCTCCCAGCTATGCCTCCATCATGGCTGATTGCCATTATATATCTGTTATCTTCCCAGGGGAGCCATCCTCATCATAGCAGAAAACCACCACCGTTTGGCTTAATCGCAATAGCAGTAACTAGAGCTGTGCGGAGCCCAAAACAGACAATGAACTGTTGAGACTGCCTCCCCTCCTTTTAGATGGTGTTTCAGGGGCAGAGAAAAGGATGAAATCTAAATCCTCAGTCCTGCTGGCATATGGTGATAGACTCTCCTGGAACTTGTCTACATGGGTTATTTACTCTGAATTCTCCCCAGGCTTGTCTTTTGTCTTTTGCTGATTATTCAGCCCCCAATTTGGGTGCAGTCTTCAAGACATCTGCACTCAATTTGGCCTCCCCTCCCCTTAACCTGAATGTAAAAACTGTACCTTTTGGCTCTGGTTTTTGCTCTCTCTGCATTGGTGATGGACAACTACCTTCCCATGCCTGCCACTGCTGTGGAGATAGTACAAATGGCGAGAATTTGCAGGGAATTTGGGACCAGAATACCTTGGGGACAGCCTAGAGTATCCTGGCCATAAAGACAAGCCCCTGGATTGCTCATGGAGAGTGGTCTGTAGGCAAGAAGGACAGGATCAATCTCAGTCAAATAGTGGTGGTTGGTCAAGCAAAGCAACAGGATTGGTTGAATAGGGGTTGTGGGATCTTGGACAGCTCTAGCTCCATGTATCTCATGTACATGCATGCACACACCCATGCACACACACCGTACATTTAGATTTCTGTAATGCGCTTTACATGGGGCTACCTTTTTACCAAGTCCGGAAGCTTCAGTTAATTCAGAATGCAGCAGCCAGACTACTTACAGGGGCATCAAGATCAGAACACATCACCCCTATATTAAAATCTTTACACTGGCTGCCGATTAGCTTCTGGGCACAATACAAAGTGTTGGTCGTTACCTTTAAAGCCCTATATGGTTCGGGCCCGAGTTACTTGAAGGAGCGTCTCTCCCTGCATAATACGCCCCACACTCTCAGAACATCAGGGAAGAATCTGTTAGATTCCATTAATACAAGGCTGGTTTCAACTTCCCACTCTCTGTGGTAGCCCTGAAGCTTTGGAACGACTTGCTGGAGGAGATCCGTCTTATCACTTCCTTGGATGCTTTTAAGAAAGCTCTTAAGATGGATCTCTTCCAGCAGGCCTACCCACCTGATCTACTTTAATGGATCAGGAATGGACAGACAAAACTAGATCTATAACAGATACAGTAACATTTGCTGGATTAAGGACAGAATGTGTAATGAGTTTTATTGATGATGTAATTGTTTTTAATGTTTTAGATTATATCAATTGTGTATGTATTTTAAAACTGTTGGAATCCTGCCTCGATCCGAAGGGAGAGGCAGGAAATACTTATTATTATTATTATTATTATTATTATTATTATTATGTCACCTGACAATTTATATTGACCCCCCAATTTCATAGGGTTTTCTTAGACAAGGGATAGTCATGTTCTTGGTATTTGTACCAATGAAGATTCTCACACTTACCTGAATCACTGGTAAATCATTCCCCAAACGTCCTCCAAAGGTGGCTGAAAGAGCAAAAAAGCCTCTATGTGTGAAGGATGAAGTGCTCCTTAATCATCATGGAAATAGGATAGTGTTAAGGGGGGGGGGGGGGGGATCTGCCTGCTTCCCTGATTTTCTTTGAACGTTTAACAAACGCTGCAGCCAGATCTTCATTGGTACAAATACAAAGAACATGACATGACACTTGAACGAGAATACCATCTGCACCATCCCTTGCAGCGCCAGATCGGAGCTGTGGCAACTGCATGCCATGGCTCTGACCCAGCACTTTTCCAGCTCTAAAAGAAACAGCAAAATGCCACCCAGCACTTTCTGGCACTCCTTTTAGTATGTGTCATCTGAACACCACACCAACTGAGCGCCATGACACTACCCACTGTGTGGTCAGGCGGGTGGTGTGATGCCGGCGTGGGGGCAGTATCAGGGCATGTGGCATCCAAATGCCATGCCCCCACATCGCCCCCACACCAGTGCTTCAAGCTGGTCTGTTTGGCCCCTAAGATTCCAAGATCAGACATGACCTGGTTCCTTCAGGATATTCACATCAGTACATTTTATTACAGTGTTGTTGTTGTTTTTCTAATTTAAAAGATTAGCAAAAATTGGCATAATTCTTTATTTTGGGGATGGAGAAAAATCAATGAAGAAAAAACGGAAACTGTACACCCAGGCATAGATAGTATACAGCTTAAATGGTAGATGTCTCAGTTTTAACTTTTGTATATTCAGCCCTGTTAGTTCAGAATTTGGGTTGTCATCTCTTCTTCTTCTTTTTAACTGAGATGCTCCTTATCTTTAACAGCTCTACAGAAGGTAGGTATGACTTGATTCTCTCCATGCTGGAAACAGATGTACCTAGCTAATTTGGTTTCTGCAACTTTGGGACAATTTTGTTTCAGTGTAGTTTGATAGGATTGCCCCAGGATTTCCACTAATTCTTCACAATTAAGACAGAAAGAATTATACTACATAAATGTATGTAGTATGGACACAGACCCAAGTGTGGAGAGAAGGCAGAACAGAGCAAGCCTTAGCAACAGCCAATAGAATCCGAACTGTTGACAGTCAACCAAATCGGATGCTGGAGAAGATAAATAGTCGGTTAGTGACATTTGGAAGTCAGGTAGGGTTTCAGCTAAGACCAAAGAGGGACAGTTGTTGTGATGGTCCCAGAGTGAGACAAGGACAGTTAGGGGTAGAGCCCAAAACTGGGGGACTCCCTATTGGGACATGTCCAGAACTCTGAGAAAAAGAGTTGCTGGAGTGGGATAATCTTTGGAATTTAGTTAGCCTGGTTGGCTAGGGTAGAGATAAGTTTGAGAAGGGAACGTAATACTGTACAAAGATTCTGTGAGTTTTAAATGAAAGTAACCAATTTTCTCTAAAGAGACAGAGAGAGTGTGTGTAAAAGAAACTGTAACAGTAGGAAGTGTATAAAACAGTAACAAGTGGATAAAGCCGCACAAGGAAACATTGTTAAAACAGTTGTTTAAGTAAAGTTTTATTGTGTTCAAGAAAGACTCGTCTGGAACCTGAATACTTACCATGCTACTAACGTTTCAAAACATATTTTGAGGGGAAAGTGACAGTCACAAAGAGGTGGCACAACCACAAATTAATATGAAAAATAGAGTTAAAAGTACAGGTGCTCATGACTATTAAGTGGCAGCGGTGGGATGAAAAGCCCCAGGGTGCTGTCATCAGAGAAACAGAGGGGCTCAACAGACCGCCCCTTTGGAGTGGCCTGCAGCCGCCCCTTTCCTCACCAGATCGAGTCTGCGGCAAGTGCACGCCATGCCCCCAATCTGGCCTTTCCATGGTGCAAAAAGAAGCCACAGAAAGCGGCTCCTTTTTGTGCCACAGAAAGGGTGCCCTAGCTGCCGTGGTGGTGACTGTTCTCTACTTCTTTGGTGCAGTGCGTGTAAACATTGTGCTGAAGACATGGCATGACACCACCCACTATTTGGCCAGGTGGGCGGCATAGGGGTGGTGTCGGTGTTGCTGGTATGTGGTCACCATGCCCCCACTCTGCCCTATGCCAGCTCTTTATACTGGTCTGTTGATGCTCTTTGTGGTGGACAATAAAGTGGTCTTGATGCTAAGGAAATAGGAACAGCTGCCTTGAATCCCATTTTGGTAGAAAGACAGGTTACAGATTCAATCAGTAAATAAAATATGAAAATAAATAATCACCACCATCTATTTACAGTGGTCCCCCGGTTTACGAATACCCCGGCCTATGAAAACGCCAGTCTACGAAAGAGCTGGGGCCAGAAAAACAGCCCCGGTTTACAGAAAAAACCCTGGTTTACGAAAAGAAAGCAGCGGGAAATTCAAATGGTGCGGGGGCTGGTTTAAGGGGCCCCGGTTTATGAACTTTTTTTTTAACATACTTTTTATTATATTTTAACTTAAATATTAACTTAAATATTTTGTACATCCAATATATTTCACTTGCTATACATAGTTTCACATCAATTCACATATTCATTTTCCATAAATTTTTCCAGTCCAATCAATTATGAATAATTATTTTGAACTTCCATTTTCCCCCAAATAAACTAAGACGAATCATTACAGAAAGAAAGATACATTATATATAAATAAGAAAGTGACTCTCCATTCCCCAATAGGTTTTCCCCAAACTAATTCTTGTCATCCACGTTATAATCTTCTAATAATTGTTTGCCTTTTTTTGTATTATGGTTTATACTTTAACAATCACAACAGAAAATTTCACTTAATAGAATAGTTTTTAACTTAAACCTCCAAAATATGTAGCAAACTTTATCCTTGTTTACTTTTGGAGGTTACTTTGTATTTTACTCTTTTACCTCCATGGCAATAATGCCCATATTTCGAGTTTCATTATTGTATTTTCCATTCTTATACTCTGTCTTATTACCTCCTGTTTATAAGAACTTTGCTTATTTTTAATTTACCTATTACCTATGTTGTAATTGTTTGTAATAAAGTTCTTAAAGTACTTTTTATAATTATACAATTTGTTCCATATTTGACGCCCAGTCAGCCACCTGACCCCATTTTTTTCTCATATATTGAATGACTTTTCCCCAATTCTGTTTCCATTTAGAGCTATCTTTGCTTTCCACTTTACAAGATAACAGATCAAGTTCCATCATATCATATAGTTTGTATCTCCATTCATCAATGTCTATTGTTTTTTCAGATTTCCAAAACTTCGCAAATACAAGTCTTGCTGCTGTCAGCATAAGAAATATTGTTTTCCCATATCTCCTTTCCATCTCATCATTCAACATACACAGTAACATAGTTTCCGCATTAAATCTTAATTTCACTTTTAACATTTGTTGAATTTCTTCATGTACTTGTTTCCAAAATGTTTTAGCTTTCACGCACAACCACCAAAGATGAAAATAAGAGCCGATTTCTTTCTGACAGTACCAACAAATATTACTACTCGTTTTATAGATCTTAGCAATTTTTTCCGGGGTCAAGTGCCATCTATATAAGATTTTATAGTAGTTTTCTTTAACGTATTGGGATGTGGAATATTTCATTCTCCTATTCCAAGATCTCTCCCACTGTTCCAGTGGGATTTCTTTCTTACAGTTTTGTGCCCATTTGATCATAGAGTCTTTTATTAATTCATCTTCAGTGAACCAAATTAGTAATATTTTATAGATCTTAGACAATGTTTTACTGTTTGAATTCAATAAAATTTCCTCTATTTCAGAATTAGAGTTGGAAAGACCTCTCAGATTTTTATCAGTTTTAAATCTTTGATTTAACTGTCTGTATAGGAACCATCCTATTTCCCATCCTTCTTCTAGTAATTTTTCATGAGGCTTCATATTTCCCTCGATGTCCATCATATTTTTATATTTTATCCATGTTTCATTTCTTTTTGGATCCATAGAATATAGAGCCTCATGCGGAGATAGCCAATTAGGAAATTTAGGGCATATTCTATTTTTATATTTCGTCCAGATCTGTATCAGTGAGGCACGGATGTAGTGATTATTAAAATGTTGATTTGCTTTTATTTTATCATAAAATAAATAGCCGTGCCAACCAAATCTGTTGTTAGTACTTTCCAACTTTAACAGTCTCTTATTTTGTAATGATATCCATTCTTTTAGCCACAAGAGAGCACTGGCTTCATAATATAGATCTAATTTGGGAAAGGCAAATCCCCCTCTTTCTTGAGAGTCATGTAATATCTTTAGTTTGATTCTAGGCTTCTTGCCTGCCCATATAAAATCAGCTAGATATTTTTGCCATTCTTTAAGAATTTTAACATGTTTGAGAATTGGAATACATTGGAATAGGAATAACAATTTTGGCAAAGTTAGCATTTTAACAGCTGCAATCCGACCCAACATTGACAAATTTAGATATTTCCATCTCTTTATTTCTTTCTTGATCTCTACCCATTTAGCTTGATAATTATTCTTGATCAAATTTGAGTTTTTACTTGTAATTATGACACCTAAGTACCTTATTTTATCTGTGATATTGAAACCAGTAATATCCTTAAGTTTTTCCTGATTTTCTGATTTCATGTTCTTTGTAATTACAGCTGTTTTTTCTATATTGATTCTTAAACCTGCCACTTTCTCAAAATCTTCAAGTTGTTTTATTAAACTTCCACATCCCATCAAAGGTTCCTCTAAAGTTAACACAATATCATCTGCGTATGCTCGTACTTTCAGAAATTCCCCTTTAAATCTGACCCCTTTAATTTTGGGGTCGTTTCTGACATTAATTAGAAGTGCTTCCAATACCAAAATAAACAATAGAGGCGAGAGAGGACAGCCCTGTCTGGTACCTCGATATAATAATATATTTTCTGTTCTTTGATCATTAATTATTATTCTCGCAGATTGTTTTTTGTATATTGCTTTTATCCAATTAATGAATTTTAGTCCCATGTTCAATCGTTCTAGTGTTTTAATTATAATATTCCAGTCAAGGCTGTCGAAAGCTTTTTCGATATCCAGGAAAATCAGTGCCAGTTCTCTTTCATTGTGTAAATCGTAATGCTCAATCACATTTAATATATATCTAATGTTATCCTTTAAATGTCGTTTTGGGAGAAATCCGCACTGATCTTCCTGTAACAGCTTCTGTAAGATCTTTTTCAGTCTATTAGCTATAATATCTGTAAACAGTTTATAATCGGTGTTGAGGAGGGATATAGGTCTGTAGTTTTTTAAGTATTGTTGTTCTCTTCCCTCCTTCAGCACCAGTACGATGTTCGCTTCTTCCCAAGTCTGAGGTAGGCCGTCCGCGTTGACAGAGTTCATGACTTCATTTAGAGGAGCGATGATCTCATTCTGAAAAGTTTTATAATATTTTGCCGTAAAGCCATCAGGGCCCGGTGCTTTATTGGTCTTAGCTCGTTGTATTGCGTCTTTTATTTCCTTTATGGAAATTGGTTTGTTTAATTCATCTATTTCTTCTTTACTTATTTCCGGAAAAGGACAATTTTGAAGATACTTATCCATATCAAAAGTGTTTAATCTCTTGGCCTCGAACATTTGCTTAAAGTATTTATATACCGCCTTCCTTATTCCTTTACTATCATTATAGATTTTAAATCCATCATCTAATTTATTTATTAGTTTTTTTTCTTTATTTTTACATAGTCTCTGAGCTAACCACTTACCAGGTTTGTTTGCCTCACAAAATTGTCTTACTTTCAAAGCTTTTAACATATTTGCCATGTCCTGTGCGTTCTGCATATTATATTGTTTCTGCAGAAGAGCTATTTCTTTGACAATTTTTCCATTATTTGGATTCTGTCTCAGCATTTCCTCTTTTTTAATTATCTCATCCGATATTTGTCTCATATTTTGTTTCTTTCTAGCTAGAATTTCACAATGTTTTTTAATAAAGAAACCCCGGAGCACTGCTTTACTTGCTGCCCAAACAACTTTTATGTCAGTTTCTTTATTTATGTTCTCCTTAAAGTAATTTTTTATGATTTCCTTGGCTTGGCTTACAATCTCAGGACTGTCAAGCAGATAGTCTTGTAAGTGCCAACGGAATTCAGAAGATTCTTTTCTCAACGTTAATAATATCGAATTGTGATCAGAATATGATTTTGGTAATGTTTCAATTTTAATGATTCTAGTAGCTAATAATTTCGAAAGAAAAAACATGTCAATTCTGGAAAACGTTTTATGTCTATTAGAGAAAAAAGTGTAGCCTCTTAAATCTCCATATTTATGTCTCCATGCTTCACTTAAACCTAAGTCTTGTATTAACCTAAAACATGAGTTTGGAAGTTTTCCTTGATTTACTTTTATTGTTTTGTGGGACAATCTATCGATCTTTGGTTCAATAACCCCGTTCCAGTCGCCACATAAAATAATGTCTTTGTTACTGTATTCCTGTAGCAACTCTTTAAGTTTTTGGAAAAACTTAGCTTTCCCATTATTGGGGGCATAAATGGCCACCAAAAGTATGTCAGCATTTAATAGCTCCAGTTGTATTCCTACATAATGACCCTCTTTATCATGAAACAGTTCTCTTGAATTCAATTTATTAGTAACATAAACCACCACTCCCTTTTTTTTTTGTTTATTTGAGGATATATATGCTGAACCTAATTTAAAGTTTCTCAAAAGTCTCTCATCCTTTTGTCTGATGTGCGTCTCCTGTAGGCATATAATCTCATACTTCTCTTTACCAAGTAGGTGGAAAACTTCTTTTCTTTTACATTTATTATTCAGTCCTTGAATGTTCCATGATAATATACGTATATTTTGCATTTGATGTTTTGGCTTATTTAACTTTTTGTCTTAGCTCGTTTTTTTCTTAGTTTTCTTCCTGATTCCTCTTCTTGATTGATTGCTTTTTCAAAAGTTTCTCTTGAAGAGTATCCTTCTAGAGTTTCTTTTTGTTCTGCTTCCTCTGTTTCTGTTTCTCTCGAGCTTACTTCCTCTCCCTCTTCCTCGTCCTCCTCCTCGGATTCATTTGTATCTTCATCTTCTTTTCCGCTCAATTCCTCCGTGTTTAGTTTTCTTACTTGTTCATCACTTTCTTTTTCATCTCTATTATCATCTTTATCCTCCTCCTTTTTGTCAAGCTTTTGGACTTCTTCAATTTCTTTTTGATGTCTTTTCCAGAACTCTCTAGCTTTATGAATAGAGTTCAGTTTGATCCATCTTTGTTTGAAGAGAACGGAGATTCCCTCCAGCTTCTCCCATTTATATATAAGATTGTGTCTTCTAAGTTGATTTGTCAGGAATTTGTATGCATCTCATATTTGAAGGATTCTTCTCGGCACATCTTTGAAAATTTGGATCTCACATTGGGTTCTGCCAAAAGTGTACAATCTAAAATATATGTACAGACACACAGGGAAGGAAGGGATAATGAAAATATACAACTGTATAATACAACTCTAAAACAAATTATTCAGATAAAATACAAAAACACAGAATAATATAATGCAAACTGACAAAAACGTATAATTAAAATATACAATAATATAAAACATCATTAAACTAAAATTGTAAAAGCTTTTAACTGAGATCCAAAAATTACAAAGGAAGGAGCAGTCTGAAGATTCCAAGAGTAAAAGAATGGTGAGTAAACAAGACTGAACCAAGGAAGAAGAAACCCTTGCTTGGGTGGGAAGGCAAACTTTTCTAGAATGCAGATCTTGGACAGGCTGGGTGGGGGGTGAGAATGAGTTGAAAGATAGCGGGAGCTAGGTTGCATAGGACTTTGTACATTAAAACAAGATTACACTAAATCCTAGGAGGAATGGATGACCAATGAACAGATATCACAAGTAGGCTGACATGATCAAAATGATGGGTCAAAAAGATAATCTTAGCAGCAGAATATGGAATGGGGGGAAAAGGATTAAAGTGAGATAATGGAAGACTGGTCAAAACAAGATTACAATACATAATCAAGGTGAGAAATGACCAAGGCATGAAGGTATTAGTAGAGGAAGTGGAGAGTAAAGAACTGCTTTTGGCAATGTTATAAAGAAAAAAGTGACAGGAGTTAGCTTACTGATCGAGAATGTATGCTGTAAAGAAGGTTTTAGAAGAAGAATAAGTAGTTCTGTCTATGCCATGTTGTTTTAAGTGATTATGAAACATACATGCTGAGATAGCAGAATGACATGCTTTAATGCAATGTTTGATGTCAAAAGAAAGTTCTGGAGTGGAGAAATAAAGCTGAGTATCATCAGCATAAAGATTATATTGAAAATCATATGAACTGATAAGATCATCCAAAGACAGTATCTAAAGAGAAACCAACAAAGGGCCCAGAACAAAAGCCAGTGAAACTCCAACCGAAAGGGCAAAAGAAGATACCCAACCTCCAGGCACCATGTTAAATGATCTGCCTGAGAGATAAGATGTGAACCAGCTAAAGACTTAATCAGTAAACTGGAGGTCATGAAATGAATAATAAAAAGTATTAGTCAGCTGCGTCAAAGACTGCAGAGAGATCAAGGAGAATAAGGACTTTTTGACTTGGCCTAAAGGAGATAATCTGTGATCATTGTAACAGCTGTCTCCATAGACTGCAAAGGGCAGAATCCTGATTGAAAAGGATCCATTACAGAAATATGAGAAGTAAAACAAAGGCAATGTACATAAATAGTATGTTTTAAAACTTTCAAGCAACAGCATAACAGGGCAATAATTATAAAGAGAAAATGGAGCTAATATAGGCTTCCTAAGAATTGGAGAAACAATAGTGTGTTTGAACTCAGAAAGAAATGAGCAGTAGAAAATGACAGATTAATAATATGGAGAAAAGAAGGGAGAATGGCAGGAGCAACAGTAATTAAGAAGTGAGAAGGATCAGGATCAAGAGAGCAGTTTAGAGGGATTTGGAGACATCAGCATTCTGGGTAGTTCATTAATAAGGCAGGGGAGAAAGTAGAAGATATAGAAGAAACAGACATTTGATATGTTGGTAATGAAGAAGGTTCAAAAAAATTCAGATCTGAATGGGTAGTTTCAATTTTAGTATTAAAGAAAATTGCAAAATCATCAGCAGAGAAAGCCAGAGGAAGAGGCGGCAGGAATGGCTTTAAAAGCTATTTAATGGTAGAAAAGAGGAGTACAAGTCTTTTGGTTTATGAACAAATCACAGTAAAGGCTTCAGTTTATAGAATGGGGCATTGGTTATTCTATGCTTGTAAAGCTCATGCTGAATATCTTGATAGCTCTGGTCCAGAGGGATGGTAAATTGGGGGGGGGGTCTGTTTTAGGGGGCAGGAAGCCAGGATTTTGCCAGATCCCTTTATAAGTAGTGGTTTGCTCTTTTTCCCCCCTTCTTTTTCCAATTGGTAATGCATATAGGTTATGAAAGTACATCCAGATATGTTAAGTGTATTAGCCACTGAGCCTGATATGTATTCGAAACTTGGCAGTTTAGCTGATGGGAGTTGTAGTGTTTGTTTTGGGTAGAAATAATTGCCTGTCTAGAGAATGCACAAATGTGAATGGGAGGATACTATTACTGGATTCCATCACAGTCAATCTCATGGGAAATCAGAAAGGGCCTAAAGTGAACATATAAGAGAGTGGTGTGTAAGCCAGGAAGGGTGCTAGAGTATTTTGGTTATGAACAAATCATGATAAAATCTGTGAATCTATAGGACGAGGTATTGCTTATTCTATGCTTATGTTCATGTTAGCATGAATCAATGAAGTATAGTATTTCTCTTTGGCCAAAATATTGCACTGGAGAAATAAGAAAGAATTACTGTAATTTATAATGAGTGTAGTCTGCCTAGTCTTCCTCCATACACTTCCAGTTGCACAAAAAGCAGGAATGAAGATACTGAATAAAAGAAGTAAGCCAAGGTTGAGGTTTGGTAGCAGGGAGCTTACATGTGGACAAAGGGACAAAACTATCAAGAGTTGAACATAAAGTAGAATTAAGTAAAGAAACAATTGAATCCAAGGAATTAAAGGAAGAGAGACAATACACCAGATCTTGCAAAAAGGCCTGAGAATTAACAGAATGAAGCTCCCAAAAGGAGTAAGCAACAGAGTACTGAGAAGGTGGGTTATGATATGAACAACCACAAAAGGAACAAGATAATGATGGTCAGACAAAGGAAATTCAGTGACTGAAAAGCAAGATATAGAACAATTTTTAATAAGGAAAAGATCAAGGCAATGGCCAAGGTGTGCCAGTGAATCAGAACAAAGCTTGAGCCCTAAAAAAGACAATAAGGAAAATGTAACACAGAAAGATTTTTTAAAAAATCATCCACATGAATATGAAAATCACCCATAATAAGTGTGGGAATATCTTCTGAGAGAAAGAAAGTCAACCAAGAATAAAATCAGAAATAAAAGTTGAAAATAAGCCAGGTGGATGGTAAGTGACTTCAATCCACACATGCAGAAGTGAAAAGAGTCTCCCAGCATGGGTCTCGAAAGAAACGAAACAGTGTGTTGATGGAAAAGAAAAAAGGTGAAACTGGCACGAGCTACAAAATAGAAGAAGCCCTACTCCCCACCAACCTCAGGGCAATTTGTATGGGAAAAGGAGAATCCTCAAAAGGAGATGGGCGGCTGAAGTAGCATCAGCATGGGCAGGGAGCCAAATTTCAGGGGGAACAAGCAGATGAAAGCGTCTGGAAAGAAAGAAATCATGAACATTAGCAACCTTAAGAGCAACTGCGTGACAGCTACATAAGGAGCAAGGAAAGGGAAGCTGGGGAGAAGGAAGACAGTAGATAGGTATCAGTTAAAAGAAATGGAAGAAGCAGGAGCCCTAACAAAGATTAAAGATTTTTTTAAAAAAGAAAAGAATTACCAATTAAAGGATAAATATAACAAAAAAAAAATGAAAACGGGTAAGTTACAAAGAAGAATACGGAACACTGAAACAGTATGGTACTAGTAATGAAACCAGAATTCTCAGTTGGCTGACAAATAACACTTCCTGGATTCCTGGAAGCCGGTCAGTAGGCCACAAAAATTTTGCAGAGGTAACAACAGCAGCAGCTGGGTAATACAACTCACCTTGTATACACTAGAGAGCCTCTTCCTCCCTTGGAGACATGGAAAGATTTTAAAAATTAGAGAGTGAGCCTGTTGATTGCCAAAATAGTTCATTTCCAAGTTCACACTAATGCTATTTTAAAAAATTTCCAGGGAGGAAAGTGTCAGTTGATGGTTGTTAGCTGCCCTTGAATTGATCTCAACTCATGGCAACTCTTTGGATGGGACATCTCCAAGACCTGCTGTCCTCCACTGTTCTGCTTAGGTCCTGCAAACTCAGACTCATGGGCTCTCCATCCAGCTGGCGTGTGGTCTTCCTCTCTTTCTACTACCCTCTACCTTTCCTAGCATATTATTGTCTTTTCCAGTGAGTCATGTCTTCTCATGATGTGGACAAAGTACAACAGCTTCAGCTTCATCATCTTGGCCTCCAGGGAGAGTTCAGGCTTCAACTGCCCATGGGCCCATTTGTTTGTCTTTTTGGTTGTCCACAGTTTCAGCACTCTTCTCCAGCACAATATTGCAAATGAGTTGATTTTCTTCTTATCTGTTTTCTTCATTGTCCAGCTCTCAGCTCTCACATCCATACATGGTGGTGGGGAATACAATGTCTTGTATGATTCTAACTTTACTGCTCAGCTATAGATCTTTACTCTTTAGGATCTTGTCTAGTTCTTTTATTGCTGCCCTTTCCATTCCTAGTTTTCTTATTCTTTGATGGCAGCCTCCATTCTGATCAATGTTTGATCCAAGGTATGGGAAAACTTTAACTATTTTGATTTCTCTGCGTTCATTATTTTTCTTTTTCTTTATTCAGTAGCAAGCATGCCTTTGCACCTTCTTCTTTGACCTTCCTTAGTAATTGTTCCAAGTCCATGAGGTTTTCCGTTAGTGTCATCTACATATTATGATTATTATTTACACAGTGCTATACAGCCAATCTTGAAATTAGACGGTTCCTTGCCCTCAGGCTTACAGTCTAAACGACACAATACAAAAAGAAGAAGGGAAAGGTGGTGGGAAGGGGATGAGGTCCTTCTCCTCTGGGGCCTGGACCAAGGCAGATGGACTGGAGGGAGGGCTCAGCTTCTTGGAGGGAGGGCTCAGCTTCTTAGATTCAACACATTTTACAACATATCTTAGAACATATCTTAGATAGAACATATCTGAGATTGTTGATGGTACTTCCTCCTATCTTTACCTCTCCTCCTTCTAAGTCTATACGGATATCAGTTGGTATCAGTCTAGAAATAAAAAATATTAAAATAGGGCTCACTTAAAAGGTAGGAAAGTTTCTGGGAGTACTGGGATTTCCAGTTCTTGTTTTGATTTTACCTTCATATTACCAGGTTTGCCTCCAAACTCTTTCTTGAAATATCATGGGGTTCTCTTACTCCCGTTTCCCCTCTTTCTCCCATTGATCATGTGACACATGTAAACTCATGCAACGTTTTAGAAATTGATTTTCACTTATTTCCGCTTAGCCTTTTTATTACTGTTCAGGAGGTATTTTATATTACAAGAGATTTAACATGTGGCTTTACAATAATTTAAATATTGTATACATTAAACGTTAACTTATGCAGTTATAAACTCTGTTACACACAGTATAATATAGAGATTTCCATTCTAGATAATTCTCCTTCATAGACATTACATTGACGAGGCACATTGCTTCTCATAAGGGATATATTAAATACTTGTAATGCACACTATAATAGTAAGGACCATCATTTCAGCACATTACAGTGATAGAGAACATCATCTTGCATAATATATTTGTAGTATATGAAGCACCATACACCTAATATTTCATCTGTTGAGGAATTTCATATCTCATACAAAATGTTTCTGTACATTTTAGTGTTTGGTAGCATTTCAGCACATCATGTGCATTACATTATTTCAGCATGGCTAAATCATTATTTCAGAGAGTATTTCCTGCTCTGCTTGTGAAGTAGCATTTCAATCAGAGTTGGTAAATTCAAAGTATTCTTACCCTTTCTAGGGATTTCAATCAGCACAGAAGGCAGTGTATATTTTTGATGCAATTGTATAGACTGGCCACTAACTGCTGGATTCTAAGGGGCTTTCTAGATTGGCAGGAAAGTGTGACATGAAGTTGCCTTTTCCTTAATGCTTAGCAGCTGCACCGCAACCTTTAGATGGAACTGCGCTGTTCTGCAGTTTTTAAAGAAGAAGCTGGGAAAACCAGCACCTTTTTAAAGGCGCTTCTTCTCCCCTAAAACGCAAAAAAAGCATTTTCATGGCACACTTTCCCTTTTTCTCATCTAAAGGCTAGATTTTCATGCAGCCATGAACACACTTCTTTTTGCCAATCTAGATCAGGCCTAACAGTTTCTGTAGCCCTCACAGCCACTTCGTTATCTGTTTTTCCCTCAGTCAGTTATAGTGGGCTCTTGGTATCTGCTGGGGTCCTGATCCAGGACACCCTCTCCAAAATCCATGGATGCTAAAGTCCCATTAAATTCAAAATATAGTAACATGGTGTCCCTTAATGTAAAATGGCAAAATCAAGGTTGGCTTTTTGGAATAAACACACATGCATACATATATTTCAAGCTGTGGATGGCTGAATCTATGGTTAAAGCCCTCATCGATATGTATGGCAGGCCAATTGTGCAATCCTGAGCACTTTGCATCTCTGAAGAGACAGTTCTGGGCAGCCAGAAATTTTCAATCTGGCTTCTTACCCAGATCTCCTTCATCTATGATATCTCCTTCATTACTATATGTGGGGATTAGTCATTTGAGAAGCCAGGGTTGTAGTTTGTTTATCTGCCCCGCTGTGGGACTTGGCTGGTTGGCGATGTTCACACATATTCCTAGAGGGGGTTCTCCTTCCCCCTTCTTGGAAAAGCTAGCTTTGCTTGACCACACACTTTTTCCTTTGCATCCACCCGCCCCCCTTTCAAGAGTCCAGCTGAATTGCCTTCTTATCTTGTTTTGTTTTGGCTGGCTACGCTCCCAGAAATAGGATTCAGACCTGCACATTTAATATTTCCCCCTGTTTTGCACAGAACTTTGGATTGCTAAAATGGAGAGCATGAAATGCAATAGGTAACAGATTTCCCATGATTCAGTACACAATATTCCAGATGTAGTCATGCCTTGGATTTGGAAAAAAACCCAGTATATTTGCAATTTATTTTATTTTATTTTATCATAAACTGATATTTGTACCACTTTATACTTGCCTGCCTCGAAACTCACAGGTCATTGTAATATCCGTTTCCCCAGTCTGAAGACTTCCTATTAAAACTCTTCAGCAGCTGTTTTTGTTCTCACCACCCTAAATAATTTTGTATCATCAGCAAAAGTGGACGCCTCACTATTCGCTCAGGTATTTATGAACATGCTTATGTTCATAGCACTGAAATCAACATACGAGGAGGTATCCAAAAGTTTTAATGATCGCCTTTTTAAAAAATGGACAGAAATTTTGTTTTGATTTGTAGTTGTTAACCTATCTCTATGTAATCACTATCTAGATTTATACATTTTCCCCAGAGTATCTTGATCCTCCGAATACCTGATATTGTAGAAGTCTCAAGATTGCGCCTTATGACGGGGTATCTTAAAGTAATAATTATCACCTGTAAGTTATTATGGCATATTGATGAAATTTTGTCAGTGTCATCATTCATTCCTAAGGGCACGGTGCTGAGAAAATCAGCTCATTGCATCCTGTATTTTTGTGACTGGCTCTGCCAGAAGTGACTAAAGTGTAAAATCCTCATCAGGGGCAATCTGCAGGCTTCTACAATATCAGGTATTTGGAGGGTCAAGATGCTCTGGGAAAAATGTATAAACTTAGATAGTGACTACATAGAGATAAGCTGACTACAAATCAAAACAAACTTCTTGTTAATTTTTTAAAAAGGTGATCATTAAAACTTTGGATATCCCCTTGTACCTACCTCCTGTGTCCAATATAACACTGGTTCCAGTACAGATCCTGAATACATTCCAGTGCTTCTATCCTTCGATCGTATGAGCTGACTATTCCTGTTCTCTGCTCCTGGTCTTTGCTTAGTTTTCATACCGTAAGAGAGCTTTAATTGGTATCTCATAACTGTTAATTTTTAAAAAAGGACTGTAGAGAAAAGCAACTGATGTGTGTGTGCGGGGGTACAAATACAATAGCAAACAACAACACAGAGTAACAAAGGAGTAAATTTCAAAACCAAGAGAACTTTGCCCCAAGAACAATTATTCTTGTTCTGTCTTTAACAAGATCCCTTATTGTTGAAAATCGATGCCCTTTTAATTTATTAATTTCCATCCATTATTCATTGCTAGTGTTATTTTTCATCAGTGAGAAGTGATACTCATTTCGAGAAGATGTTTAGGTTAAGGCCACTTTATTCTTTCAAGATTAATTGTGCCATCTTAATGCTGTATGACTGTGATAACATTAGATGGGATACATGTAGCAGGGCAAGCATTTCTTATTGCATGCTAAAATAAAATAAAATAATAGAAACTACATGGCCTGTAAAAAGTGGCAGTTTAGCACACTAAAGCAAGCCCACAATTAATGTCACTTGGTTATTCTGTCCCCTGTTTTCTGTTATACAGTCATGTGATTGAGGATCATTAATCCTCTTCTCAATTAATGTTAAACCTTCTGAAAAACATTCCAAATGTGTTGTAAGAAGCTAGTTTACATAACAAGCTTTCCTGTCTTTATGCCAAAATGTAACATATTATTGGGACAAAATAATGAAAATGGGACCTTTTATTATAAACTGGGCTAACTTAAGGTAGTTTGCTCCATGCAGGGGAGTAACAAATAGCATCCGACCCCAATGATAGTAGCCAATATCTTGAGATAGTAATATATTTGTCACAAAATCTTGCAAGGGTTTCTTCCCTTCTCCAGCAGTAAAAACACAATAATGTGTCAGGAAAAAAGGAAAGGCCTGAGATTTTAATATATATATATATATTAAAATTTCAAATTTGGAAAAATTGATTCTAATTAAAATAAAGAATACATCACATTTTTCCAAATTTTCACTTTAAGCACATGAAATTATGTATATGTAAATACATTTAGGCTGTGCTTATGATATTGCAATTTTAAGGTATAATTTTAATTGTGCTAGGTGTTTATGTCACAACCATTACCATTGCATAGATATAGGATGGGGGACACTTGATTTAATGAGAGTATGTGTGAAAGGGATCTAGGAGTCTCAGTAGACCATAAATTGAACACGGGTCAACAGTGTGATGCAGCAGCTAAAATGGCCAATGCATTTCTAAGCTGCATCAATAGAAGTATACTGTCTACATCAAGGGAGGTAACAGTGACACTCTATTCTGTCTTGGTCAGGCCTCACCTAGAATACTGTGTCCAGTTATGGGCACCACAATTCAAAAAGGATATTGACAAATTGGAGCATGTCCAGAGGAGGGTGACCAAAATGGTGAAGGGTCTGGAAACCATGCCTTATGAGGAAAGACTTAGGGAGCTGGGTATGTTTAGCCTGGAGAAAAGACGGTTAAAGGGTGATATGATGGCCCTGTTTAAGTATTTGAAGGGATGTCATATTGAGGAGGGAGCAAGCTTGTTTTCTGCTGTGCCAGAGACTGGAACATGGAACAATGGATGCAAGCTCCAGGATTCCACTTCAACATTAGGAGGAACTTCCTGAGAGTGAGAGCTGTTTGACAGTGGAACACATTCCCTTGGAAAGTGGTGGAGTCTCCTTCTTTGGAGGTTTTTTAAACTGAGGCTCAATGGCCATCTGTTGGGGATGCTTTGATTGAGAGTTCCTGCATGGCAGGGGGGTTGGACTGGATGGCCCTTGGGGTCCCTTCCAACTCTACAATTCTATGACTCTATGATTACATTCAGTGATAAATGGGAATTACGATTTATGAATAACATTAGTACAAAAAGCATTACTAACGATTCTGTATGGTGTGGTATGGGAAGAGGTCCATGGGTCATGACAACATGAGTTATTGCACAGTGATCCCACTGATGATTCCTATGCTTAGCCAGTGTAATATTGTAAAAAAATAAATAAATCTCTGGCACTTTGACTGTAACTCCTGAAGAATAATTTTTAAAAAGGCTCAGTGGAAATTGGTGAAAATCAATTTCTAAGGTGTTACATGGGACTGGATGTGACATGTTATCCATAAGATGAGGAAGGGAAAAGAGAGAAAGAAAACTGTGATATTTCAAGAAAAGGACTGGATGCAAGCCCATGATATGCAGGTACAAACAGAACTGGAACGTCTCAATACTTTCTTTAAAAAAAATTTTTTTTTACCCATCTAGAAGCATCTTAACTTAGTATCTTTGCTAATGATGAATAAAGAGCAACTGAACGAAAGCTTGGTTTTAAAGAATAAAACACCAAAATACCACCACAGAAATAGCACCAGCAAAATACCACTAGGGAGGAAGATAGTACAATTTTGGGAGGGCAGAGAATTCAGAATCTTGGGCACTGCTGGGGGAAAAAAGCTTCGTATATGCAGCCATCAAATGTGCTTCATGTGGCAATGGTAGTTACACCTTGCAGTTCTGTGATCAATATCTTCTGATCACTATAAAGGACATTTTTTATGGATGCAAGCACCAAAAAACATCACAGTCTGCAGCTTGGGTATGACTTGATATCTATTAGAAGAAATATTACTGATGTGTAAGTGATTTTTTTTCCACTGCAACTCCCAAGAATCTCTAGATATTGAGTGGAAAATATGTGAAATTGTAGGACAAAAAGGAACTTCTCTTAACTCGAAGAATTAGTTATAATATTTAAGACACAGAATTGTGTGTAGCAATGCATTTAGGACTATGTATTGGAATTGCATATGTGTGTGTGTACACTTACATAAATATAATATATTTACATAAATTGCAATGTATAGACAAATGTTAAGGTTACTTTTTCAGAAGTTTATTATGTATTTATATAGTATATTATATAATTTATATCTTTTTTAAAAATCATGAAGCTCATATTTTTACAATAGAAATAAAGCTGGGACTTTATTAACAGATATTTTATAACAAAAGTTCACTTAGAAACCATTTGTTTGGTTAATGATCTATGCAAGGAGGTTTTTTTTCTGGTTCTTCTTAAGCTTAATAATTATTAGAGGTGCTGCTGTTTCTGTTTGCACAGAACACAAGCTTTGACTTCAGCTGTGGTTGTTAAGAAAAACAGTGTGGGGTCATATTATAGACTTGAATTAACATCTGAACTTTGGTAAGGTGAAAAAATGAAAAGGTCACCCATAAATTTAATTCCTTTTCCCCAAATTAGACCAGAAGAATACATTTGTGTGTGGTTCCAGAGACATAATGCTACAAATATATATTTAAAAGGGAATACTTTTCCTCCATAATGAATTTTCTGTGATGTGACAAAAATGGTAGACGTGATGAGACAGGGTTTCAAATGGATGATAACATCTGGAAGTGCCTGTAAAGTTCTATTCATAGGATTTCATGAATGCACAATAAAAGCCTCATTCATAATGGGAAACTATTAACATTATTTGCAAGACAATTGCAACACAAAGTCCCTAGACAGTATACATTAAACGTAGGGATGCAGCAAGATGGTAAAGCATAGGCTTACCAAGTTCAATTCCTTGGCATCTCTTGGTACAGCTGGAGAAACTCCTATGTGAAACCCTGGAGAGCTGCTACCAAACATTGAGCCAAACCACATGGCCTAGAAGGAGCAGCCTCGGGCCACTTTGGAGACATGTATCATGTAAATGCCAAGCCCCCAAAGTGGCTGGAAGCCACCTTATTTGGCCTGTGCATTTTGGGGCACTGTCAACAGTACTGAGCTAAATGGAGTAGCGATCTGATCAAGAGAGCTTTCCACTGAACATCAAAATACAGCATGAGTCACACTGGTTCTTGTTAAGTAAGATATGATTTTGTGCTGGGTTTGCTTGTTTTTGAGATGACCTTGTATTCCACAGTTGATAATTCATAGAATCATAGAATCATAGAATCATAGAGTTGGAAGAGACCACTAGGGCCATCCAGTCCAACCCCCTGCTATGCAGGAAATCCAAATCAAAGCACCCCCGACAGATGGCCATCCAGCCTCTGTTTAAAGACCTCCAAGGAAGGAGACTCTATCACCTTCCGAGGAAGTGCGTTCCACTGTCGAACAGCCCTTACTGTCAGGAAGTTCTTCCTAATGTTCAGGTGGAATCTCTTTTCCTGTATCTTGCATCCATTGTTCCGGGTCCTGTTCTCTGGAGCAGCAGAAAACAAGCTTGCTCCCTCCTCAATATGACATCCTTTCAAATATTTAAACAGGGCTATCATATCACCTCTTAACCTTCTTTTCTCCAGGCTAAACATCCCCAGCTCCCTAAGTCGTTCCTCATAGGGCACGGTTTCCAGACCCTTCACCATTTTTGTCGCCCTCCTTTGGACACACTCCAGTTTCTCAATTGGTGTGTTGCAGTAGTGTTGTAGAGCTACATCGCAGAGAATTGAATATACTCTTGATGCTACTTCTGCTGCTTGCACAAAAGCTTTGAGTTGAATGAGAACTATAGAAGTTATAAAGAGTCCAAGGCCAAGAGAGATTCTATTCAGTCTGAAGCAACTGCAGGAGTAGCAGTAAAATCAAGAGTGGATTTCCACTCCCATGGTGGTGAATCTATTCTCTGCCTCCAGGACGTTGGATGGAAAGTCCGTCCACCAGTTTGACTTGATGGAGGAATCTTCATGATAACGATGGTGAATACATAAGGCTTGGTCAACTCTTTTGATGGGTGTATATTAGAACAATCTGCAACTAATAAAGTACTGATGACACAAATGTATCCTAAAGCACAAGGAGGACTTCCTTCTAATTCCATGAAGGAAATCACATGTTTCTTTTGGGATTACTCAGGAATTGCATGGGGATATAAAGTCTATAACCGGAGTTCACCGCAAGTACCTGAAGCTCAGTTTTCAACTGTCTTGGCAACTGCATCTCAGGTTGTAAAACAGATGTCGGTAACTAAACAGGCCATTGAGTCAACAGAGCATGTGAATATTCATGCAGGGCTCACTGTGCAATTCAACATTTATGCCTTTTTGAGAACCCTGGTCTCTAATCTGCAAATGCTTTTGTCACAATAAAAATTATGTAAAGACCACAAAACTCTTTGTCATTTTTTAATATTTTAGTTTGCATAGCATTTTGTCAATGTCATTGGACATATGATATTGTCCTCTTCTGCTTCCATGCCATTGCTGATCATGGCAAATGCATGTAGCACCTTTGGCAAGACCATAACAAAGGCTATGGTTGGTTTAATTGGTAGTTTTAATTTGATTATCATTTTATAAACATTGGGACTGTTTATTTTTTTAAAAAAAAATATATATTTTAAGTGTGCTATATTATAGAGATACAAGTTGAGTCTCCCTTATCCAAAGTGCATCCAGAAATATTTTGGATAGCAATTTATTTTCTTTTTAGATTTTGGAATATTTGCATAGACATAATGAGATATCTTGGAGATGGAACTCAAATGTAAGCATGAAATTAATTTTGTATACACTTTATACCATGGCTTGAAGGTAATTTTATACATAATATTTTAAATAATTTTGTGCATGAAGCAAAGTTTGTGTACATTGAACTATCAGACAGCAAAGTTGTCACTATCTCAGTCACCCATGTGAACAATTTTTAGAGTATTTTTGATTTTGGGATTCTGGGTAAGGAATACTCAACATTGTAGCACATTTATAAAAATATATATTTATGATGAGATTTTTCTTTTATCCATGGGTTATAGCTGCATTTTCTTCAGAATGTCAGAAAGGCTCCTGTATACATCTTTATTAAAACAGATGGAAACTATCCCTCCCTGAAAGCCAGATAAGAGGTGGCTGTTTTAGGTGGGCAACACTGAGAGGTGTTAGAAGACATTGTTGTGGGTTCCCCATGGCCTCTTTGGTAACCCCAACACTAGGCTGCTATCCTAAGGTGGGATCACGGTCACTGTTCCACTGGCAGTATGGAAGCAAGATTCAGGCATTAATCTAGTTGACGTCTATAGCTGGAATGGGATAGGATGGCATGAATCTTTTGCCTCAGGCAGCAAATTATTTTTTACTCCAACTCCTATTTAGATATGGTGCCCCACTGGGACTATTTAAAGCAAATGACGAGTCAACAAAAAGCAAACTGCTGTGATGTCCTCAAAATAAGTGCCTATGCATGTCACCCTACATCACCTCTGACTGCTAATCTTCCATCTCAGAGTTATTACTCCATTCAAAATCCCTGGCAGTTCCAATGACTCTATCAAGTTTTCAAAGCATAACGTATTTTCCACATATCTTCCAAGAAGTATATTGATTTGAGGCTAAGGAGGAATAAAACTAAATTCTGAACTATGTTGCTATACATAAAATGTTATGGCTTTGAAATTGGATATCCCACTGCTACAAACTGTTGTAATGCTACTAAAGGGAAATGCTTTTCTATTAGAAGAGAAGACAGTTTTCTACCAAGCCCATTTATTCTTTCTGCTAACCTTGAAAGGTCTTGAGAGAACAGTAACTTTTAAAAGTGACATTTGGACAGCAAGGAAACCTATTATAATATATTGCTCCTGCAAACCTGCCTTACCTCGTCCTCACAAGGATCAAGGAATCTTTATCAAGTTTGCAGATGATACAAAACTGGAGGAGGGGGGGGCACTGCATTGGAAGATAGGAACACTATTCAAAATGGAACAGGACCTTGATAAACTAGAAAATTGGGCAGAAATTAACAAAAGAAATTCAGCAGAGACAAGTGCAAAATTCTACATTTAGGCCACAAAAGCCAAATGTACTTGCTCAGCAGTAATATATGCAAAAAGGAACATGGGATTATTGTTAATCATAAATTGAGTATGAACTAGCAGTGTGATGCTTTTTTGTAGCCTCCATTACTGGAAGCAAAGTTTCCAAGTCGAGGGAAGTAATAGTCCAATTATACTCTGTGCTGTTCAGGCCTCATCTGGAGTACTGTGTTCAGTTCTGGGCACCTTATTTAGGAAGGATATATGTAGACAAGTTGGAGTAGGTTCAGACAAGGGCAACAAGAATTACAAGAAGTACAGAGAACAAAACATGTGAGGCAGTGGCATCACTAAGGGGTGCAGATTGCACCAGGTGATACCCTAAGGGGTGGTGACACCACTGCTCCTCAAACACTTACTTTTTGGCAGAAATGGGCTGTGGCATTCATCTGCTTCCCTTTAAGATGCTTTAAAATATGCTGGGAGTTGGGTTAAAGCTCAGTGGGGAAAGAAAGGAGAGGCTCCAGAATTTTTAAAAATTCAAACTTAAAAAAATTATAATTTTTAATTTTTTTAAAATTTTCTTTAAACACATCACATTTTAACCAAATCTTCACTATGCGTATGTAAATGCACTTAGGTTGTTCATATGATATTGTAATTTAAAGGTTTCATTTTAATGTTGCTAGTTGTTTGTCACAACTGTAAGCATTACACTCAGTGCTATATTGGAATTATACGTGGAAAATATATTGCATTGCAAAGGATTCTGTATGGTGTGAAATGGGAGGAGGTCAATGGGGTGTGTGGGGGGGTGGCACCATAAATTACCTCACCCGGTGACACCAACCCTAGTGATGCCACTGATATGAGGAAAGGGTGAAGGAGGTGGGCATGTTCAGCTTGGTGAAGAGGTGATTGAGGGATGACATGAGCACACTCTTTAAATATCTCATGGGCTTTCACAGAGAGAAAGGTGAAGGGCTGTTCCCTTCTGCAACACAGGGTAGGGCCAGGTCTGATGGTTTCAAGTTACAGGAGAATAGATTTCAGTTGAACATTAGAAGAAACTTCCCTAAGGTCATCCAGTGGGTTTCCATGGCTGAGTGGGGATTTCAACCCTGGTCTCCAGAGTTGTAGTTCAATGCGCAAGCCACCGTTCTAGCTCCACTACTAACTGTCCTGCCCTATTTTCAAATTTTGAAGATGGGAGCATATCAAAGCTTACGAAAATGTTGCTGTTATGAGCTCCCTGTGGAAGAAGAGATGGGAGGTAGGGATTGGGCTGTTATTTTTAACTGTATTTGTCTTTTTAACTTGTACTCCGTCCCAATTGTTCGTTCTATTTTTTATAAATTAAAAAATTATTATTATTATTATTATTATTATTATTAGAAAAGGGAGGTTGTACTCCACCAGGAATATTTACTTCTCCCCTCTCAAAGGCTCCGCCATCCTTCCCCACAGGTAAGAGCCCCAGCAAAAGCTAGCTGACAGCCAACATGAAACTGAACAGGCAGAGGTCTATAGTCTGCTGCTCAGTATAGGATCAGCCAGAATGTGAGAAGAGCATCTCTCCTTGGACCCTTGACTAAGATGGAGGGGGGAATTCAACAAAAGGGAGCTGAGCCTAGGAAATATGGTTCTGCCTTACAGAGATGGAAGGAGCATGTCTTAGCCAGGTATAGTGAAAAGATGGTCAGGCATGTGACGCATAAGACTAACCATTTAACAGCCTGAAAGTAAGAAATCTGGAGTTAAACCATCCTTCCTCCAGAAAAAATAGAATAGAAAAAAAAATACTAGCAAAGTATCAAAAGCATTTACCCTTTATATGAAGATAATATTACTGCTGCATTAAGCTTTAGGTAAGTACTTTTATCTCTTGAAGCTCCTATGCCCCAAGCACCGATATTCATCAAAGAACAAGAAACTCTTAGCTGCTTATGCCATTCCATCACTGAAGAAATATGTAAAGACCAAAAAGAACAAAACGTCTTTCCCAAAGCAAAATATTTATGCACAGAGAAGAAAAAGCATTTATAAGTTTCTGTGTCACTGTAACTAGATACAAGACTATTGTTTTAGCACTTTAACATGTTTATCATGGAAGAGAGTGTTTTAAGTGCTGAAGGTTTGCAGGCATAATATTAAATATTAGATGGGGGGGGGGGAGATTAGAGATTGACCCATATGGCTTAGTACATAACGCCACTTGTACTCTTTATCTCTTTAGATTAGTACATAACACTAATTATATGCTTTATGGAAAAACTCTTTAGCTAAAATTAACTGAAACTTGCATATGAAAGGATGCCATTCTGTTTCCCTAGGGTGTATTAAACCTGAATTTATTCATTCACATTTCTACCCTGCTCACAAAGAGACCAGGGAAGCTAAGAGGCTTTATAAAACACAATACAGTGTACTATATAATTGATATATATTTGGTTATATTACTATGTAATTTTCCTGAGAACCAGCATGGTGTAGTGCTTTGAGTCTTGGATTATGATTTTGGAGAACAGGATTCTATTCCTAGTTCAATCATGAAACTCACTGGGTGATCTCAGGCAAGTCACATACTCTCAGCCTCAGGGGAAGGCAATGGCAAACCTCCTCTGAATTAATCTTGCCAAGAAAACTCCCTGACAGGTTTGCCTTAGGGTTGCCATAAGTCAAATAAATTTGAAGGCACTCAACAAAAACAAATAAAATTATTAGCAAGGATCTACAGATAAACAATGAGGCACTTGCTTCCTAAAGTGGTGAGTAAGAAGCCTTAGCAAAAGTTTTTTGTGGAGCTTTCGGGCGATGTGGCCATGTTCTAGAAGAGCCACATCGCCCGGAAGCTCCACAAAAAAACTACGGATGCCAGCATGAAAGCCTTCGACTCCAGCCTTAGCAAAAATCTAGTAGCAAATGTGCTTTGGGGCATTTTCATGCTATTGTTTTTGTTGTGTGCCTCCAAGTCATTTCCGACTTATAGTGACCCTAAGGCAAACCTATCATGGGGTTTTCTCAGCAAGATTTGTTCAGAGATTTGCCCTTGCCTTTCCCTGTGGCTGACAGCATGTGACTTGTCCAAAGTCATTCAGTGAGTTTGTTGGCTAAGCTGGGAATCAAACCCAGGTCTCCAGAGTCATAGTGCAACATTCTTACTACTATGCCAGGCTGGTACTAATTGAATAACGAGAGAAGGATCATAGATGGGTCAGTAAGGGATGAATCCGTGTCTCAGTGTAAGGAAATCATGGTTCAGTCCCTTCAGAAGATTCCTATTGATGATTAATGAATGCAGCAGATATTTACCTAACAGAGACAGCTCACTATCCTTCAGCCAAAATCCTCTCACAGCAAGTTGTGGGTTGGGGTCTTCAAACAGAGCCTACACATACCATAAAAGACCCAGATGTACCCCTAGACATATTTCTTCTAGCCTGATTTGGTGGCCAAAACCAAAGAAATCCACCACCTCACAACTTGGTGGCTACTTCAATCTCCACCCACTTTTCTCACATACATTGTGTTTTGCATGTGTTTTGCAGATGTAGACACCAAAGGAAAAGCTTCCAGGCATGTAAATTACAGCTCAGTTTTAGGCATGGGCACAATGGCTTTCAGTGCTTAGCAGGGAAGTCCCATTCTTGCATCTGATCTCTGAAAGATGAGAGTGCTTTTAATGCCTTGAGTACCTTGCTCCTTTAAGTGGTAAAGATATTTGAAGAGAAAGGTATTTAAACTGGTCATGCAAGAAGGTGTGGAAAGTGGAGGCCTGTGTTTGAGAAATTTATTCGCTTTTCTGCTTCCATTACTTCTTTGGACACAGGGTATATGTTTCAATAATAACTAAAGGAGTTACAGAGGGCCAGCATGGTGTGGTTTGAGCATTAAGGAAACCAGGGTTAAAATTCCTGCTCAGCTATTGAACTCACTGGATGGTTTTGGGCAGGTTGTGCTCTCTCAACCTCAGATGTTATTCACACTGCAAAAATAATCCAGGATGAATCCAGGATGAATCTCCAGGGTCAGTCACACTTATTTTTTGCACTGAGAGATTCACGTTTGTGAATCAATTCAAAATTGATTCACCATTCCCACTATGTTTTAAGGCAGCTAATCTCTCCAAGGCAATTAAATCCAGTTTGAAGTTCCCATTCGCCACTATTCCGAATCAAAATAGAGGCACCTCCATTTACTGCACAGTGGCTGCACAATCTGAATTGATCCAATAGCGCATTCACACTATCAGAGATGTGGATTGTTGCGTTTCTTTAAAAAAGAACCACTAAGGGATCCAGTGCCAAATGCACTGGTTTAAATGGCCTTTTCAATGGACCCCCTCAGAAACTGCACCAAATACAATCACTGCAACTCTGAATGACAGGAAAATAACCCGGTTTCCAAATCGAGTTATTTCGTAGTGTGAATTAGATCTCCGTTGTTCACATGCATCCTCAATGCACCTAATTAAGTTTGTGAGAGGAGCTGCAAAAAACATTTAATCTGGGATAATCAATATTGGGTTTTTCCTTGTGTTTTTAAAAAAGTCTGCATCATCAGTAGTGTGAATAACCAATGCAAATAGACCCAAATAGGCCTGGAATAAAATGCTGCATACATTGAGCATGTTCCAAATGCATTTGCATCATTGACTCCATCTTTATTCGAATGCTTCCACATGTAAGCCACCGAACTTGCAGAGATGTGCATTAATGAGGTTCCATAGTAACTCCTGGCACAATAGCTTTCAGTCCTTAACAGGGAAGTCCTATTCTTACATCTGATCACTGAAAGATTAGAGAGCTTTTAATATCTGGAGTACCTTGCTCCTTTAAGTGGTAAAGGTATTTAAATAGCAAATTTGGAATGCGCAAGATGATTTGCATCTTTGCACACAAAAAAACAACAGTGTCCGAATGACTCTTCAGAGGAAAGCAAAGGCAACCTCTTATGAACAAATCTTGCCAAGATCACCTTAGGGTTGCGACAAGAAGGAGGAAATGACTTGAAGGCACACAACGACAGCAGAGGAATGGTAATTTATTTTCACTTGTGGTAAATCTGTGGTTTCCCAATAGAATTTTACAGTGTGTGTGGGGTCCTCTATTAAAAAACCTGTCATTAAGCTACTGTATGGCTCAAAGTTTTTCTTATTAATGCATACCATATGTGTTGTACCACTGAAATGGAGATTGATTTCATATATGATAGGATCTGCACATCATATGAGCATATAAAGAGTGCGGTCAGATTAGATTAAAGGACTCTTTACTATAGTGTGTTCCTACTGTGGCCAATAATAGGCTTAAGGAAAGCCCCCAAGATGGACATAAGCAAAAGAAGCACTCTCCCAGACATTTAAAAGATATAAAGGAATCCTGATCCACCTTTAAGACCACCTTTTATGCATCTGAGGAAGTAGGCTGAAGTCTATGAAAGCTCATGCTACCAACTTCTTTATTTCAGTTAGTCTCAAAGGGGCTACAAGATCTCCCTACACTTTTAAGACTGTGAAAAATAATTTTCTAATATCAGTTTTTGTGGAGTGAGTCATTTCTTAGTGGACTGAGTTTTTAAGATGTTTTAATGCTGAAACAGATTAACATGGCTGTATCTTTTTAGTACTGCTACTCTCCCTGACAGTCACACTGGGACCAGTTGCTACTGGAAATGGATACAACTACTGTTATTGAGTGGCACGACTGTGTAACTTTGTAGTAGTTGGCAAACTCAGAACAAGTTATATAAAGTTGCAATATGACAATGCATTTCTCTCCCCCCGCAGTGGTCCATGTTTATGAACTGAGAGACAAACTATATTCATCTAATGACATTACACATTTATTTATGTTCATTTTTATTATGCTAAAACAAGGAAGCCTTAGAGTTGGCAAAAGACATACACAATTAATGTGGCTTATGCTTTTATGAACCACACAGTCTATTTTACTGGGCCATTGAGTCTTGTGGTAGCATAAAGATGAAGAAAATAGTAAGGAGACAAACTCCATGTGCTCTGGAAATATTTTCATGGAAATATTCTTTCTGAATGAAGTTGGGCTCTTGTCCACAAAAGCGCACAAGCCAGTATGCCACTGAAATTTGTGAGTGAGCTTTGGTTTAAAACTGTTCTGAATCAAATCAAGGTATTACTGTGAATTTGTTCTGGAAAGGTACTAAATTTGTTACCGTCACATGTCTTCAATTCATTTACAAGACCCGTGGATAAGTCGACTCAGGTTTTTAAAGTCAAAGTTTGCTCCAAAGTTTGTGATGGGGGGAAAAGAGTCACTAAGGAAGAGGACAAAGTATAACGTGGAGAAAGATAACTTGGAGAGAAAGAGACTTCTTCAGTTGCTAAAGATGAGAGATGGATACAA
>JAOEGL010000001.1:248263401-248525901 GCA_034509955.1 Urosaurus nigricauda
CTTTGAAAAGGCTTTCAAATCATCTCTTAACACTCATTTTCTAAAGTAATTGGAAACCTTTCCTAGCCTCTGCTCAGAGATGCATTGTGCTAGATTTTTAAAATGTTATTTACTCATGTGCCCTCCTGGAGATCATTCCTAGCTTTTCTAACAGTCTTCCTATAATGTCATGCCAAGAAAGGCACACAACAGTGCAGGTGTGCGCTCTATTAATCACTCTGTTGTATCATTATTTTCCTGCAGGTTTCTGCTTCTCACAAATTGTCACCAGATAATTCAGTGACTGGTGTTCAGTGTTCCCAGAGAGTTTTCCTCAATTAGTGTCCACTGATATAGCTAAAGAAAAGAGAATCCCCTCATAATTACACAAGACAAGGCCTGCTTTATATTTATTTTCTCCACAAGTACTTTCAGAAGTTACATCAAAGTTCTTTAGACTTCATTCATGATGGAAATAAAGCTGAACTGTAACTGTATCTGTATTGGTCTTTTCACTCACACTTCGTAAATTACAAGCATGATAGTTTGGAAATCACAATTCTGCAGGTGTACAGAATACATTGGGGCTTTACAGACTGCCCAAAAAGGGTGGTCTGGCACCACCTCTTTTTTGTCTGCACCATCGCCACAGCAACTACAAAGGTGCAGATGAAAAAAGGAGCATCGCACCTGCGACTCAAAAAGTGCCATAGGGCGCATCTATGACGTCACAGGTGTGCACAGCTCCATTTGGTTGCTGTGAACCTGCAACGTCATCACTCTGCATG
This sequence comes from Urosaurus nigricauda, assembly GCA_034509955.1. Lineage (NCBI taxonomy): Eukaryota > Metazoa > Chordata > Lepidosauria > Squamata > Phrynosomatidae > Urosaurus > Urosaurus nigricauda. Next base: position 248,264,169 of record JAOEGL010000001.1, read on the forward strand.
CCGTCTGTACGGTGCTGCGGAGCAACGGCGTCCTGGCCACGTACTAGGATTGCGGAGCGTCTATTTGCTCTGCTCCCGGGGCAACCCTAGCACGTCACCAGGGCACCCAAAAGGGCCCATCTGTATCGGGGCATAGTATGTCAAATGGGGCAGGGAGATTAGTTTCCTGAGAATTTGCGCATTCTGCTGCCTTTTAAAGAGCAAGTTTCTGGCCCTTACTTTTGTGAAGATATATAACAATTTCCAAAGTCAGTAGGGTGCTTAAATAATTTATTTAGAATTGTGTGTGAGAGAGGGCGGGGGGGGGGGGACTAAATACCCAAAAGGCACCAGATCCTGTCTGATCTTACATGTCAAACAGGGTCATCCCTGGTTAGTACTTGGATGGGAGACTGCCAATGAATACCGGGTGCTGCAGGCTGAATTTCAGAGGAAGGAACTGATAAAACCACCTCTGAGTATACTTTGCTAAGAAAACCCTATAAAATCTGTGGTGTCACCATAAGTGAACAGGTGACTTTAAGGACCATACACACACATGTGTCTCTATATGGTGGCACAGTGGTTAAATGCCTGTACTGCAGCCACTCACTCAAAACCATAAGGTGGCGAGTTCAAGACCAGCAAAGGGCTGAAGCTCGACTCAGGCTTGCATCCTTCCGAGGTCGCTAAAATGAGTACCCAGATTGTTGGGGGGCAAATAGCTTACAATTGTAAACCGCTTAGACACTCCTTAAGGGTATGAAGCGGTATATAAATGAAGCTGTTTGTTTATATGTGAAGTCTTTGTATGTGAGCAGTCTTGGCCTAACTCAGGATGGTAGTGCTTGCAATGAACCCCAAAAAGGCTGAGCCTTTCAGTTCTGACAATGACAAGGAAAACCCCAGAATACAAAGAGAAGCTTCACAGTCCTGCCTTCAAAGGATTAATGAAAGAATCCCCTCTGAAAGGAGAGGAGGAAGATGAACCACTTTCTAACATATGAGAGAAGATGCCAGAAAATATAGGTTCAACGTGGGCACCAGATTAAGCAACACTCTATCTTTCAACCACACTGTATGGGTTTCCCTCACCTACTGTTTAACAACTGAATGTTGACCCAAACTTAGTAAGATAGGAGGGGAAGGCAAAGTTTCAATATACCTTGCCCTGCACAGCTCTTTGTTGCTTCCCATGACCAAAGGAGCCATATTAAAATGTGCAAAGCATGACAAAATGCAAATCTGCTTAATTAGCTGCGCTTGACTTCAAATTTAGATTATTGGTGACAATTTTTCATCTGTGGGGTGAAGGAGTACACAACCTTGTTTTTTTCAAAATGAATTTCACTAGCACAGGCTGTTCACAGATAATAACCAACAGCCAAACTATACTGGACAATATTTAAGTAAATTAAAAAGACATAAAACCACAACAGATTACACAACATCAAAATAGCAACCTTTCTTTTAAACCCATCTTCTACCCCCATGCTATATTTTAGGTGGAGAGTGACCTCTAACTGGATAAAATAACATGCTCATCTCTATACAGAATCTCTGAACCTGATATTTGTCCTTCTCAGAGATCTCAAATTCAGCTGAATGTAATATTTTGCTTAAGCCTGAGGGCAGGGAACCGTCTAACTATAAGTTTATCTGTACAGCACTGTGTAAACCTACAGCGCTATATAAATAAAGGTTAATAATAATAATAATAATAATACTTCTTGCTAGTGAGAAAGGGAGGAGCATTTAGAGACATGAACCAAAGCTCATTTCCTCCCTATTTGTTTTCAAGATCAATCCCAGGGAACAAGCAGTTAACGCATTACCACAGCACTGGAAAGAAAATCAAAAGGCCTAAATCCAAATGCTTCTATCAACTAGAGCAGGGGTGCCCAACTTTGAAGGAGGTGGGGGCCGAAATTAAAATCAGCTAAGGTTGTCCCTGCCGTCAATAGTTTTTGGTTGAAATGTAGGAACATTCAAGAGACTTTTTCTTCCTTCTTCCCTCCCTCCCTTCTTTCTTCTTTCTTTTCTTTTCCCACCCTTCATCCCTACTTTCCTTCCTCCTTCCTTTCTGTCTTTCTTTCTTCACTCCCTCCTTCCTTCCTTTCTTCTTTCTCTCCTTCTTCAATTCTTTAAATTCTTCACTTTTTTGCTTCCTTGCTTCCTTCTTTCCTCCCTTACAGCCATACTATAAAACAGAGTATTTCAGTTAAAATAAATCAGTAACCTATTAATTAAGATTTTTACTTATCTTGAATTTTACTTATTATTAATAATAAAAACAATACTTTACTTAAGTGTTACAAGTTTCATTTATTTACACTGACCATGCTTTTGCACACCATCATAAATCAATCCAAGAAGCATAGATAAAATATGACAATTCGACCCTGGCAGCCACGGGGGGGGGGGGGGGGGCAAAGGGATGAAGGCAGATCCAGGCAGAGGAAGAGGGCAAAAGCAAGGGGATGAAGGTAGATCCAGGCAGAGGAGGAGGAGGGCGGTGGCAAAAGCAAGGGGATGAAGGCAGATCCAGGAGGAGTTTAAGTTGACCACAGAATTGCACTGGAGGACCTAAACATTCCTAGAAAGAACATATTAATAAAATCCATGAATAATCAAATCTGCAAAAATCAAAGCTGAAAATGTGGAGTGACGAGTGTAGTAAGTATAAGCTTACAAGAAAGAAAGTGGTCTTTTTTATGAAGAGAAACAGAAGGGAAAAAGGAAAAACAAGAGACCTGTTCCACAAACTCAGAGGAAATTCGAACTAAGGGTGGGGATGCTCTATGTGCAAATAGGAACATACTAAACTATTAAGACAAAATAAAAAGATGATGGAAGCAAAACATAGAAGAGCTATATAAAAGATACTAAATAAATAAATGACACATGGAATGAAGAACCATATGAACATGAACCCCAAATTTTGCAGGGCAAAGTGGAAGCAGCACACAAGAGAAATTGGAAAGAATAAATCACCAGGAATAGATGATATCCCAACTGAACTGCTTCAGACCACATTAACAGAATCAATTCCAGTGTTAACTAAAATATGTCAACAAATATGGAAAACAAAACAGTGCCCAACAGATGAGAAAAGATCAATAAACATCCCCATTCACAAAAAAGGAGACACAAAATACTGTAGCAGTTATAGAACCATAGTATTAATTTCCCATGCAAGCAAAAGTATGCTCAAAATTCTGCAGCATAGATTCCAATCATATATGGAGAGAGAACCTGAACTAGAAGCACTAGAGACCATATCACAAACATGTGCTGGATAATGAAACAAGCCAATCAGCAGAAGAAGGAGGAAGGAACATCAACAATCTAAGATATGCAGATGACACCATACTACTAGTGGAAAACATCACAGACCTGGAACAATCACTAAAGGAATTCAAAGAAGAAAGCACAATGGCAGGCCTAATGTTAAACATAAAGAAGACAAAAATAATGACCATGGAGGATTTATATAAATGCAACCCAGATAATGAGGAGATCAAAATTAAAGATTTCCCATATCTTGGATCAAACATTGATCAGAATGGAGACTGCCTTCAAGAAATGATAAGAAGATTATGAATGGGAAGGGCAGTTATGAAAGAACTAGACAAAATCCTAAAATGTAAAGATATACAGCTAAAAGCTAAAGTTAGAATCGCCCAATCATTTGTATCTCCCATTACCATGTATGGATGTGAGAGTTGGACAGTGAAGAAAGCAGATAAAAAGAAAATTAATTCATCTGTGATGTGCTGAAAAAGAGTGCTAAAAAGACAAACAATTGGGTCCTAGAACAAATCAAGCCCAAACTCACCCTGGAAGCTAAGATGATTAAATTGAGGCTGTTGTATTTCAGCCACATCATGAGAAGGCACAACTTGTTAGAAAAGACAATGCTGAGGAAGACAGAGGGCAACAGAAAGCAAGGAAGACCACGTGCCAGATGGATAGACTCAATCTGGGCCTGAACCTATAGGACCTGAGCAGAGAGGAAGAGTATAGGGGAGCTTGGAGAAGTCTCATTCACAGGGTCGTCATGAGCAGAGGTCAACTGAAAGGCAGCTAACAACAAGTTGCCCTACATTCTACACCAAACACTACATAAATGGTTCTCAACTGCTCCAGGAAACTGAATTCCCTTGTTCTTAATCCTGGCCCTTTTGCACAAAGATATAAGTAAACTAAGGAAAGGAGGAGATTATTAAAATTATAAAGGAGACAGAAAAAGAAAGCAAGAGAAGAAGTTTGGGTATGAAAATCAAGATTCTGAAAAATAGTTGCAGCTATATCCTCTCTCAAACTCAAGACAAGATTAGGAAAAAAGCTGTAAAATCATGGATTGCATTGTTCAGCTTTAATATCACCAATGCCTACAGTGGGAGTTTTAAAATTAAACTTAAATAGCAATTTAACAAAAACATAATAATTAGTGTTTCCTCTTTTGATTATAAATGTAATTGAATTAGGTTTTTTATAACTTATTAACAATTAACTAATTAATTCATGTAGTAGTATTTATGTAAGTGTTTAGCATGACTATACTAAGCATTGAGCAGTTGAGTGAACTGGTCTGCTATCACTGAGACTACCAATTCAATTTAGCTCAAATACTTTTATAAACATGCCCACAAATATGGAACAATCAGGTGGTGGCAGCTTTTTGAAAAAGGTGGTCTCAAGAGGTCTCATCCAGCTCCACAAGAGTGGAAAGGTGATCCAGAGGACCTTCAATGACAACTTGTGTGTGCAAAGAGCCACAAAAGAGTAGCAGTGTTTGGCTCTAAGCACAGAACATCAAAACAAGATCCGTGACTTAAATCCTGAGAAAGTACACTATCTCAAAACAAGCTATAGGTGGCAGCCTCCAGCAATGGGAAGAACCATATTTTTCAGTAAAGAAAACAGCTTCATATATGATAATTAGAGACCTCCTCAGAAATAACAGACATTCTGTGGTAGAAATAATGTAAGAACCAGTTCCTACAGTATAATGATATAATCTGTGGTGGCTCTATTCTGCTCTGCAGTTTACTCTTAACTTTCTAGGAGGTAGCCAAGGTGCTGAATTACCTCCCAACAGCACCTTCTAAACCTAAACTAAAACTTGGATTGTATTTGCCATCCCACTGAAGTGGGAACTATTAGCCACTGCTTTATATACAGTTTCGGAGAAGTGGAGAACTACTATAGGGAATGACTTCTACTCAGGCACATATGAGCACAGTGGTGGCTTTTGGGCTAGTTAGGGTTGTGCTGAAACTGCAGGGTTTGGTTCAGACCTCAAGCCTAGTGATTCAGAAAGCAGACTGATTTGGTCTGGATTGTTTCTGTTACTGTCTGATTTGACTTGGATCTGGCTCATAAACCCACCTCAAGAAATCAGTGGACTGGGGAATAAAGAAATGGCTACCATTTTCTATTCATTTGTGTAACATTTGTATAGCAGCCTTTTCTGATTAGATTGAGCCTGCCAAATGTCAGACAAGCAGTTAAGCAGCCTCTAAGCTTTGATATCACACACACACACACACACACACACACACATATATAGGGAATTGCCAACAACTTTTCAACTTTCTGGCAGAACTGGATAAAATTCTCTGGCATAGTTCTCTTCCAGGTGGATAGTCTACCAAACCACAGATAGCCAGATGCCAGCTTTTTGGTGAAAGACAAGTTTTTAGTTTGGGGCCTTTTTTTCAGTTGACCCAGAAATGCTTGATTAAAAATGTGTGAGCATATAACATTTAATGAGAAAGATACATTAACATACATGCTATAGATTTTGTGCACATAAAGTAGTTCAGTAGACTCTTGAAAGTCTGTAAAATCTGTTTACAACAGTCACCAATCTCAAATATATTTTGGGTTTGCTAATCCTAACATGTTTACCCTGGTTTAATACTTTGTATAATTACAAAAACCATTCAAGCTGCAGTCTGGGAAAAAGTCCCACTGTAATCAATAGGGCTTGTTTCTGAGCTAACATAGAATTGCATTGTTAGTATAACAGGGTCATTTGAGGTGAGGTTAGAAGACAAAGAAAGCAACAAATTTACACCTGAATGCATTTTAACACAGACAGTTTTTATGAATGACAACAGCTGCTATGGCAGTAGATAAACCATTTAGGAAGAGGTCAGAATTGAGACGCCTGTCAGTGTTATAACAACTAGTGCACTACATGCTAACATTGGCACTTCACTGATGTTCTGGGGCCTTTAGATGCTAAAATCAGCATTGGTTTCAACTATTCCTACAACTCCAGCATCTCTAGATGTTCCTTCCTCTTGCTGATGGACAGTTGCTAACACCTTGTTATCCCCTCCTGTCTTGCATAAAGAAATTTCAGCAGGAAGTGATGAATTCGGGGACTTGTAGTTCATGAGAGAGCATGTCACATAAGCCAGACATGTCTCTCAAATGACAGTTTCCTTTAGAAACTTTCCTTCTCTTGGGTCCTGTTTACAATGTATAGCAGGACTGGAAACACCTGTCCTGCTTCTTCACAGACTGCTGAACAGTTATTCTGCTCCTAACATCAGGCAGGCTACCAGAGCGTCAAAATTCCTTGCATTTAGGAACCTGATCTCTGTTATCCTGTCATCTGATGAGGAAACAGGTACTGTGTTTCGAACCAAAAAGAATCTGTTCTATTCCTGTTAGACATAACCCTTTTACTTAGGGTTGAAAGTGTTTCAGTATAAAAAATGAAAAAGAAAAAAAAAAAGAAAGAAAATCATGCCTGCAGGCAATCCAATTACGAGTCTGCATAACACAAACACACACACAATTCTGGCATCATCCAGTTTGGACGATGCATGACCCAAATCCCAGTTCTAGTACCATCAGTCTGCAATTAACATCCAGCAGGTTCTGCACCAGAACCAATGTAATATTACATTAAAGCCAACTTTTAAAACCTGTTGCTACAGATCTTCCAATAAGATCTGGAACTCTCTGTTCCTGCACCATTGTACGAGGGGGTATCATAAAGTTTTAATTATCACCTTTAAAAAGATTTAACAGAAAGTTTGTTTTGATTTGTAGTTGTTAATTTATCTCTATGTAGTCACCATCCAGATTTACACATTTCCCTCAGTGTTTCTTGACCCTCATAATACCATTATTGTAGAAGTCTGCAGATTGCGCCTGACAAGGATTTTACACTTTAGTCACTTCTGGCAGAGCCAGTCACAAAAATAAAGGATGCAATGAGTTGATTTTCTCAGCAACGTGCACTTAGGGACCAATGATGACACTGGCAAAATTTCATCAATATGCCATAATAATTTCCGGGTGATAATTATTACTTTACCATACCCCCTCATAAGGCACAATCTACAGACTTCTACAATATCAGGTATTTGGAGGGTCAAGATATGCTGGGAAAAATGTATAAATCTAGATAGTGACTACATAGAGATAATTTAACAACTACATATCAAAACAAACGTTCTGTCAATTTTTAAAAAAGGTGATCATAAAAACTTTACAATATCCCCTCGTAGCTGTCTCTATGGGCATTGTGCTGAGCCACCTGGAAAATCCGCCATTGATTGCTCATTCTGAGGTCAGTATCAGGTCCCCAATATGTGACCATTGCTGAGTGCCTCATTCTGACCTCAGAAGCAAGTGACTTCAGTAGTGGGCACCTTGGCACAATATCCATGCAGACAGCCCCCATGGCAAGGGTAGGGAGGGCCAGATAATCCTGGATAGTTCAAAGAAAGCCTAAATTATAATTTTAAATAATCTATCCTGCAATTGCTTGATGGGGAGGGGTTTTACAGTGCACTGACTCACCAGTATCCCCATTCGGACACCCTGAGATTTCAATCAAAGGCTGCACAACTGTCCTCATGTATACTGTCAAAGAAAATTACGAGCAGCTTGCTTTTCAAAAAATAAAAAGGAAAAGCAAATTTCTAGGGAAGTAAATCGTTATATCCAATGAGAGTATTAGGCATTCTAATGCATTTCTACAGAACTGTAACTTTGTGAATGCATCCTGGACACTGACGTACTATGACTGCATATTTGGGCCTTTATGTCCTCAATAATATTAAGGCAGGGGAGGTTAGGTTCCAAGCAGCTTGGATCGAAGCAAAAGGCAAGGAATATTTTTTACTCTATGGCTGACTTTCTGACAAGGGTCTTCATTACTGCTATGGCTGGTTCTAAAGATAACAAGGCAAACCCAGCCAAAGCAAAGCCAAGTCCTTATGTACTTCTTAGAATCACAGAATCATAGAGTTGGAAGAGACCACAAGAGCCATCCAGTCCAACCCCCTGCCATGCAGGAACTCTCCATTAAAGAATCCCCGACAGATGGCCATCCAAGGAAGGAGACTCCACCAAACTCTGAGGAAGTGTGTTCCACTGTCGAACAGCCCTTACTGTCAGGAAGTTCCTCCTAATGTTGAGGCGGAATCTCTTTTCCTGCAATTTGTATCCATTGTTCCGCGTCCTAGTCTCTGGAGCAGCAGAAAACAAGCTTGCTCCCTCCTCAATATGACATCCCTTCAAATATTTAAAAAGGGCTATCATATCACCTCTTAACCTTCTCTTCTCCAGGCTAAACATCCCCAGTTCCCTAAGGCGTTCCTCATAAGGCATGGTTTCCAGACCCTTCACCATCTTAGTTGCCCTCCTTTGGACATGCTCCAGTTTCTCAACATCTTTTTTGAATTGTGGTGCCCAGAACTGGACACAGGATTCCAGGTGGGGCCTGACCAAAGTAGAATAGAGTGGCACTATTACTTCCCTTGATCTAGACACTATACTTCTATTGATGCAGCCTAAAATTGCATTGGCCTTTTTAGCTGTTGCATTGCACTGTTGAATCATGTTCAGCTTATGGTCTACTTGGACTCCTAGATCCCTTTCACACGTACTTTCATTCAGCCAGGTGTCCCCCATTTTATATCTGTGCATTTCATTTTTACGTCCTAAGTGCAGAACCTTACATTTCTCTGCATTGAATTTCATTTTGTTAGCATTGGCCCAGCTTTCTAGTCTATTCAGGTCATTTTGAATTTTGATCCTGTCCTCTGGGGTATTAGCTACTCCTCCTAGTTTAGTGTCATCTGCAAATTTGATAAGTATGCCCCCAATTCTGTCATCCAAATTATTAATAAAGATATTGAATAGCACTGGGCCCAGGACAGAACCCTGTGGGACTCCACTTGTCACTTCTCTCCAGGATGAAAAGGAACCATTGTTGAGCACCCTTTGAGTTCGGCCAGTCAACCAATTACAAATCCATGCAATAGTTAACTTGTCTAGCCCACATTTTACAAGCTTGTTAGCAAGAATGTCATGGGAAACCATGTCAAAGGCCTTACTGAAATAGAGGTATACTATATCCACAGTATTCCCTTCATCTACCAAACTGGTGATTTTATCAAAAAAAGAGATCAGGTTTGTTTGGCATGACTTGTTTCTCTGAAAACCATGTTGACTTTTTGTGATTATAGCATTGGCTTCTAAATGTTCACAGACTCTCTGCTTAATGATCTGTTCTAGAATCTTTCCTGGAATTGATGTCAGACTAACTGGACAATAATTGTTGGGATCCTCTTTTTTTCCCCCTTTTTTAAGATGGGGACTTCTCCTGTTCTCCAGGATTTCTCAAAGATTATTGCCAGTGGTTCCGATATTACATTTGCCAGTTCTTTTAATACCCTTGGATGTAGTTCATCTGGGTATGGAGACTTATATTCATTTAGGTTAACCAGGTATTCCTGTACTATCTCTTTACTTATTCTGTGCTGAAATTCCCCTATTCCATCTTCTTCCCCATTATCCTTAGGTTGAGCACCCTTTGCGCTATCTGAGAAGACTGAAGCAAAGAAGGTGTTGAGTAATTCTGTCTTTTCTCTGTCCCCTGTTAGAATTTTGCCATCTTCTGCACGCAGTGGCCCAACCGTTTCCTTCTTCTTCCTTTTGCTGCGGACATATCCAAAAAAGCACTTTTTATTGTTCTTAACCTCTCTAGCAAGTCTGAGTTTATTCTGCGCTTTAGCTTTTCTGACTTTACCCCTACATGTGCTTGCTATTTGTTTGAATTCATCTTTGGTGATTTCCCCATTTCTTATACATGTTCCGTTTAAAACTTAGCTCAGTTGAAAGTTCCTTAGTCATCTATCCTGGCTTCTTGAGACATCTCCCATTTTTCTTCCTCATTGGAACTGTTTGAAATTGCGCCTTCAGTATCTCCTTTTTGAGAAACTCCCATCCGTCTTGAACTCCGTTCTCTTTTAGTATTCCTGACCATGGGATCACCCCCAGTAATTCTCTAAGTTTAATGAAATCAGCTTTCCTAAAGTCTAGAATGCGTGTCTGACTATGCCTGGCTTCTCCTTTCCACTGTATAACAAACTCCAGGAGAACATGGTCACTCCCACCTAAGGATCCCACCACTTGCACCCCATTAACTGGGTCATCTCTGTTGGTTAAGATCAGTTCCAAAACAGCTGACTCCCTTGTTGCCTCTTCCACCTTTTGGACAATGAAATTGTCTTCAAGGCACATGAGGAATTTGCTCGACCTTGAGGATTTGGCAGAGTTTGACTTCCAGCAAATATCTGGATAGTTGAAGTCCCCCCATCACTACCACATCTCTCCTTTCTGAGTGTGTGGTCATCTGTTCTAGAAAGGCATCATCCAATTCCTCTGCCTGAGTTGGGGGTCTGTAGTAGACTCCCACAGTAACATCCCTGTTGTTTCCCTCTCCTTTAATTTTTATCCAGATGCTCTCCACCTGGCTTCCAGTATTGATTTCCTGGATCTCTTCACTGGTATAAATATCCCTGACATATAATGCTATTCCTCCTCCTTTCCTGCTTGGCTTGTTTCTCTTAAAAAGGTTATATCCCTGTATTTCTACATTCCAATTGAGAGACTCATCCCACGACCACCACATGCCTCCTCCGAGGCTTAGCAGCGGCTGTTCCCTTTCGTGATACTCTCAGGCTCCCCTGCTCTGTCCCTGATGTCTGTCCCTGCTGCTTTTCCTCATCATCCCTGACAACAGAGAGAGATTCAAAGCGATTCTGTAGCTGCAAGCTGCTCACAGAACGTTCCCTGGTTTCCTTACTTCTGTGTGTGATCTTCCTCCAAGCATCTACCTTGTCCTCCTGATCATTTTCTCAGTAGGAATACCAAGCACAGTTCAAGTTCTCTGTGCATACTTTACATGTATATTCAGGAATAAGTCCCCATGCAATGGTTTTCCTGCTTCCAGGTCCCAACTAAGTTTTGTGCAACAGTCCTACCTACTTCAAGCCAAAGCTCTGTTCTATGTAGGTCATTTAAAACTTAAATAGACTCTCACTTCCTGTTGCAGCAGGATGGGCAACATCTCATGAGATGCATCCAGACAATTGACCAGAGGTTATACATCACTAATCTAAGGCATAGTTTGCCAGTGCTTAAGACTAATTAAGAAGAAAGAGCTTGATTAAGCTCTTGATTAAGATGGAAGAGGGTTTTTTTCTTATCAGATGTAATTTTAAGTGGTTAAAAACTACCAATCTCCAATTATAGCTGCAGTCCTCGTGTTGTAACAATGTAGCTTTCGGTACATTTTTTAAAAATCTGACCTAAACCTATTTGTTAGTTCCATAACAGATCCACTGTCACTGCTAAATGGTAAATTAACACTTGTGTAAATCTCATTAATTCAGTGGGCCTATCATATTTGGTTCTAGCAACAGGATTTAGATATCTCACAATAATTATCTCATGTAGGTTCTTAACAGAACTGAAGAGTGTGCATTTACCTGTATTTATGAATGATGGCATTAAATAATTTCCCATCTCGCCAGCAGGTAGTGAAATTTTCACAACGAATTCCAGCATAACCCTCTGTTGTTTGCTGTGTCCACAGGAGCAATCTCTCTTTCGCGGACATATCCTCTGACTCTCCAGTAACATGGATATCAGAAATCTAAATTGAAACAGAACAATTCAGCCACACTAAATCAATCAGATTAAAATTACAATTAAATGCTATTGATATCTATCCCACTCCAGTTCTAGACAGTAAGATCTTTGGAACATGACTCTGACTAATGTATGATATACTGTACAATGCTTTTGAGCACAGGTGGAACTGTTATAAATAAAAAGAAATGGAGATGTGAGGGAAAGGCAATCCACAACAACAGCACCTGAAACTTCCCCCAAGCCCACATCATTACAGTCCATCATTAGAATGAAGCCAACCACAGCCCTGGCCCTTTTGGGCAAAGTCCCAAAGTGGCACCAGATAACTGGGCATGAAGCCCAGGAACACAGCTGAACTAATTCAAGCACCTCCATTCAACTGTGAACCAGGGAGCTGCACTAATTCAAGCATGTCCCTGAATGGCCTATGCCATTAGGAGACATATGGCGCCTAGGCTAATAGCTCTGCTGAGGAGCTACAGGAAGTTATGTAGCAAGGGGGAGTACCATGAAATTCTCCTCCTCCTACTCCAGTGACCCAAAACTTGAGATAGTTAAGACAAAATGCATCAGAACATAGCAGCAAACAATAGCAAGCTGAAAAAGCTGTAAGGAACCTAGTGGTATGGCATCCCTGTGAGAGTGGAGCAATAGGAATATTGATTGCTACAACTTCACAACTAAATTAAGAGAAGAACAAAAGCATTCCTTGGTGACAATTTCCCGTTAATGTTTAGTTATAGAAAATCAGTAATAGTACCACAATCCCTGGTTCAGACAAAGCTTTCATTGGACTTTTGGATGGTTGCTGGAGAATCCCATTAACTTCTACATGGGTGGAAATGACAAAGTCTTTTCAAGACTAACAAAAGATTTTAAAACATTAACTGAGCACTGCATAAATCTTATTTTCGTACATGGAAGACTGCTTGTTTGAAAACACTACTACCTCCAAGTCTTTCATAGAAGCAAGGCTAAGAGGTCAAGAGGTCAGAGAAGTAGCTAGTCTAAGGAGCTTCTCTTTAATTAGCTACCTTTACATGTGCTGGTAGCCTTTTAGTATGACGGCTGCTTTCCAATAACTGGATTCTTCTCAGTCCCTAATCACACACCCCATACATGCATTTTGAGGAGTACAATCCACGCAATAAAAGGAATAAACAGAAACAGCATGTTTGAATTAGCTGGAGGTCAACTTTTTTCACAATGAACTTGGTGCTTATCAAAGGAAACCAGCTATGCAGACGGCATGGTCCACACTGGCTTTAGGGGTGGTGCTTTCTGCAACATTAGTCATTTTGAAGCTGAAATAACCTGCGCATTCCAACCATGAAGACTGGATGGACTGAAACACCCAGATGTAACTTCCAGAATTCAAGGTGTCTAGACATGCCCTAAAAGGCCAAACTTCTGTCTTCAGGGGCTATTCTAACTCTAGAATGTATACAACCAAATACTGTACACTAAATATATTTCCATGTAGCCTCCTTCCATTTATGAAACATATCAAGACCCATAATTCATGACTAAAAAAAATGCAGTACATCATTTGGAAGAATTTTTGGGATTACAATGTCAACTGGAAAGGTCAAATGTGTGATATATATATATAGATAGATAGATAGCTATTTTTCTTATTCTAATATAATTTAAATTAAAACCTTTCTTTCCATATACACTGACCTTCTTAAAACACCAGAGTGAATGAATTGAATTTTTTACAGCTCAATAGCTTTAAATAGACCTTTGGCCTATTTTATAGCTAGCTGAGTTACTACAACTGTGTACATCGGAAACAACACAGCGGAAACCAGGCACATTAGATTCCTTGCTCCATAACTGACTATTTGGAGACAGCAGAATAATCTTACTGTCAGTTATATCTGCTGTGACTCATGCAAATGGCATGTACCAGCTACCATACAAAAACATGGGAAACAAAATCTTATTTTAAACTGCAGTTGCTAAACACTCCTATTTGCAACTTAAATTAAGATATAAAACAATTATGACAAATAAATAAGGCACAAAAAAAACTCTGCAGCAGTATTGACAAGGCAAAGGAACTACAGTGGTCCCCCGGGTTATGAAAGTAATCCGTTCCGGATTACCTTTCGTAACTCGGAAATAATCGTAACCCGGGGGACCACTTTTTTTGACGGACCACGCGGCAAATTTAAAGGGGCCGGGCGGGTTTTTGTTTTTTTTTGTTTTTTTTTTTTTTGGAACCTGGGGTTTTATTCACAAGCCAGGGCCGTTTTTGCGGCCCCGGCTCTTTCATTCCCTGGGGTTTTCGTACCCCGGGGGATTCGTAACCCGGGGGACCACTGTATTTGGAAATCAAGAAATTTTTCCTAAAGTAATAAATTAGTGGTTACTTTCTAAAATTTGACTTCTCCTTAAACCTTCAGTTCATTTTTTTTACACTTTTAGTCATGCTGGAGAGAAAAAAATGGATGAATGTAAATTCCCATTCAGACGTTATTAAGATATTAATTAAGATGTGTAACTTTTTTGACTAACAGAAGGTGAAGTATCATTACATTTAAGGATTTTCATACCACTAATGTTAATGTCAGAATTTTTGCACAAGTAATCCTAGGAGATGACAATGAATATCTCTTATAAAATTGCATGGTTAGGATTGAATTTCTTCCAAAGAGCATGTAGATATATTTTATATTAAACAGAAAACAGACCAAGATAGAAACAACAGAAAAGGAAATAAATTAGGGGAAGTCAGACAGCTATGGTAACTGGTGTATAATTACATATATATACATTAAAAAATGGTCTACACAAGTGACTGATATCCCTCAAACCTACAGCCAGTTCTAAAACAAAGCCTTGGTCATGTCAGGCAAGGACTCGGGTTCGAAATATATATAGGTATGGATATATAGGTATCATATGGGTTGTGGTCACAGGAAGATTTCAAAGAAACCAACCAAATTGGTGCCTGAACCTATATAAGAGTTTCCACGTTCTGTCACCTTTGACCTGAGCGTCCAGGTTTTCTAATCTTCCTAATCCCATCTTGCTCCACTTCATTTTTGCAATCTCATCATTTCACTGTCTCAGACTGAACCTTGCCACCTTATATAATCCTGCTTTGAACTTATTTCATCTTCAGAATTACAAGAGTTATATATAACATAAATTTGTTGACTGTCATTTCAGTTTTGATACACTAGTGTCATATCATACATTTTAAAAGCCAATGTTTCTGGATGACAGTTCCAAGCAACCAGGATACCCGAGGAGCTAAACATGAGGGTTATATGAGGGCCAGAATCCTTGCCACTTGCTTTCTCACTTCCCACCACAGAAGGCATAGGAGACTGAGGGTCTTGGGACAGAGTCATGGGATAAAAACACCCACACGCTCACCTTT
Source organism: Urosaurus nigricauda (assembly GCA_034509955.1). Lineage (NCBI taxonomy): Eukaryota > Metazoa > Chordata > Lepidosauria > Squamata > Phrynosomatidae > Urosaurus > Urosaurus nigricauda. The sequence goes on from JAOEGL010000001.1 coordinate 248,279,518, forward strand.
CCTTGACTCATTGACCAGAGCTGGTGCTATGGTCAACAAACTATTAATCTAATTGTATTTATTTATTTATTTATTCAGCCAGCAGTCTTCACAATAATGACTTTACTGTACTGTTCTTTATACTGACCCACTTGGTTCTCTAGTTCTGGTGTGTACCATTTAGACTGCAAGGGGAGGTCTCATGTAAAATGTTTATCCATAGGTTTATAGCCCTCACTCTCAGACGCCCAGTCTTCAGTGTTAGGGAATTTATTTTCTTTCAACTATACTTTCAGACAACCCCTCTCATTCAGTAAGGAAAAGGTTCCCCCAGTAAGGAAAGGACCATATTGCACCAGCTTGCTTCACAGTGAGGAAACACATTCAATTTCTTTGAATTCTAGATCAAGCATGAGTACATCCGGTATGCCTTCTTCCATTCCCCCTGCTCCTATGACAAAAACTTTTGTAGGAGAACATAGCATCAACAATCTGAGAGACAGTGGCTAAGAATATTACACATCTTTAGATAAAGCTCCAGCTTTCAGTTTGATGGATAGGACTCACTCACCTAAATCATCACTACCATCCTTTAAAATTAACAAGGGGCTGGAGAATATGGGTGTGAGAGAATGGCCAGAGTCTGCTCTGGCCACATGCGGGTCATAACTATGCTGACTTCATGGCCCACTCTGACAGAGGGCCGCAGCTGCAGGACCCAATCTACACCACTAGAAGCTGGATTATTCCAGCTCCTTTTTGCTTTCGGCTGTGTTGGAGGCATGAATTGTTTCAACGTCATGCCTTCAAACCAGCCAGAAGCCATTTCTTTTTGCCTGTCTGTTCCGGATCAAGAATAAAAGAGGCAAATAATTCTACTGTCAGTGCAATCCTTTTTATCTTTAAGGTAACCTACCATCTCAGTGACTCAGCAGAAGAAGATTGACCTGACTGAAGTAAAAGAGAACCTGGCCTTTCTGGAATAGTATAAAACATTATAATGTGAGCTACTTCACGTAATTAGCCTTTTCATATGGAAATCCAGAGTGCATGTGACAATGTTTATGATCTTGAGATTGGGAGATACAGTTCAAAGGTCTGGGCAAATGGGTCTCTTAAGGCATGCTGTAGAGGTATTTTTAAAGGTCTTATGTCAATTGGAATCATACAGTTTTATTGTCTGTCCTGATTACGTGCTCTGAAGCAAAATGACAAACGGGAGCACCTCATTTGCAATAAAATGTTTTATATAACAATAGCTGATGACATGGCACAGCCACTCAGGAAGTGTTTCTCTACCTCAGAGGTATCTGGAATGTAGGTGAAGAAAGGCAATAAATATTTCCAATGCAGCCAACCCCAGGTGAATCTGAGCTAAGGGTCAGCTCCAACAGTGCTTGACGTTAGTGCTTAAAGATCACCTTGAATAGGTTAAGAACAGAGTGCCCCAGAGCAAAGTACACAGTGCCTTTCCCTTGCCACCAAGTCATTACAGCTCACCCATAAATATCTGAAACTGAAAGAACAAACTTTCTAGATAACAAATTGGGCAGCTAGAAACTGAACAATTCTTTTAAAACACAGAACCACCTATATCAAGAGAAAAATCTCCAATGAAAAGGAAAAGAAGGATAAAAACATCCATCCAGAAGAGATTACTGTTTGATACCAATTAATCTTTTTGTTATGTACGGGTTTTTCAGACAGTGAAGCCTGAGGATGCAGTAAAGCAGTTTGGAGGTCTCAGTAAAGTATTACCACCACTACTTTAGATCTTTGCTTCTCCTTTTGCCACCAGAAACCATCTTCTGAAGATGCCAGCCACAGATGCTGGCGAAACGTCAGGAATAAACTCTTCTAGAACATGGCCACATGGCCCAAAAAACTCACAAAAAACCATGGATGCCGTCAATGAAAGCCTTCAATTTAAGTGCCTATCATTTTCCAGGCCTAATTCAAGAAGCCAGTTTTGTTTTTAAAGCCTCCACATGGTATAGAGCCATACTGATCTTAAAGACCACCTATTCCTGTATGCATCTGATTAAATTCAGCACCCAAGGCACCACTCTCTGGCTCACCAGTGAGGACAAATAGGCTACTCTGTAGTAGAAGTATTTAGTTATTCACTTATATCCCACCCATGTCTATGGATCTCAGTACAGCTTTCTCTCAGTGGTAGCCCCATCCCACTGTAACACATTTTCCAGAGATATATGTAAGGCTTCATCACCACTTCCTTCCTGAAAATGCTTTATTCCTGTCTGCATTTGGTACATTAAGAACCTTCAGTTTTTGCTACTGCATGTATGATTTACTTGTAATTGTATTTTCATGTCATTTGCAATCTTTTAAACTGTTTTGTGTTAGATGGCCCAGAAATACTTAAAAATGAGGGATTCGAAGTGCTGTGAGGCCAAACAGAAGCAAAAATGCAGTAATGTGGGATGCTGAAATGAAAGGGATTCCAAGAAATACCAGAAATGAGAAAGAAAGCCCCACAGATAAGATGGATGGCTAAGGGAAGGAGGAGTGGGCCAAGATGCAGACACTTAAAGATTGAGGTACAAGAGTTACATTATTGGCACTGATAACACAACCATGTAACATAATGTTAGCCAATTAGGCATACAGCATAAGAACCCATTATTCCAGTTCTCAGAACTGGTGACACACTGTAACTTCCAAATGAACGTAACTCACTACTTTCTCCATTTAGCTTCCTGCTGACCTAACTTTCTACGCTTCCATCCTTAGCTATGTACCATATCACACAGATACACATACATCTGATGAAATGGACTGTAGTCCACAAATGCTTTTGACATAATAAATGTCTAACTCTGTAAGATACAACATGACACTTTGCTATTCTGGTGGAAAGAAACATTTTCCAAAAGATGAAAATGTGTACTTGTTTAAATTATTCTTAAGTCCATTCAAAAACTTAGAGGTATTTCAACATTAGAAGTAGATCTCATCTAATTATTGCAATAGTATACCTGCTAGTGAGAAAGCCAGCCTGTAGTAGTTTGAGTGTTAAGACTACAAATCCATACTCGGACATGGAAACCTAGAGCAAGTAACATTCTCTCAGCCTCAGAGAAAGGCAAAGGCAACCCCCCCCGGACTAATCTCACCAAGAAAACCCTATGATAGGTACACTTTAGGGTCCCTATAAGTCAGAAACGACTTGAAGGCACACAACAACAACACCTAATAGTGTGTTCCACTGTAAAAGAAAGCAGCACAGACATTTTAAAATATGTTCAGAAGAACTCATGGCCTTTGGAGAAAATGACAAGTTTCTTCTTTAATTATCTGAGACAAGCAGTGTAAGCACTAGAACTTGCTCACAAATTGCACACGTATATGACAGCAGGTACAGGCCACTATCACGTCATACAATTTATATGGGAAGATCTTAACAGAAATGATAACAGCCTCACAGCAAGAATAATCTGTGATGTGAAGAGAACCTGTGGATGATTCACATGCTCTTACTTAAAACAACACATATAACACAATGTTAATTGGCTACAAATGTTAATTGGAACAAAGTGTTAAAGTAGCTCAAATTAAAGATACATTCTTCGTGATATCATCAGTCTTGGCTGTCTTTTTTTAAAATGCAGTAAAGAAAATCACAAACAAACATGAGCATGTCATCCATATTTATTTTGTAATGTACTTATGTAGTGCTTAGCATGTATGGAGTCAGTACATGTAACAAAAGCTCCCTATAAATCATGATAATAAATTAAATTTTGTTCAAACCCCCTCCCCCCACTTTTTTGTCCTATATTATTCTTGTGCTGCAGCATATTTACCTTATTACTGCTTGGTAAAATAATGTAAGCTGCATTTTCCACTGAGAAAGATGAAGATCCACGAAGATGCTGTGGGTGGGTTTCAATGTGAAGTTCAGGCAGATGGAAATCGCAACTATTTTCCCATTCTGTTGCATTAGTAACAATTCCAAAGGGAGCCTTGTTTAATTCATTTTCTTCATCCTGTTTGCTTAATACGGAGTATGAGTTGGAGTCTTTTTCAAAATGAGGGACTCTTTGCTTTTCCTGGAATGGGATCCCACCATGAAAATATCCATTCCCTTGGGTGAGCCTGCCTTCTCCTGGTCCCTTTCCTAGTTCTTTAGTTAAGTATCTGTCTTTTCTTTCTGCTTTTCTAGCTGTTCTGCTTCTAGTACAAGTATCTTCCCCAGTGCAAGAATCACAGCTTGCTCCACTTGGCAGTTTTGCTTTAACAAGATCAATGGTAACTTCGGTACTCACAAGAGGATCACTTCCATCCAGCAGAGTCTTCTGTGTAACGGATGCACCCAGTGCCATCTCCCTAGGATGCACTGCCATCTCTCCATGATTTCTTGTTTTGATTTGAATCTGTCCTTCAATTTCCTTAAGCTTTTCAGACTCCTGCTCATCTTCTGTTGCTTTCTTTCTTGATTTCCTCCTAAAGTATTTTCTTCCAGGGGACTGTTTTGCAGGACTCAAGGGAGCTCTGGAAGGATCCAAACACTGTTCCTCTTTGTCAGCCCGAACACATCCACAGACATTCCCCATTTGGCTCACATATCATCACAGCCACACAAAGATCCTGTCATTTCGCTTGACTTACACAAACAGGCATCAAACTGCTGGTTTATACGCTCATATCTTTCAGTCTGCACTCCCGTCCCCAGGACGTAGCCATTTTGCTATGAGAAATGCATACGCAATAAATGTTGTGGCATTGTGCCCAGGCTGGGCCTGTGTCTGATTAGACACTAAGGCTTATTTCTGGCCACCAATCCTCTTAAGCAAACATCACTGCCTCAGCATTAAACTGTAATGCTGATGGCCTTTTGCAAGAATGACATAGCAGCTATTTGTAAGAGCCTAGAGAAAGTAAAAACTCTTTCACTAGCACACTGTAGTTCTAAAGTTAATGTTAGCAAGGCATCAGAAACTTTCTTTCTGGACAGAGATTATAAAAGCTGGTTTGCAACACTACCCATGGAAAAAAGGGGGGTTCTATTCGGAGAGATCATCTTTGGAAAAAACAACAGTTTAAAGATGGACAGCCCTAAAACTTAATCGTGGCCAGAGCTTCTGCAGGTGAAGTGCACTGTGTGGAGAATCCTGAAATCTAGCTGGAAATCTTAAGACTAACATGTAGAGAAAAGGAAGGGGGTTCAAATTACATGGGGTAAACAAGGGTAGAAAGTGCTGAATAAGAATCTTGCAAACCAGAGATTATTTGAGTACAAAAGTATAATCTTATAAGCTTCTTTGGTTTCAGCAGGAAAGCTTTTATTTTCTCTGCTTTATTCCATTTACAGCTTTTACAGTTTCTTCAAAAATTAAAAATAAATATATATTCAGGAACAAAATGAGCTCAAAGGCAAATAAATATTCTACATGACAACCAATTATGATAAGATTTTGTGGTTCGTCTGATTCTTAGATTTTTAAAATATTTAAAATATTTTTTTGATAAAATATTTTTAAATTGCCGAGTAAACAAGATGTTCAAAATTCCAAGGCCCAAAAAGGGGTTGTCCCATTGTTGCTGTCCATGCATGACTTTATGCATGGTTTTATCTGTGAGCCGCCTTGGGTCCCTCCAGGGAGAAAGGTGGAAAAGAATGAAATAAATAAATAAACTAAAGAGGATATAACAAAAATACAACATTCTGTGGTATACAAAACTTCTACTGTTAACTGCCATGAAGTCAACTTCAACTTATGGTGATCCTGTGATCTCCCAATCACTATCCTCCACCTCCCTGCTCACACCTTGCAAACTCAGAGTGGTGACTTCCTTGACTGAATTTATCCATCTTCTCCTACTGCCTTCTACTTTAAAAAGCATTATTATCTTTTCTAGGGAATCATGTCTTCTCATGATATGGTCAAAGCACAGTAGTCTCAAGTTTAGTCATCTTGGCTTCTATGGAGAGTTCAGGCTTGATTTGCTCCACTACCCATTTATTTGTCTTTTTAGCAGTCTACAGTATCTGTAGCACTCTTTTCCTGCACCACACTTCAAATGAGTTGATTTTCTTACAGTCAGTTTTCTTCACTGTCCAGCTTTCACAGCCATATGTAGAAATGGCGAATACTATACCATAGACCACCCTGACTTCAGTATTCAATGATATGTTTTTATACTCCAGGATCCTGTCTAATGCCTTCATAACTGCCCTTCCAAATCCCAGTCTTCCCCTTTCTTGACCAAAGTCTCCGCTCTCATTAATTACTGAGCCAAGGTATGAGAAATTGTGAACTATTTCAACGTCATCATCATCTACCGGTATCTTAAAGTTATGTACGGTATCTCATCTGTGGTAATTCTTTTTATTTACTTTACGTTCAACTGTAAGCCTGCCTTTTCACTTTCTGCTTTGAATTTCTTTGGTAATTGTTCATAGTCCTTGTTATTTTCAGATAGTAATATGGTGTCATCCACATAACTTAGATTGTTGATATTCCTTCCTCCATTTTTGAGCTTACTTCTTCCATAATTAATCCTGCTTTATGTATAATATGTTCAGCATACAGGTTAAACAGACAAAGTGATAAAATGAAGTCCTGCCTGATCATCTTGTCAACTGGAAAATGTTCTGTTTCTCCATATTCTGTCCTATCAATAATTTCTTGTCCTAAGCACAGGTTAAGCATCAGGACAACCAAATGTTATGGCACACTCATTTCTTTAAGAATGATCTATACGCTTGTGTGATCTATACAGTCAAATGCTTTGCTACTGTCTATAAAGCAGAGGCTGATTTTCTTTTGAAATTCTTTGGTACCTTCTATTATCAAGCATATGTTCACTATATGGTCTTCAGTGCCTCCTCCTCTCTTGAATACAGCTTTGATGGCACTTTTTGCCCCATATACAGTAAGAGTCTTTGCTGTGCAATTTTGCACATCACTTTGCTTGCCTGGGAAATTAATGCAATGATCTTGTAATTACGGCAAATACTAGCATCTGTTTTCTTGGGGAGGAATATACAGTGGGCCCTCCCCATATGCAGGGGATCCATTCTAGACCACCACCACTCCAGTGTATGGGGGAAAACATGTATGCTCAACCCTCATTTGTTTCAATGGGGGAACATCCCTGTGTTCAGTGTGGTATGCGCATCATTCTGTTTACAGCGGCTTAACCTTCTGTGTAAGGATAAAGCCATGTATACAGTGCCTGCGTATGTTACGGGCACGCTGTACACTGCATGTTTCCAGTTTGAGGGCCACTGTTTTGTTTTCCACATATGTTGACAGACTGTAGAATCTGTCTCTGCAGCTTTGAGGGGTTCTATTGGTAAGACAGCTGTTCCTGATGATCTATTTATTTGAACTGTGCTAAGTATGGCTTCCACTTCGCTCTTTAAAATTGGGGGTTGGTCTTCATATGGTTCTTCTTTATGTGAATCTTCCATCCTTTCATATACAGTAGTTCTTTAGTGTATTATTTCTATCATCTTTTTATTGCTTCCTAGTCATGAAATATGTTCCCTTTCTGGTTGTAGAGGATACCCACTTTTGGTTTAAATATCCCTTTGATTTCTCAGATCTTGTTGAAGAGGTCTCTTGTTCTTCCCTTTTTGTCATTAGCTTTTATTTTGCTACATTGATTATTATAATTTTTTGCTTTATCCCTGTGCACAAGCTGTTGGACCATTTTATTAAGGGTTCTGGTTCTATTTCTGTCACCTTTCACTTTTGCTTCTTTTCTGTCCTAATCTGCTTGTAGAGTTCCATCTGTCATTTATTGATAGTGTCTACTTGCTTTCATCCCTAACTATGTCCCTGGCATCAGTCCACAACTGCTCTGGTTCCTGAACAATTTGGGTCAATAGTGCAAATCTATTTTTCATCCTGTCTTTAAGTTCTTTGGATATGTTCTTCAGGTTGTATGTTGGTTGGTTTTATGTTCTTTTTTAGTTTTACTCTAAATTTGTTAGTTGTTAGTAGTTTACAGTCTGCAGCAATCTCCTCCTGGTCTTGTTTTTACACAGAGAATGAAGCTTCTCTGTCTTCTGCTTCCAATTATCTAGTCACTTGGTTTTTATGCAGACTATGAGGTGATGTCCATATATGCAATCACTTCTTGGGTTGTCTGAAGAACATGTTTGAAATGAACAAATTATTGGCCTCAAGAATTCAGCCAGTTCACTTCCTGACTTGTTTCTTGATGCTAGGCCAAATTTTCCTACTATCTTTGATTCTGCTCCATTTCCTATTTTTGCATTCCAGTGTCCTATGATTAGCAAGAAGTCTTGTTTTGGTGTGTGATCAATTTCTTCATGGACTCTTGCATAGAATGTTTTAATTTTCTTCTTTTGCTCCTGTGGTTGGAGCACATGAGCCATAAACTTGGCCTATGGTAATATTAATGGATATAAACTTTAGTTTTATTGACATGGTTTGATCAGACTATGCATTATACAAAATTTGGCTTGAATAATTCTTATGAGCACATGCCATACAATTACATAAGGACCAGAATTAGTTATGTGTACATGCACATGTTGTTTCCCCTATGCATGCAGAAATCCTTTTAGGGGCTCTGAAATGGTTGGTATTTACTTCCTGCCTCTGCAGCAACCAAATCAATCCCTCCCCCACTATGTACTGTAAAGCCCTAAAGCTGTTTCACACAGCTATTCCATGCTTCACAGCAAGCAGCCAGGATCAGAGAAGCACCTGTAACCTTCCCCATAGCCAGACACAAAGTGATGCCATCAACATTAAGATCCACCAGGATCCTCCAAGGATCTCAGAGCTGCTGCAATTATTGGACATATGGCTACGTTGAGACAGCCCGGTGGTTTACTGATTTTTGCTGCTTGCCCCAATGCATGGAATAGCTGTGCACAGTGGCTTAAAGGGCTTTAGGGTACATCAGGAGGAGGGTATACAGTCGGCCCTTGGGATCCATAGGGGATCCATGCATGCAGCCACGCTGCCATTAGAGACAGCAAGACTCATTTTCCCTAATGGTGGCAGTGCCGGAGGCATGCATGCACTACTATTGGAGACAACGTGGGCTTGCCATCCATGGATGGTTGAATATATGGGTGGCAAGTCTGTAGATACCAAGAGCTGACTGTATTAGTCAGCACAGCCAAAGGGTGCGTCTGCACTGTAGAAATAATGCAGTTTCACACCATGTCAACCATGGCTCCATCCTACAGAATCCTGGGATTTGTAGTTTTGTAATGCACCAGCACACGTTGGCAGAGAAAGCTAAAGACCTTGAAAATTGCACATCCCAGGATTCCATAAGATGGAGCTACAGCGCTTATAGTGGTGTCAAACTGCATTGTTTCTACAATGCATATGCAGCCTATCTCAACATCAGAAAACCTAACACTACATTGAAGGAATGCTGGATTTAAGCCAATGTTTCTTATGTAGTGTCCCATAGAAATTTAGTAATCTCAAGTAGGATGTAATATTGAAGGACAGTTCAGAAGACAACTCTATGTTTATATGCTGAAAAAATTGCTTGAAAATTCTTTACAAAGATAACTGTGATTTAATATTTCTAACACAAAACTATCTATATGTTGATTAAAAAACAGGGCACCTTTAGCGACTCACTACTTCAAACCTCAATTGCTATAGTGATTCTCAGTTGGCAACAGTAGGGAGGAGGCAAACAGCAGCAGACATTTATGAAAATAAACCCAGATAGAAAATTTAGCTCTGAAAAAGAACACATGTTCTGGAAATGGAGGAGGTGTGATAACCATAATTAAATAACGCTGCTTCAAAACATGATCTGTGCTCCTGATGAATTTTTCTGTTTTGCCAAAAACATAGAGGAAAAGTGTCAGAGGTAGCACAGTGATACTGGCAATAGTTCCTTCAGAACTGACACACCACTTTAACATTGTATTTAAAAGACTTAGAATTCAATAAACAACTACTGGATCTTGGCAGCCCTGCCAAATTTGGTGCATGTATTTACTTGCTCCTGGTGAAATCTCAGTCATGCACAGCCACTACATCTATGACTATACAATCCTTTATGTTGGGTCATGTGCCACACTATGTACAATTACATTATCCCATAAGTGACAGCAATTGTCACTATGACTGGCCACAGGCAAACAGGTGAGATGCACAGTAATTTAAAGTGGCAATTATGAACCTGGTAGTTGTATAAACTGACCCTAAATTTTTAGTTACCAAGACTGGAAATTAATGGTGAGTTCTCAAACAAAAAGCACAACAATGTACAATATTATATGGATATCAAAGCAGCCTCACTGGAGCTATTTCTTTATCTATTATAATCTGTGGTTAGATTGCTAAAAGTAATTCTGCTACTGTACAGTAATGCTACTGTAATTCTATTTGACTAGATCAGTTTGTACAAGGTTGCTGTTCCAATGGCCCATGACAGAGTCCAAAGAAGTGCCTATGTAGTCTATCACCCTCACGGGGTGCAGGACCGGCTTGGGGAGGTTGATGGTGAGAGCAAGGTCATTGAGAAGACAGAGAGTGCACTGAATGTCCTTGTACAGTCGATGTCGGGAGGACGACACCAGAAGCCAGTCGTCGAGGTAAGGGAAAATCTATATACCTTGCGGCCGAAGATGAGAGATGACCACTGCCATACACTTTGTGAAGACTCGAGAGGCAGTGGAGAGGCTAAAAGGAAGGACAGTATACTGAAAGAGATCTCCATTGACAGCGAAGCGCAGGAACTTCCAGTGTTGGGGCCTGATGCTGATGTGAAAGTAAGCATCCTTCAGATTGATGGATGCAAACCAGTCCCTTCGATGTTGAAACGGAAGTATGGACTGCAGGGTCACCATCTTGAACTTGCGAGGTGAAATGAAGGAACTGATGCCTCTCAAGTCTAGTATGGGGCGAAGACCACCACCTCTCTTCTGTACGGTGAAGTATCAAGAGTAGTAGCCTTGGAACCTGCAGCTGTCTGGAACCTTCTGGATGGCTCTTTTGTCGAGAAGGGAGAAGATCTCCTGTAGAAGAGGAGGGGAAGAAGGAATAGAGCAGAAAACGCCAGTTGTTGGAATACCAGAGAACTCTATGGCGTATCCCAGGCAGATGATGGTGAGGACCTAGGAGTCCAAGGTGATCTGGTGCCAGTTCTCGTAGAAGTGGCGTAACCTGGGAACATGGTGGGTGGTGACTAGCAAGAGAAAGGTGGGTGTTGCTTCCAAAGACCCGTCAAAAGTGCAACTTGGGAGGCGGCTTCCTGGAGGACTGCTGCTGTTGATGTTGCTGTTGCCCTTGCCTCTGTTGTTAATGTTGCTGTTGAGGCTGTCTATAGGGTCTCCTAGTGTAAGTCTGAGCCCTATAGGAAGAGGATGGAGCAGACCTCAAGTGAGGATAGCCAGATGACTAAGGTCTTGGGTGCCAGGGTTGATTTCCAGAAGGTTTGCCCGAAGTCACTCCAAGTCTTTTGCCATTAAGGCGGGCCTTAGCCATGGTATCCAGGGATTCATTGGTCTTGGCCGCAAACAGTTCTTCGCCCTCAAAGGGCAAGTCTTCAATTTTGGTCTTGGCTTCCTCGGACAAGGTGGTTGATCTGAGCCAGGTGAACCTGCGAAGGGCCCCAGCCCCAGTGATGACTTTGGCAGAACAGTCCACTACATGTCTGGCGAAGTGGACCTCCTGGGTGATCAGTGAGAGGGCCTCAGCATAGAACTCCTGGGCTGCCTCCTCTTGTTCCTGAGGAAGGTAAGGGATGAAGGCTGCCATCCTATCCCACAGGAACCTCTGATATCCTGCCATGCACCCCTGCATGTTGGCGATCTTAGCTGTCAAAGCTGCCGAGGAGTAAAATCTTCGGCTGAAGATCTCCATCCTCCTGCTGTCCCTGTCCACTGGGGCAGAACGGATTTTGCCCGAAGACTTGCAAGTGGACTCCACTACCAGAGAGTTGGGTGTAGGGTGTGTGAAGAGGAAAGGTGATGTGCCTGACTGCACCCTATAAAGAGAATCCAAATTCTTGGACGCAGGCGGAATGGATGCTGGCTTGGTCCACGAGGCAGTCATGATGTCAGAGAATGACGGCAGGAAGGGAATGACAGCAGGCTGGAAAGGTCTAGCAACAAGGGAGTCGATGAGGTCCCTGGAAGGCTTAGAGGCTTGGGCTGTTTGCAGGCCAACCACTTTAGCCATTCTATCAACGATCCCCGAGAACAGGTGGAGGTCCTCAATAGGGAAACCGGGCATCTGATCCTCCACTTCGTCATTTGGGGAGGACATGGTCTGGACCGGGGACTCCAGGTGTTCCTCTATCTCACCAGTGGATTCCTCCATAGACTGTGAGGTTACTGGTTGAGGCAGGTCAGTATAAGGTTGAGTCTGGACTGAAGCGAAGGTCGACGTGGAGGCATCCATTTGAACCACTGTTACAAATGGCGTCAATGTCGATCGTCCCTGACATCGGAGCCACAACTGAGACTGGATCCGACTCGGGAGATCTCAACACCGTGGCAGTCGTTGCGGGGGGCGGTGAAATTGCCCTAGTCTCATCTCTATCATGGACCGGAGAGAGGGATCTGGATCTTTGTTGTGAGAAAGGGCAGAAGTAAGGATCCCTTACATAATACTGGTCCCTATACGGCGGGGAATAGGACTGGTAGGACGGGTGCCTCTCCCTCCAAAAACTCTCCGCTCGATGTCGAGCCAGAAATGAGACCGACGAGTGAGGGGAGTCAAAATACCATTCCTCATACGGCTCCAGTGACCTTCGAAGTGGAGGGGATGGGAACTTAGGCCTGTAGATCCTCTCAGAGGAAGCCATATGTCCCTCGGCAGAACCTCAGCCGGAGGTAAGATGGGTGAAACCGTTGAGGTTGAGGTCGAGACCAAGAGGGATGGCGTCTACATCGATGTCAATACAGGCTGTAACATAGGTTCCAAAGCCTCTGGCGCCAAGTACAATGACCGAGGCCAGGGCTGGGGAGGCTGGCAGATGGCGTCGATGTCAGCTTCAAGAAGGACATAGCCAAATCCGCCTGGGCTGCGGCTGACAAGACAGGGGCCTCCTTAGACCTGTGTTTGTTCTTTGGCTTGTCCCCTTCCTAGGACGAGGAGCGCCTCCTGTGCTCCCAGGTCAGCTCCTCTGAGTGAGGCAAGTGCCTCTTGGTGGGACGGGTCAATGTCGAAGGAGCTAAGGATGGTTGTGTCAATGTCGATGTCAAGGGAGTTGGCATCAATGCCGAAGGCGCCGGTGCCGAAGGTGTCGACGTCGATGTGGCTGCTGGTTTCTGAGAAAGCTTAGGAATCCTCAGAAATTTGGAGATGGGTAGCTGGCCAAGTGGATCTGAGTGCAGTTCCGACGCCTGGGAGACGGAGAGGGCCTTTTCCCAAAGGTGGGCCTTCAGTCTATCTGCCCTTTGGTGATGGGTGGCCGGGTTAAAGGCCTTACTGTGCCTGCATTTTTTGGGGATATGGGTATTCCCCAGGCAAAAGATGCACTTAGAGTGTCCATCTTTTACAGGGATTTTGTTCCCACATTCAGAACATTTATTGAAGGAGGCAGCCATAAGAGGCCTGACCATACGAGGGGGCCCCTCTGGTCCAAAAATCCTTGAGAAAAACTCATAGAAGAGGGAGAAAGGGGGCAGCTCAAGGAGAAAGGGAGTAAAAGGAAAATAGGAAAAAATAGGAAAAGGGGATTTTAATCTACTCAGTCATTCATGAAGTGAGGAGCACTCCGAAGGAGATGTTACTCTTGCGGCGGACAAAAGAGAACTGAAGGAGGAGCTAGGTTGGCGGGATTGGGCATGCTCAGGTAGAGGGAGGTGTGGGGCTCCCGCCAATCTGCTCAGTTTTTCAGCATCTGAATGGGATCTCTGCGCAGGCGCAAACCCTACTGTGTGAGGCGCAGAGACTACAAAGAAGAAACCGAGGTCCCGCTGTATATACAAAATAAAGTCTCTGACACCTCTCTCCACATAAACCTAAGTTACTTCCCTGAAAACAACCAAATAAAAAAGAATGAACTGAAACAGCAAAACATGCACCCAAAGGATTGTTGACTCAATGCACCAAACAACATCATATTACAAGAGGCTACAAGAATATTTTAAGGGCATTTAGCAAAAGCAAACCAAAGCAAATCAAATTAAGATAGACTTTTAAAAGTATTTTCACAACACAATCACTACAAAGATAAAATTGAAGCTATTTTATTCCAGTTTATACCATAACTTGCTTAGACCCAACAAACCAAGAGCAGATCTAGAAGAAAATATGCTTTAAATGATATTTTTGACATATTGGAATAATTGAAGGACAAAGACTTGGAGAAGCATTCAGACCAAGATAGACACGAGAGATAGTGCTAGCCACAATTGTTATTTGGCACAACAAAAAGAAGACTGCAACAAATCTGAGATAATAAAGAATACACTCTTGTTCATGTTATGCATATAAAAGCATAGCTGAACAAAACCAAATGAAAGAATTTAGTTGCACTATGTTATTCCTTGCACAAAATAAAATATAGTAATATATATATAGTATATAGTATATATAGTAATAGCTTCTGCTCAAGTTCTGCTTTGTTCCAATTCCTAAAGCCTAAAAGATAATTCAGTTACAAAGTGGTTTAGCTCAAACAACAAAGTCTGAATATTTCATCCATAACCAAAAGGCTTATCAAACAGTATTAACTAGAGAGTTTTTAAGGACATTGATAATAAATATGCTGCTTTAAAAGCTGTCTTTTTTAAAATTATAAATGACAGTCCACAATAAATTTAGTACTAAGTACTACACAGAAAATAACAGCTTTTCACCTCCTATAGTTGCAGATTAAACTGCAGACATTAAATAACTCCATCTTTAGATCTCTGAGAAGATTGGGCGTTGACCTTTTGTCTGCCTGTTTTAAATGATGAAAAGATTAAAAAGGAATCCTTGCACAGTGGGTCAATGGCTGGAGAAAGTCCAAAGATGCTTCTCAACAGAAGATCCTGCTGCCCAAACATGTGCTGCTATATGGCCAGAAAGAGGCTCAGGAAAAGATATATATAAAAACCCCACATCTGTGTGGAACCCTTTCTCATATTCAGTATTTCCTCTCACAAGATAAACCAGCTATGAAAGTTGAGAAGACTCCATGAATCATCCTCTCCACCCCCCACCCCCCCAGAATGTGGGTTGTACCATCCACTTTGAGAATAACTAACTTAACTGTTACACTGTGGCTCTCCCTAAAAATAAAATAGCCTCACCAAACCCTCACTGTCTTGCTAGGAGCTTACAGTAGCCAAGGGAGCGGGAAACTGGCTGAATGTTTATCCACATACATCATGAGGATATAACTGGTGAGAGGCAGTTTATCCTGAATTACACTGCTCAGGGTACTATTATTCGCATAATCAGGAAAAGTTACTTTTCTGAACTATCACTGCCAGAATCCCTTGGCCATCACAACCACTGGCCAGGCAGACAGCAGCATTCTGTGAGCTACAGTTGTAAAAAGTAACAATTCCAAACTCGTGTTATTTTTTATTTTTGTTGTTGTTGTTGATTATGATGTTATTTTAGTTTCTTGCGGTTTTGGGGTTTTTTTCTCTGAAGAGGTAGTTGTTTAAATTTAAGGTGAATACATAAATATAATTCTCTATTTAAAATGTTGGTTCTTCTTTTTTGGGGTGGACCAGGTGGGGCTCCCCAAGGTCTCTTACATCAAAAACTAAATGGAGAAAACAGTACAGGTACTAGAAATGTTTAACAAATTAAAATGAAAACATTTGATTAAAAGCACTTTTCAGCTTATACAGAACCAAACATCTGACAAAACACAGAGCTAGGAGGCGCTTCTGTGAGTCAACTGGGCCTCTCCTGGAAAGGTGCTGAACAGCTTACAATTTAAAACAGACATAATTCAAGAGTCAGTTCAAACATTGTACACAAGCAAATAAAACAGAGATGTTATTCAGCTGTGCTGTAAAGAATTAACACATTCAGATTCCAAAGATCAATTAAATACCCTCTTTATAATTTCAAAAAGAAAAAACATCAAAAACAAAAGCACTATTCTACAGCACATAACATTTGAATTGAAGTTTGCTCTTGAGTCATGAAAAATTGGCAGCTGCAAACATCTCTATGGCCTTACCCACCAAATTGACAGCATAACTGGGGTAATAAAATATTCTGTGGCTTTTTCATATGCATAGGATCCAGATAGGTATGAGAATAATTTCTTACTATCCAAATGGTGCCCAACAGCATTAACAAGAATGCATTTTATACTAATTTTTATTTGGTTTTACTTGGTTTACCTACATGTAACAGTTCCTGGGTTTGTTTGTTTTTGTCTTTAGGGATAAAAATAAGGATGCCAAATGACACATATTGAGATGGTTTGAAAATTCATAAATTTCAGTAAAACGCCTCCTCACTCCCATGCAAAAAGCATGGCATTAAATGCTTTGCATGTCCTTCCTTAAATGCAGAAACACGGTTTTGGACAATGGTCTAGTTATAGCAAATGAGGATAAAGAATAATCTGGGCAACAACATTCACAAACAAACTGGAGCTTTCAGGCACTGAAGTTGAGAAACAATAATGCCACATACCGTACGGATCAGGAGGAGTTTTATATAATTCACTAAGTACATTCAGTGCCATCATTCTAGTGCCCTCTATCTACAGTGATCCAGCACAACCAACATTTCCAAAAAGAAATAAAGAGTATAAGTGAGAAAAGGGGGTTGGAGGGGGGGGTCTACAAATTCTCTTTACGCCCCTTACCATCCAGCATGTCCATTGCTGGCTGGAGGATTCTAGGAACTCCAGCTCCAAAAATTAATTCTTACAAGCTCTCAATAAAAAGTTGCATTTTAAACTGCTGAACACACTTGTGGTGCTCAGTCTGATAATTAGGGTTTCTATAAAACCAAAACTAAACAATGTACTGTAATAGAAACTACTTAAACTAAATGCAGCACAACTTTACTTCCTTAAGAAAAAGGGGTAATGTGAATTTGGCATTCATGGTTTTCAGGTTAAAACTATGCAATATTTCTAAAATCTTTACAGAGGCATTTTAAGCTTTATTCATTTAGAACATGAGGTAAAGAGGATTTTTCTCCCAAATCTCTAAAGGCACTACTGTATATGAAACTAGGAATGGTAAAAAAATATTGGCCACCAGTTCTTTCCTCGCTGAAAAAGGGGTTTCCCAACAGTCAGGAAAACAAATTGGGGAAAAAACACAGTGGTAGGAATGGTACACAATTTTTTTGCCCTGTATTCAAAGATCCTAAAGTATATGAAGAAATTACTCTTACATATATGCTTGTGCATAAAAACAGTGGAGTTCTGTGCAAAAACTCCCAGTTTTCCCAGACTAATATATTATTTCCAGTTGACCACATATCATGGTTCAAGATTGCTGGGTTTTGCCCCCAAAAAAGTAACTTCGCACATGAAAATATTACCTTGCTATCTGGAAACATTTTCTTGTGCAAATAAATGGCGGATTTTGCACAAAACCCACATTTTTGTGTTCAAAACTTTGGGCCTTTAAAGACCATCCAAAAGGGGCGGTCCATAGGCACCCAGAGACACACCGGACTGGGGCCTGGGCTGTCCCACCGGCAGCCCTTGCAGCCCCAATCCGACACTTCTCCAGGCCTGAAGCGTGGGTGCAGCGGGCGCCCTGAGCCACTGCAGCCCCTTTCCCCTCGGCATCCTTGGCGCGGCCGTATGAAGGCCACACCAAGGATGCAAGCGCCAACAAGGAGATCCATTTTGAAGCTCCTTCTTGCACTGCAGAAAGGGCACCATAGGCACCCTCCTGCAGCGCAATAGCATAAGGTGTGCGCTGCGCCATCTAAACACAGTGCGCGCATATGGACGGTGAGATGCACACATGGCGCCATCCATACGTGCTAGGGATGGGAAGCATCTGTACCGGGCCATTGTTTTCACAAAGCCAAATGCTTTTTTAAAATATAATCCAGCCATTTTGCCCATAAAAATCATGTAATTATCTGGTAAAAGTGTTTTGTCCACACACAAAGATGTGTTTTTCACACCAAACAAATCTGTGGCACAACCCCTCCTATCACACATGATCTGTCCACTCAGCATACATTTATAGTAACTGTCCTAAGGGTGCAGAGCAACCCCTGCTTGCCCTGAGGAGGAAATGAGACTTCCATGGTCACAAATTAGCAACAATTTTATAGAATCATAGAGTTAGATTCCCAATTTATTTGGGAAGCAATTTGAATACACACCAAAATCTCCAAAAAAAAAAAAAATTCATTAAGTGCTCCCTGACACTGCCTTCCCATTCCTCTAAGCCTAGCCATATACTTCACAAGACCAGAAGACAGGCCATGGCACACAGTAGTCTCCCTAGTTCTGCCAGAGTGTCTTTTTCTGCAAGGAATCCAACTTCCATTGCCAGTTCCAAAATCACTGGCAGAAACTATCTGCATTATGTCAGAGTCTTTAAAAACCTGTTATTCTCTGTATTTCCAGCGACCATGTCAAGTACAAGATTCTGCCTCTCTCCCTCTCTTTTTTGCAGTAGCTTTTCACTCTCTTTGAGGGTCCTCTAGCCTTGCCTTTAATGGCAGTCTCTATAGTCTGAAGCAGCAGACTTGCTGCCTTTCATTTCTAAGGCAACTGGGGAAAATGTCGGAGCAACAGCAGCTGTGTTCTTGAGGAGTAGGCAGACAGCTATGATGCAGGAGGAAGCAAGTGATGGGAGGGGAATAGAATTGCTCGTCCCTGCATACATTCCAAGAGTGGCTTCCAAGTGCCTTCCCCTTACAATATCATCAGCTCAAATGACTCCTGTTTGAAAAATTAGTGAAAACAAAAACACTTGAGTAGGGTTTCTGGGAGTAGACCTTCTCCTCAGCCGATAATAAAACTCCAATGGAGAGGCCCCCTCAGTCCAGTTTTTCTTGCCTTCTTCTTGGGCTCCAAGGTAAATGACTACATCTGGGGGACGGAAGTAGAGGCGCTACTGGCAATAACAGGATGGGAGGTGAGCAGAGCTTCTACAACTTCTTTTATCTCAATCCTTTTGAGATCCCTACTCTGGTAATGTCTGGCAAGTACAGTCACTGCATCTTTGAAGACAACAAATCATCTTACCTGAAAGTGCAAAATTATGGTCCATATTAATCCCAAAGTCAATTTGGGATTTCCATCTGTTATGTCATCATTCCTAATGTTCACCAGTTTCACCTGTTGTTAATGATAAATAAATAAATACAGAAAATAGTTACAACGAATTGAAAACACAAATTCTAATCTTTCAAAATCCATAGACAGGCAATGCTGTTGCTAGGGCCAACCAAAATGCCAGAGAAGTAAGCAAACTTTGATGTCCTCCAGAACATTTCAATCAGGATAGGGAGCACAAAAAGCAAGAGAGAAGGAAGGGGGAGGGGGCTGGACTTTCCCCATACTTTGCTTTTCATACCATCTAGCCAAATGAAAAGTTCTGGCTGGCCCACACAAAGATCCTGCTTTGTTGATTGTTAATAGTTATTTTGGAGTATTTGTTCATAGATAAGCCTATCTAATTTGCTTACTTTTTTCGAATTCGGACATTTGTATGTGATTGCAATAAAGGAAGGTCCATTTGCTTTCTCAATAGTTATGGCATTAGCTTGTTGCCATTAGCGGTCCATCCTATCTTAGGGACCTCCTCTTCCCGTATGAATCCCCCCCCCCCCCGCACACTTCGGTACTATAGGAGGAACCCGATATGGCCCATGAAGACCAGGCTGTCGCAGACCTCTCAGAGGGCCTTCTCTGCCGGATGAGATGTGTCTTATTGTGTTCTTTGACAGCTTTAAAAAAGCTTAAAGACGTATCTCTTCCAGCAGGCCTTCCCAGACAATGTTTAATACTTCCTGGCTCCAAGCTTAAGGCCCAGAGTCTTTCCAGCTTCTTCTACCCCATGAATTCAGCCTTTACCCATACTGCCCAATAATTTTTGGCTTATGATATTTTGTTGTTTGTATTTGTGTATCCTGTTTTATTCAATGCTAATTTTATTTTATTTTAAGGGGTGGGAGGTTGGGATAGGGCTGTACCAATTTTAACTGTTACTGTTTTAATTTTGTTGTACCCTGCCCGATTGCCTGTTCAGAGGGGTGGGCTATAAATAAATTTTGTTTTTCTTGTTGTTGTTGTGTGTCTTCGAGTTATTTCTGACTTATGGCAACACTAAGGCTGCCATATCATGGGGGTTTCTTGCCAAATTTCTTCAGAGGGGGTTTGCCATTGCCATCCTCTGAGGCTGAGAAAGTGTGACTTGCCCAAAGTCACCCAGTGGGTTTACATGGCTGAGCCGAGATTCAAATCCTGGTCTTCAGAATTGTATTCCAATACTCAAACAGTAGTAAAATAACAATAATAGCATCCACAGACAATGCATCTGGCAGAACCAGAATAATTTTAACAGAAGGAATGCCATTTGATGCACTCTCAGCCCTGGGAAGAGATCAGCTGCTTGGGAGGGGCAATTAAAATCAAAGAAAGCATATTACCTTAATTTTTGCATGGATAATACTAATAATAATAACAATTAGCATGTAAACAGCTCTTCATTTCTTCAAGGAGTTGTGCACTCCTGCCAATTAACAACATTAAGTACAGTCCTAAAGATTCAGAATTAAGCTCCAATTGTATTTGCAACTTTCATATTCTCTAATTTATGCTATTTTCCCAATACTTTGGAACACAAAGCTTATTTGCACTATTATTTCTATTGTCTGCTTATTCAGTTGAAATGATAACTCTCTTGTGAAAGAAACATATCTGATGAGTAAGTTGATAAACAAAACCTATCTAAGTACCTTATTTAAGAGGTAATTAAACTGAACAGAGTTATGCTTATTCTCACTTCTTCATATTACTGTATCACTAATGCATTTTACAAGAAATATACTGTGCAACAGGAACAGTTAAAGAAGACAGAAAGCCTCGTTATACATTTGCAAGAAAGAAGAGAAGTACTTCATTTCTAGCAGAAGGACAGCATGTATATAGCAATTTGCTAAGAGATTTCTCAACTGAGGAAAATACTCTCATGTCTATATGGCTATTACTGCTGAATGTGATTTATGTTAAGCAATTCCTTCCTAGGAGCAACTAATGAGTTGAATAAATTGTATATCTAATGTTCTGGAAGAAAGCCCTACTAAACTCAATAGGATGTACTATCAGAAACCAAGCAAGGCTATTTCAGCAGCAGGGAGCAAGTGAAATGGCCCTTGAGGAAGAAGCTCAACTAACAGCACATTGTCCTTGATAAACCTAATTATACATGTAAACCTTTGATGTTTATTCATTTCTTTCCACCTCTCTTCCCTCACAAACAGTTCGCTAGTGTTAAAATGCAGATCTAAAGGCTTAGTTGCCATGATTAGTTTTCCAATTTTTTTCTAATTAGTTAAATCAGAAGCATACAATCTCTTAAAATACTAAATGTAAATGACAGAATCAGCATTCCAGGAAAACTGGTTAAACAATCCTGTTCAATTGTAGGCCACCATATTGGGTGAGAATCTTAGTATCTTTTAAATTTATTTGCTTCAATATGAAAAAATGCTGGCTATATAAATACCAAACTATTTCTAAAAGCAGCAAATACTGTCCTAGCATATAACAAAAGAACCAATATAAATAGTAATTATGACAAATACCAGAAGGTGGCACTGCAAGTGTCCTATATAAATTGTTCATACTGTATATATTTTGGGAGAAAGGCAAGATATAAATCCCTTAAATAGGCATGCATGTATATATACATATACAAATACACAAACACAAACATTAGGGTGTTTTCTTGAAAAGACTTGTTCAGCAGTGGGTTGCCTTTGCTCTCCTCTAAGGGCGAGAGACTGAGTTTTGCTCTAGATTATCCAATGTGTTTCCATGGCTGAGTGGGAATTTGAACCCTGCTCTCCAGAGTTGTAGTCTAACACTCAAACAACTATGCCATGCTGGCTCTCTTTCTTTCAATGCTAACACATATTAAAATAAATAAATAAAACACCTTTTCCTAATAACATTTCAAACAGAAAGATCAGAGCAACTGTCTTACAAAATACTATTCTGTGACACAAATAGACCGTTAACATCGGACATGTGGGGGAGATCTGGGTTAGAAATTAAAATAACAAGAAGGGTCTTATCAATGTAGTCACGTTCCGAATTAACACGAGAGGGTGATCTGTAGCCCAAATTGCTTGCTGGGGTGGGGTTAGCTTGACATAATTTTCTACTTTGAACCAAATGTTTTTCTCGGTTTTTTTCTTTTAGGGAAACAGTATTTCAGCCTAGCTCTGTCTGACTGTTGGTGCTCTATTACATTTTCTCTCCTTTTTCTCATGGGACATACAATTCTGGAATGTTTGCAATACTGATTTTTCCCAGCTTTGGCAGGGAGAAAATACTGAAGAACAAAGCGAGTATTGCCTGAGGGACATGAATAATGTATTTCATCACAGAGAGCTCATGACGAGAGCTAGAAACCACCCCACACCCCAATTTTCAGCAGAGATACATTTCCTGCTGATATCACCAAAGTACTGTATGAGGTAAGAGAAAATATGTAACAATATATTACCAAAGATTAGTCAATGATACTATTAAAATCCTCCTTCTCTTCTTTAAATTTAAATACTATCACTGAAAAATATTTTGTTGTTGTTAATTTTAAAACATACAAACAAAAGCATTAAAAATTTATTTGTGCTTTGTCACAAATTAATAAGTGTAAGCTTAGTTCCTTGGGTATATCTTGGGTATATCTTACCTGCCGTCTTTTCAAATAATCAAGTGCAATTTGTACATTCTGTAGTCTGTGAAAACGCATCCGGCCTTTCTCTCTAGGCTAAAAACAGAAAATGAAGACTGTAAGTTTTTACACACACACATACACACATATATAAATGCTACATAGAAAACAAGTGATACCATTTTAGAACTGTGTATTTTAAATGCTTTAAACCCTCAAAAGATTTTTTTAAATGAAATCTAATGACTCTGGCAGACAAATTATTCCAATTTAAACTTTACAGAAAGTCCTCACCAGTGTGGACTTCTCCCCCTGACTCCCGCATTATAAAAAGACCACAGGTATTGGGAAATGATATGACATTTGCTTTATGAAAATAAAATTTTATATTGATGCAATATGCTAAAGAGAGCATTAATTAAATGCACACATACATGTTTTGCATGTAGTAAATCTGCCCATTCTAAATTGTGAGCTAATACAATCACAAGGCATCCAGAATGTCAGGGTTCATGTTGTAGGCCTGCTGGGATCCAGTGAAATTTTGGCACAGGAGATCGAGATCACACAGAGTTACTGGCTCAGCACAGGCCATCCTGATAAGGGACAGGCCACATGTTCCTCTCTAGCTGTTCATTAGGTCAGTTATGAGAGATACACAGTAACAATGTTAGTCTAAAATATATCTTGTGGAGCAGGCGTTTTCTAATTTTGGGTGTAAAGTGAAGCACACCTTTGGGCCACTCACTT
Organism: Urosaurus nigricauda; assembly: GCA_034509955.1. NCBI lineage: Eukaryota > Metazoa > Chordata > Lepidosauria > Squamata > Phrynosomatidae > Urosaurus > Urosaurus nigricauda. The sequence continues at coordinate 248,303,033 of JAOEGL010000001.1, forward strand.
CAGTGGGAAAGTTAATCAACACAACAGAAATGTCTTTAGGATAAATCAGTGGCACTTAAAAGTGCTTTGGACTGGCTAGATAAGGCCCTCAATTACTACTTTAAACTTAAATTATAATCCAGAGATGTATGTGTGTACAACCCATATCCCCACTAGCATTATTTAGAAAGATACTAGAATTAGCTCACTTCATTTAATTCATAAAAATGCTTTTAAGGAGTTTTTTCCCCTCACCAGCCTGGAACTAAATCATGTTTTATTGTTTTACTACACTTTCAGGGTTTTCCCCCCACTTAATTTTAATGTATTTTGTGAATTTTAATATGTGCTACAGCAAACTATCTTGTGATATTGGGAATTAAAATCAGTATAGAACTGCCTAAATAAATAGGGCTCCCTTAAGTTTAGGAAGCAGCTTGTCTGGCAGACAGACTTAGAAAAAAGTGTAGACTGTTCCTGAAGAGCTTTCTTTTCAAGAAACTCTTGCAGTAATTCCTTCCTCAAAATACTTTCAAAACATTCAATGTGAGATACAGTATTTCAAGGCCAACCAGGTATTTTACTTAAAAATTATTCAGCATTATCCAGACATGGCACACTTCTCTGCATCACATCCTTGGCAACCAATGGTTAAAATGCTTCTGATATACAATCTCCCTTAAATTCACTGGGGCTTCCTACACAAATCTAATAAAATGCTTGGAGGTTAAGGAAGAGTAGTTCTTACTGGGACACAACAAGAATATACCAAGGAGATGTTCTTTGTTAATAAGGTATATTCAATCAATACTCACTACTTAGCAGTATCTTTCCCATATATACAGAATGTACCCTATTTTCCATTATCCTAAAAGAAAATCATGTTGTGTACTCCCCAAGGGACATTTAACACATTATGTATGCCCATTTTTACCAGTAAGGGTCTGTTTATTGCTGTACAACTGGTCATATATACCAATATGATCAATCGTACTATCATCACGTTTGTCAAATTCACTTTTTTCATAAGATTCATATCTTTAAAAAAATCTTTGATAGTGATCTCAAATCCTGTAATCCCAAATCATGCTCATTTACCTTTCTTGAAAAATCTATGTAGGTGATCAGCTCTGAATGAATTGTGTATGTTTACATCAACAACAAATTTATTGTAAATATAAGAGAGAGAAACACACGTGGAAGAAACGCTTATAAAACCAATCACCGCATATTATTATCTTGAACAATTTCAAGTTTTACCAAACAATTAGCAACATTTGTCAGAAATGCTTCAGAACACAACATGCAGAAAACCAAGTAAGTGGAAGAAAGCTAAATAAGTTATTAAGGAAAACAAATAATATTCAGCAGATTGATGATAAACATGACAAAACAGCATGCAGTTAGCTTAAAATCACAGAGAGGAAGAATTACACAGGCATCATTCACTGAACCATCAGAGAAGATCTATAAGAGAAAATACCCAAAATATGAATGCCCTTCTTCCTAACTTCAGATTTTTCACCAACCTTTGTAATAATGAGCAGAAGCATGATACAGCACAATAATCACTATAGCTCAGCAATGAGTATTTCCTCAGAAAACTCTGTAAATTCAGCTAAAAAGGAAAGCGCTTACTGGCTTATACAACTGCAAAAGCCTTCAAATTGCTCTCTTCTTCTTCTTCCTGGCAATAACAAGCTTCTTTTCCTCCTGCTGAGCCCTGAGATAGGCTCCCCAGTAACCAAAGCCCAACAAGAGACATTCCCTCTTTTTCATGTCTATTCAGTAAGACCAAGCATCCAGCTGTTCTTCTTCCAACTGGGCTGTGGGTACCAAAGAGCCTCTCTTTCAGAAACCACAGCACAATAGGAAGGACATGTTGCTTGCCTGTAACTCATGGTTTTCAAGTGGCCACCTGTGTAGACACACACGTCGGTCTACACCTGTGCAAAAACACTGTTCAGAATCTCAGCTTGTTAGAAAAATTTTAATTGTGTCTTTGCATAGACACAGATCCATATGTGTGATGTATACAGACCACAATGAAAGAGAGAGACTTGAGGAGATGCAGAAAGAGAGAAAATAAACTAAGAAAAATAAGTTTCTGACAGCCCTTATACCAGCTGACTGCTCACTATCTGGTAGCTATCTCCACACAGATCATTGTTGGGTAAAAAGCAGTCTGCTTGTGGTTTCATAGTTGCCCAAGACCTGTGACAGGTTTCAGGAGGCCTATGGCAAAGGGTCATCTGGTGGGGCCAGAAGGCATAATGAAAAGAATCCCTGGTCACATGAACAAACACTATACATTATTATCCATTGTGGCATTTGAGGAGTGGTGGCAATGAAGCTATTGCCCAGGCACTTTTAGCATTCATATCCTGGGCTGAGCATTGTAACTAGAGGACAACATTATCTGCGTGGCTCAGAAAGCAATAACACAAGTTGTTAACCATTAGACCTACTTGCCCTTAGTACTGTGTATTTCCCTACAGCCTGGGCAATAGAGCTGGAGATGTGAGTCTGACAACAGACAACATTCCTTAAAACATATTACTCCCGAGCAAGTGTTTTAAGGAATATGTCCAAATGTGGCCATGGGTGAATTAATAATTGATGTACATAGCTGATAGGGCAATTTTATGCATGTCAACTCATAAGTAAGCTTCAATTAATTCAATAGAATTTACTGCCAGAGAAGCAGGCCACAGCATCCAAAAATAACAGGCAAAACACTCATAAATGGAAATATATGAAGAAATAATTTGTAAAATGCCTGTAATGTTCTGTCGGCAGAAATCATGAATAACAGTAGTAGTACTACTAGTAGTAATATTATGATGATCACCGATGTATTCTCATAAAGCCAGAGTGCACAATGTATTCTCATAAAGCTAAAGATGTTTTGAGCTGTTTTCTTAGCCTTAGCATACATAGTGTGTTCAAAAGAATAGAAGACCTCAAAAGATCTTTCAGCTCTTGGCAGGAAAAAAAATGTAAATGCCAGTTTCTTGTAGTAATGAAGCAACCTGTTTGGGACAAATCAGTACTCAGTATCTTGCCATACTGATTGTTTATAAGCAGACTTTTTCCATCTGGAAGACAAAAGAGCATCATTTAAAATCCTAACTCAGCATTACCTGTTATAAAAATATATCCCACAAAAAAATAAGGAACCAGTTTGGTGAAGCATGATTAGGATCTCTATAATCTGTATGCCAGGCAATCATTATTACTTCTTCAGCCAGTGATTTACCCTTTCCACAAACCCACTGAACTCCATGGGATGAGAAGTACATTTTATCACTTCTGTCCCTCAATATCCTTGCTCTCTCCAGTTTAAAAATGTTGTCTTTCCAACTGTTTAAGCTCCTTGGTGTAGGGATCTTTCTTGCTTCTGCCTATAGGGGTTGTGGCAGCTGCATGTGATGTGACACAATCACATTGCCTCATTTAAATTACGATTACATAGTTATAAGGGTTATTAAATTTTGGGCATCATTCATCTTTAAAAGAATTATTTGTACAACTGTGGCATTAGTGCAAAACAAACAAAAAAAATACCTGTGAAATGATTTAAAGTTGTTGCAGTTTGAAAATGTACTTTTAAAGAAGGGCAATCCACTAGACATGGAGGGCAAGCTATACGAAAGGCTTTCCATACCTAGTCATTTCAGAAGATCCTGATGGACTGCTCAAAGTCAATGGCATTACTAGTATTATTCACCAATAGATGCATTCCCCATCTACACACAAATATACACACACAAACAAAACACAAAAATGCCCAATCCTTTCTAAAGAACCACTGCACAACACCACACTATAGAGTTACTTTCAGGTTAGCAGTACCACTCTTCAAATACTACAGTAGTAGAGTTATGGGGGTCGGCACCTACCCCCTTATCCTCATCCTCCTCATCCTCATGCTGTTCAAACGGGCATGCTTCTGTTGAACTCACCAACCGTAAGGTCTTCAAAAAATCTCGCTCCCTTGGCTAATGAACATAACAGACAGGAGACAGGAGAGCAAAGACACAAGACAGACCACAAATGAAGAGAAGAATATGAACAGAAGAATATAATGAAGGGAACAAGTGCCGAACAAGGGAAGTAATAATGCTCACAACAAAAAGAATGACACCAAGAGGGAGTGTTAGACAATTATAGGTGAGAGTGTGTGGGGATTTCCCCCCATTGCTACTTGTAAAACTGGAATCTTTAACAGGAAAATAATATTTAGCATCCCACTTTATATATGAGAATTAAAAAAAAAGACAGCAAAGACAAATGCATTACAAAAACAAGTTTTATCATTATACAGGGGGAGGGGGGACAAACAATATGGGCAAACAAGTCAGAATCCATAAATTCTATGCAATTCTGAAACTAAGTTTACTTTTGATTCCCCCAGCTATGGAAACAGTGAATTAAAAGAAACCCAACAATCAATATTAAGCAAATATTCTGAGGCCCAAGGCTTTTGAACAAAAGTTTAAAAACTCACCAAGGTATCTCCTGAAAGAACTTCTAAAAGAGAAATCAAGTTATGTCCATCTCTCAGGTCTTCATACAGGTCATTCACATGCTTGCGAACCTGTAAAGAAAATGAGGTGCAAGGTTAAGAAGATATTGCCTATTTTCAGCAGATATGTAAGAGCTTATGCACACTTTGAAGAAAACTTGATTTGACATCCCACTGAGTTCGGTGAGGCTTATCAGCAAATAACTACCCATTAAGATGGCAGTTGTACTGCAATTGAGTAAATCCATGTGTTCTATGAGTACAAGCACACTTACCATATTAAAAATGTCAGTAACACTGCAGTAAACAAATATCTTTGAAGGGAAATAGTATCTCAACCTGACATGGAATACACTGAATGATGTGATCAAGGCAAATGTGTACTCATATCATCTATTCAAGACAGTCGGCTTGTTACAAGAGATGTATTTACAATGGCTTCTCAAAACTTGAGAATTTTTTTCAGGTATTGATCTAGTGGATTTAGCTGATTTTGCCTGAGTACAGAGATTTCTGTACCTAACTGAGAACCCAATTTTTTATGAATCTGTAAAGGAGCCCCTCACTTATACTATTATCATATGAGGAATACCTTCAATTGTTCCCTTTTAGTCTTTTATTTTAGTCTGACTTCATTATTGTCATGTTGGGGGCAGGGGGGGGGGGTTAGACCTGTGGCAATTTTACATGATTTATGACCTGGATCTTAACTGACCACCCATAAATGTAACAAAACTTAGGAGGACCACACTACCAGAAAAACCAATGTTTTCCTTCTTTCCCTACAAACACTCCCATTTTTCCAAAAGGTCCCAGAGCATTCTAGAGCAGATCTTCAGGAGCACAAGAGGCAACAGAGAGGTAGGAATCAAAGTCCTTGCTTGATCCCACCATCTACTGATGAGCATTCATTAGCAGAACTCTGATACCGTGTTTCCCCCAAAATAAGACAGTGTCTTATATTAATTTTTGTTCCCAAAGATGCAGTAGGTCTTATTTTAAGGGGTGTCTATTTTTCCATGAAGACAAATTCACATTTATTGTTGAACAAAAAAATGTGAACATTTATTATATACTGTATATATATTTATATACAAAAACTGTGCTAGGTCTTACTTTCAGGGGAGGCCTTATATTTAGCAATTCAGCAAAACCTCTACTATGTTTTATTTTATGGGGATGTCTTGTTTTCGGGGAAACAGGGTAAGGACAGACTCTTGGAGGTTGAAGCAAACTCAAAATTGTGGTCTATTCCTCAAAACTACAGAGAAAAGTACATTGCTTCTATTTTTAAGAGTTCCTATGGTGCTATATATAACATTTATTCTTCTTCTCAGTATCTCTTGTATACTGGGTGTAAACTACACATGTAAAACACGGTCCTGTAACTGTTCCATGCCAGTACATATTTAAAGTAAATATTATTGATTGAGAGCCAGCATGGTGTAGTGGTTGAAAGTTTCCCTTTCTAATCTAAACAAAATAGATAGTTGAAGACAAATGGAGATTTAAGGCAGTGATTTAACCAGCAAGCTCTCATATGTCTTTTCTTCTTTTCCCCTGATATTATGAAGGCAATGGAGAATGTAAAACACAGATTAAAGGTGTACAGAATGACATTTATAAACCAGGTAAAATGATGGTGTTGGAATGGAGGATCTAAGGAATTAGATTAGAAGGTACAGCAGATCTTCAATTCAAACATTGTGAATTATATTTAAAATCACTGTATTAGAGATCAGCAAGTTGGCATTTTCTATTTGTTTTAATCTGAAGATTGGAATAATATAAATTAACTGTGACAACCTCCTGGCAATTTGAATCTTATTGAATAATTATTACTCCTGATAATAACCTAATGAATATGCAATGCCTAACCACCCAAACCCAATGCCTTCCTATCTCAATGATTTCCTACAAAGCAATCCTATTTTTCAGATAATTACACTGTATATATTCAAGGATTATCAAGTATTGTTGGAATGTTTTGTCTAATTGCCTTAATATATTTCAGAGTTTTTTGAAGATGGAGCTGTTTGTACATTTAGAGAACTGGCAGAAAAGGGTGAAGGTGGGGGAATAGTGTCAAAGTCCTAGCTTTCTTCCCTCCACTCTCTGTCAGAGCTTGACTGCCTCTAGGTGTGTCTGTTAACTTTTAAATTGGCAGACTTTAAAGGATGCTATGTGACAGCAAGGAGGAGGAAGGAGGTGATATCTTAGGAACAGAACAGAGTTGCTAAACACCAAGAATGCAAGAACAAAGTGACAAGAATTTACATCACAGGTGGGCAACCATGGGCAACCGTCAAAAGCTTTCTCTGTGAAATTAGCTCAGACCTTTTACAAGAGCAATCTCTCTGCCTCTAACAGACTACTGGTTGGGGAAGGAATGAGATGTGGGTGGCAGTGTTGAAAAGAAAAGAAAAGGAATGGCAAAGGGAGGAAGGAAATGGTTGGATGTACTTTGGGCTCTGGCCCCACCAGCCACTGATCTCACCTACCACTGGCCACAGCCTTGCCCACTGATGACATGCAACCTCTGGCATTTTATCCTTAAAGAACGTTGACAGAAGTGAGGAGTGGCAGTTTCTTATTCCTCGGGCATATCCCCATTCTTTCCATTTTTAACATACAAAACTGATGGTTCCAACTTAGTGAATAGCTCAAAAAGGACCTTATGAAACTATGTACCGTATATACTTGTGTATAAGTCGACTGCATGTATAAGTCGAGGTGAGGTTTTGGGGCCATAATTATGGATTTTGATATGACCCATGGATAAATTGGGGCTACAATTTAGGGGCATGTAACAAAGGATGTAAAGGACAAAGCAAGGGAATCTGTGAAGTACCAGTTACCGCACATTCTCTTTCTTTGCAAATGCAGTGGGTCTTCGGAATCTCTAGCAAACAGCAACAAACTCACATACAGAAATGCACCCTTTTCCTTGCAGTGGGTCTTTGGAATCTCTCTAGCAGCAAACAGCAACAAACAGACACAGAAACACACCTCCTTTCCTTGCAAATCCAGCGGGATTTTGAGTCTCTCCTTCAGCAACAAACAGAGAGAGAGAGAGAGAGAGAGAGAGAGAGAGAGAGAGACACACCTCCTTTCCTTGCAAAACTAGCGGGACTTTGACTCTCTCCTTCTTAGCAAAGAGCAAAAAAACAGACACACACACACACACACAGAAACACACCTCCTTTCCTTGCAAACCAAGCGGAGCCTGGGAAATGAAGCAGGACTTTGAGAGTACTCCGCTCTGCTTGCCTGCTGCCGTGAGTCTATTTTATTTTATTTTTGCTTGTTTTGGGTATCCGTGTGGGTGGATCCCCACTGTATTACCGTATTGCCCCATGTTTAAGTCTACCCTGGATTCTGGAGCTCATTTTGGGTCATAAATTTTTCAACTTATAGTCAAGTATATATGGTAGGTAAGCCCACATGGAGGTAACAATTCACTTAATCACTCCTTCCACCCTACAAAGACAGATGTACAAGCCCACTGGTAACCCCACACACTCCCGTGGATGGTCCAGCACAGTAAATACAACACAGGTAAGGACAAGACAAGAATAAAGCCAAGCCACTTCCAGGGGAAGTTAGCCCATCAGTTTTGTGGGTTCCCTGTGGCTTACTCAGGTCAAATACTGGCCACATTTAAACCATGACCATGATATCAAACCTTCTACTTCCATTTTAGATTAAGCACAAATTTTATATATCCAAATAATAATCCACACAGGTGCAGACCTAGACTTGTGATGCACAAAGACCACAAGGAAGAACATGGCTCTCCAGTTTGGACAGCATGTCAAACTGCAGTTATTAAGAAATGGAAGCAAAACATCAGAGCCCTCCTCACAGCTCTTATGGCAACAGAACAGGATGTTCTTGAATCCAAGGCTTACTTCAACTTGTTCTTACCATGCTGAATAATGCTTTTAGTGTCATGGGTTACATTCAGTTATTAATCGCAACTAAAACAGACCCAATAAATCAATTGTCTTACATAAATGCTCATTTAACTAGTTTCTTTCAATCCATGCATCTACTTTAGCTAGAACTAAAGTTCTGCTTTATTTGAGACTAACAACTAGATTTAGCTCTAAGTTTTATGTTTTAATTAAAACAACATTTACAAACTCATTCTGAAACAGACCCAATAAATTATCTCTAGCTACCATCACCACCACCACCATCATTACTGCCTGCCTTTCTAAAGGTGGGAAGCCTATACAATAGCGAAAATGGCAAAGTCAGATTTAGATTTAAGGACTTACATTTTCCCAGGACATAGAAAATGTGGAGAAAAGACTGTAGCCGAATTAATAATTGTTTATAAATACTTTGCTCACAAGGCAAAGTCAGGAAAGTCAAGGCAATACTACACTGCTGACATGTGTGGCTTCACAATTAATGAAACTGTTGTTTTCCTTTCTCAGCAGTCTTCCTGGCAGAAAAAAGAAGTAACCCCTTGTTCTCTCATAATTCTAAGAAATAAAAGTGAACACAAGTATCACATTACTCAATACAAATCAAAAACTTTTGAAAGACGCCAATAGGTAATGCATATCTTTTTATATGCTAAAATGCCTAGTGGTGCACATATTATTGCCACTTTTTAACTTTTCGTGTAAAGCTCAGGATGCATACTTATTTGGGAACAAGGCAATCTTGCCAATGAAACTGCCAGTGAAATCCTTTGGCTTTCCAGGGCAGACTGTTTGTTAGCTCCTTCAAGATTTACTGTGAGAATCTCAGGACAGGGGTATGTGGTGCCTCAGGCAGGCCAACTTGCACAACATTCATAGCACAGCTGGCTGTGGGAAGCCTGCCAACTTGGTTAGAGACAGGGTACCAACCTTCAGGGAGAACAGTCATTTAACACCATAATTGGAGGAGAGGCAGAGGGCATTTGTCAAAATCAAGGCAGAAATGTTTAACTGCCTAAAAGACCAAAGCAAGGCAACAGTGGCTGTTCACAGAATTGGAAGAACTTGCTAAGGAAATAATATTTATTTTGATTAAATGTGGTTTTTCTTCCTTTTCTTCCACCAGTTAAGACTGCTGTATATCAATATTACAATAATGCCTTTTGTTACAGATAGTTTATATTTAGTTTACCTTCAACATATTTATGGTCAAGAAGTCTTCATTTAACAGGATATCCCAACAACAAAATTAAGCAAATCCTCACCTGAATTCTCCTAAATAATTTCTCATTGCTAAATAATCCTTCATAATGTAAATCTATTTACCTAAGTACTTTATATGGCTCATTACACAGTTCTATCTGTTCACTAGCCTCATTAAAATACTGCTTTGCCCTGGGCAGACTCACTGACAGTTGTTCTGACCACAGGACAGCTGAGTCTAAAACAAGAAGAAATATCTGAATGTGGTTTATGCAGGCATCTTATAAATGCCCTTGATTATCTTTAGGCATTTCTGTTCCACAAACAGACTAGCCAAACCTTTGGAAATGTGTGCCCAAAACTGGCAATGCCAACTGACTGACTTCTTGCCTTCACCACCTCCAGTACCAAAGGCACTCATGGCTTTAATTAACCCTGAGATTCTTGATTGTGTGAAGGGATCCCATGTCTAACAAGTTTGCAAAGAGAAATCAATGCAGACAGGATTCTGGAGGACTCGATTACTGGCATACCTATATAAATGCAGTTGCACTTGTACCCTCTCTTCCTATGGGATAGTTATCTGTTGAGTCCTTCCTCTTAAAATCGATTGACTGGTTGATTGGCACATGGCCCTTGTAGTGGTGGCACACCATCAAACTTTCTTTCACTAATGAGATTTTATATACCTGTATTTTATTATTTTTAGAAGGAAGATAAAGATCATCTTTTTTGTCTTTTTTCTTTTTTTTAGTATTTTGAGTGATTACTTTTTTTAGAACATGGTTTTAATTAAAGGACATTGGAATGTGGTTCCAGATTGTATTAAAGATTTCACTGATACTATAGTTCATAGAAAATTTCAGATGGCAGTGGTGATGGTGCAGCTGCTGCTCTTGTAGATGGCTCCCTTTATTTTCAAATAAGTAAAACAAATACAAAGTAAGAAAAAATTGCCAACATTTTGCTGCTCCTTCTTTATAACAGCTTGTTACATTTCAGTGCAGCAAAGAAATATAATCCAGGATGAGAATAATCAAATGGCTTACTTCTGTATAGCTACAACCACTGGAGTCCAAGCATGCCAGACCAAGACAATTTGCTGCTCGAGGTGGATTAGCAAACCTCCCCCAAGTTAAACTGTATTGTACCAAAGGCTAGAGAAGCTATTTTGGAACCGGAGACAGGAAATCCTATGATTGCCTCTCCCACTCCCCATAGTAAAACTATGATCATAATAACACATTGCATAGGTCTTATAAAAACAGCTCCATTAGGCTGTCACCTATTCTGTCTAATAATAGAGGCTGGCCCAGTCCAGTAATGTTTTTGAGTGCACACTTTTAATTGTTTTTCCACTTAAGGGCAAAACTAAAGAGCTACACTTGAGGTTACTGTTTTAAAGGCAAATCCTACCAACTGTCAACTGTGTAACCCAGCAAGGTACATGCTCCTTCCATCCACATGTCACCTACAATGATGGGCATTTTGTTAGTACAGGTATATGTCACTGAACAAAGTAGATATAATACTGAGCTTTACTTTTTTACCTGAAATTTTGGCACCAGAGGTAGAAATAGCTTGGAAAACATGGGGATAGGTTCCAACACTACAAAAAGAAAGAGCAGTTCAACATGTTCTATTTATGTTTTTAACTTTTGTATGTTTTATGTGATTTTATATGGTTTTAACATGACAATTTTAGTTGTTTTTTTAAAAAAAAAATATTGTAAAGTTTTTAAACAATTTTATATGTGAACTGCCTTGGGTCCCTTTATAGAAGAAAGGTGGCATATAAATTAAATAAATAATACTTGAGCAAACTTTTTTTTTCAGAATTAATATTATGTGTATATAAAATGACACAACCAGGTCAAGTAAATGTTGCATAAGTAAACTAAAACATTTTAAATCTTCTAGAGACTACCTGAAGCATTCTTCTAAAATATGTCCCAAGATTATTTTTTTCCTTTCAACAGCATCTATATTTCTTATGATTTCCATTTGGTGGCCAAAAACACTTGCCAGAGTAGCTGATAAAGCAGGCTAATCTGTTTTCCCCTTTTCTTTCTATTCTGCACTTCACACATACTAAGCAAGTGATTCTGGAGGCAGCTGCCCTTTACCTTGCCAGCTGTACATAAACACACACAGCTATAATAGGTAGCTGAAAGCTACACTCAAAGTCTTTCTTCCCCCACTTTACATTTTTCCCAATGCCAGTGCTAAAAAAATAAATAATCAATCAAACAAATAAACTTCCAGCCACAAAGATGACAAGAAAAGCAGCAACAGGACAGGGCTGGGCTGAGACCTCTGTAGAAAGGAGCTTCTTTATCAAAAGCTGATAACTGAGGTATAATCTTGCCATCTCCCTCACTGATGATCATGCTCATTTTTATCAAATTTATCAATAGAAGCAATTCAGCCAACTCACCCTACCCTCATTCACCCTGTCCTTCCCCCATGCAATCCCATAAATAGTTTTAAACCCGTTTTAAAATGAGGATTTTAACTATTTAGACAGTTTTCCAACACTAAGAAAGTCAAGATCTAAGCATCACCCACAAACCTATAATAATATTAATTGATTGATAAGGTTTATTTATAGCCCGCTCCTCTGACACCAATCGGGGCGGGTTACAATAATTAAAAAAATATATTGATTTAGCATCTGCTACTTAAGATAGTTTCTAGTATACTTTAACAAAACGAGCAAATTTATATATGATTATTAAAAAGTTTTTTATCACTCTCGCATTAACATAATTTTGCCAATTGTTTCTATAGAGATAACCTTGCCAATGTCTGGTCTTTCTTCCCCCTGTCATTAAAAGCTAATTGCTCCATCTGTACTATAAGCTAAAGTAACAAAAGAGTATTAAAATTGTTTACATTTCATTTGAAAAGCAGGATAAAATTCCTGTAGCAAAGGGAAATGTTTCCTGCTTTCTGCCTTGTATAATGTGAAAGGGTCAACATTTTTCAGATTTTAACTGTTCATAGCCGCTGGAGGGGACAGTGAATGTCTAATGGAAGACACTGCTGAGGACATCATATACTCATATTTTGTTTAAAAAAAAAGAATTTCTGCTGATTCCATTTTCCTGTGATATATCTTTCTTCATGTTGCCAGTTAATCCAGTATTCCTGCTGCTGTGAGCCTATATATAAATGACTTCCCAAAGGACCTTGTAGCTTTCATTTTATTTGAGAGCCATTGCATCTGGTTTCCTGCTGTATTCTGCTTCTATATAGGACCTGAAGGCAAACAAAGAAGTCTCGACAGAAGGGATGTGCATATGTACACTTGTTCTTTTGATCATTTAAGCAACAATTCAAATATCCGCCTTGCCTCTTGCAGGGTTGTTACTATATTTTTTAAAGTGTTTTATATTTTTGTTAAAGTCTCTGCCTCTAAGTGTTTGCTAAGTGAATCTTTCCTGCTGCCTGCTGTCACAAAGAAAATGTGTATTAGGTTCAAGCTCCTGAGAGATCCCATGGTGGCATATCTGCACAATCTGGTTTTCCCATGTATTGCGTGTGTTGTTCTCTGTGATAGCAGCTTTATGATACAAGGACCTTTGTATTATAGATGCAGATGGCGCTGTTTCGCCACACTTTACTTGTCCAGTGTTCTTTTCCAAAGCAGATGAGTATAGAACCATGCTGCTATGCTAAAAGGAGTCAGAGAAGCTTCCTAAAGCTGTAATTTCATTTCATCTGTTCACTGCACTTGGGTTTATCATTTACCAACAATGTTTCTCCTATCACTGAGTCTGCAATGTGGGGGAAAGGGTTGTATTCACACAATATCATTTTGAAGATTAACAAAAATGCATAATTTACCAGTGACAATGGGAGGAAACAGTCACGTCAGCCAAACAACAAAAGGACATGAATTTTGGCGCTGAATAAAATGCCTTTAATAATTATTTAAAGACAGTTTAAAGTCCTGCTTCCCAAATAGACATCTTGAGAAATTAATTGGCAGCCACATGGACCTTGGAATGTGGAAATCAAATTCTGACGGCTACAGAGTATAACTTGAATGTGTCAGTTCCCTAAACATAATAATTAACTCTATCTCATTCAGAATTTGACATAATGTTCTTTTTTCTTTTGGTTCCTCAGCATAATGTTTACATTGGGTAATAGTACAGTTTTTTTCACTACACAGTCAGGATCCATAACACAAAGTCCCACACTCCTCCACCTCACATTTCTAAAGATACTTTGGTGCACCTTTTCCCCATGGATAGGATTCTCCCCTCTGTTTAAAGTGAATGAACAAGAAAGTTTCAGATGAAAGCACAAGAGTCTTCCAAAAGAAATCAATGGATCATGACTGCTTCTGCCAAATGCATTATAAGTAAGGACTGCTTGCATACATTCTAGGGTATACCATGGCATCATATACATCTCTATTCTGAAATAGAGAAGTCAGTCTATATACATCTCTGTTCTGGAGTCAGTCCCACTCAGTCCAATATGCCTCTGAGATATGTATGTATGGGATTGAGGCTTTACATATTCTCCCTTAATTGATCAATTTTCCAGTAAAGACACAAAATTCTGGTTAAACACTGTATATGCATTATTATATAAAGTTGTTTCATTAACCTGTGCCATGCACAATTAACACTTTCACACAGTCAGAATATGATACCAGCACTGGATTTGGAACAAAGTTGCACCAAAGTGCCAGAATGGATGAACAGATAAATAAATAGACAACCCTGAATGCACATTAAAGGAGCTTTTATGTGATATTCTGGCTCCAGGCCCACACAGTAATTAACATGGGGACAGTAAAAATCACCATGGAAAAGAGTGCAACGATTAAAGGAATCATATGCCTTTATGGGAAGAGCCCCCAAGTCTTATTTCGTTCCACTTCCTGCACCAAGATTCCAAAGTAATATTGCAACCAATGAAAGAAATTGTGGTGTGAAGCTCACTGCATACAAAAACTTTGTTGGGGAAGGATTCAAAACACAGCCATGTATTCTGCCCTACAAAGACAAAGATGCTATTTAGCTGCAGGGCATGTATTCTTTTACTATCCCTGAAATGGCTATGCAAATGCTCAGGTGGTACAACACTGAAGCACTCATTCTGAGAATAACATTTGCTTTTAAAAAATTCTTTTCAACATACAAAAAAATATAGACAGCGTCCAACACATCTCTTATCATCCGTGAAATACCAAGTGGCCATGGCTGTTGTACAGTCATCCCAAATCCAGATTATGGAAAGTTACTTTTAAAACAGCTTATTACATTTCCAAATCCAATCCTGTAGTTAGCTATCACTATAGCTACATAATTAAACTCACTGTAATGCTACAAGCTGCTGGCTTGTGGTTCAAAACACACCACATCGCTGGGCAATGAATAGGCATCACTTGGGAGGGTAGCCACCTGTCATCACCACTTTGTTATCTGTCTACATGTTATTTCTCTCTATATAAAGGGACTCACAATCACAACTACAATTTGTAAGTGAAGGAAAATCCAAGTTTTCTAAAACAGAAAAATAATAGTTTGCATAGTAATATGGAATAGTCAATAACTATGTCACTGTCTTGTGTGTATACAGACAGAACACATATGCTAATCTCTTGAGATTTGTGGCATAGTTCACACTGGGAGCAGGAAAGAAACCAATATATTTTCAAAGCTTAATTTGCATACAGTGATGTTGTACAGATAGCGAGACACAGCTTGCTGAATAATGGATCAATTAATTTTAAGCCTTTAGATGATTTTAGCTGGTAAAATCGTCTTACATGTTAATAACTGTCAAGGATAAATAATAAAATATTAATCAGAGTTCATGCTAATCAAAAGTTAATTGCAAATAATCTACAACAAAGAGAATAAATTAATATATTAACAGCATTAGCCTGCTAAGTTATTAATACAGAGGAAAAATCAGATTATTTTAACACTGTTAATGTGAGTACCACCAAGATTTCCAATAACTGTGCACAATTAATTAAGCACATATATCTGATATGATTCTACTCTGCACACTGACCCACTGCTAAAGGGTTCTGAATATAATCTCACCACCAGATGTCATAAAACTATGAATGGAGGTGTATATCTAAACATCAAAGTGTACTTAGGATGCAATCCTATGCTGGATTTTCACTGACTGAGGATCTAAACATCAGCAGAGTGGCCGACACACAATAGGGAATTAGGCAAAATGGGAGTATTGCTGGAGAGGAACTCTCAAAGACACTTCCATCAAATCCTACACTCCTCCAATTCAAAACCATGCCCCTGTCAGTTAGGGACATAACTGACTTAATTTGTTCTCACTTATTGTGTTCTCACGTGGCCCGGCACATACCTCCGCGCAGCAACCACATGCTCAGGAACCCTAGTCCACACAGACGTTGCATCATGAGAGCCTCCCGTCCACACGTAGCATACAGACGTCGCTGGCAGAAAGTGGTGTCATGGCAGCGCCCCTTCTTGTTTGCAACACTGCAAAAAAGAAGTTGCTCTAGGCAGCTTCTTTTTGGTGGCGTTTCTGTGCTGCAACATACGGCACAGCATACGGATGCTGCAGCACAGATGCAGAGCATTGTGCTGCAGCATGCGGACTCTAGCATGCGGATGCTGCACCACACATGCGGGGCAAAAACCGGCGGCATGGAGCGGCCCGTTTGTACAGCCCCTCATGTTTCAAAAGTTTTATTCCTATTGGGCAAGATAGTAAGAGAATTTGTTCTCATTTTTTATATATTTTTGGCATTTGGGGACTTTTTGTGGGAAAAATCATTTGCATGAAAGCAAATTAACTTGCTTCCCTTCTGTATATGAAATGTTTCACTATAAATATTGAGGAGGAGGGGTATGCATACTCAAAGTCACTGAAATCTCCTATCCTCGGGGGGGGGGGGGAGCATAAGCTAAACCATTGACAACAGCCCCTCTTCCCTCTCACAAGATCACAAACATCTATTGTGCATTATAGATCCAGGGATTATATGCTCCAGCTCTTTCCTTTTTGCTTCTTGCTCTCTCCCTATGATTCCTTCCCACTAGATGAAGAGGAAGACTCTACGGGACTGTCAGGAGAGGGTGACATATTTTATGCACAGTTGCATAACAGTTGCAGCATCCCAGAGTCCCTACTGCACATGTCTAGGGTTCAGATTAGGGCTGGAGCTAGGGTTTCGGAGCGTTAAAAAACTGTGCAGTTGCACCGCAGCATTTAGATGCAGCTGCACAATTACACCCTTTTTAAAAAGAAGTGGGGAAAAGCAGCTCCTTTTTAAAGCCGCTTTTTCCTGACTAAAATGCAAAAGAAGCAAGTTCATGCCAAACTTTCAGTGTGGGTCATCTAAAGGCCACACTTTCATGCAGGCATGAACACCTCCTTTTTGCCTGCCTACAGGTTTCCTTCCCACAAGGACAGGATGTGGTGCATTCACAGGCTACAAGGGAGAGCTCATTCTGTGATCATGCTAACACTCTTTATCCTTCATCCCTTTTTCCCCCAAGAGGAATCTTGTGAGTCCTCATGCAATTCCTGAATTTTCTTTTGAGTACCAGGGCTTCAGCTCTTGAACACATTAAATCCTCTGTCTCTGAACATGTATAAAAGGCATTTCATTCACCACACAGTAGCCACTATCCAATTAGACAGGGCTTCCAGATCACTTTTTAAACAAATTTCAACTTTTCCTGGACCTCACCATAAATAAATTGATAGTTCATGAAAAGAGAAATATTCCTGTCTCCTTCAGTTTCAAACAAATAAATCCCTCAATTTATCTAATATTCACAGTCTTACAAATGGCACCCAATATATCCAATATTAACAGCCTTAGGAGTGCAGTCCTTAAAAAGATTACAGGGGAACACGCTATATTGAAATCAGGAGCACTTAACTCTGAGTAACTATACTTAAGATTGGGCTGTTATGAATTAACAGTTCATTCACTAGCATCATAAATTTTAACATGGATGAAGCATGACTTCTGTATCATTTTATTAAAGATACATCAGGAAAAGTACACATCCAAAGCTTTGTTCAGGTGTTCAATGCCACACAATTGGGATCATGGAAGGAGGAGAAAGGGACCACTTCCATTGTCTCTGCTCCCCCTCTATTGTTTCCTGGGGTTCACACGCTGTCATATCTTCAAACAGGAGGATGAACATCTGCTGGGGGTGGGGGAGCCTGCAATACTTATTTAGTATCTCATAGAATCATAGAATCATAGAAATTTAGAGTTGGAAGAGACCACAAGGGCCATCCAGTCCAACCCCCTGCCATGCAGGAACTCCCAATCAAAGCATCTCCGACAGATGGCCATCCAACCTCTGCTTAAAAACCTCCAAGGAAGGAGACTCCACCACCCTCCGAGGGAGTGTGTTCCACTGTCGAACAGCCCTTAATGTCAGGAAGTTTCTCCTAATGTTGAGGTGGAATCTTTTTTCCTGCAGTTTGCATCCACTGTTCCGAGTCCTGTTCTCTGGAGCAGCAGAAAACAAGCTTGCTCCCTCCTCAATGTGACATCCCTTCAAGTATTTAAACAGGGCGATCATATCACCTGTTAACCTTCTCTTCTCCAGGCTAAACATCCCCAACTCCCTAAGGCGTTCTTCACCATTTTAGTTGCCCTCCTTTGGACTCGCTCCAGTTTCTCCACATCTTTTTTGAATTGTGGTGCCCAGAACTGGACACAGTATTCCAGGTGGGGCCTGACCAAAGCAGAATAGAGTGGCACTATTACTTCCCTTGATCTAGACACTATACTTCTATTGATGCAGCCTAAAATTGCATTGGCCTTTTTCTGCTCAACTCAGAACCCAGCAGAATCAGTTTTCTTAATCATACACAGACCCTCCCAAACTAAAGTAGACTCTTCACTGAAGAAGATATTCGTTCAATATGTGGATGACAGTAATCTCAAACAACAGCATGGACAGACCATGCTTCCCCCTTGCATGATTTTTTTAAACTTCACAATGGTTCAACTGAGCTCATGTGATCTTCAGTTTAATATGTCACAATTTTCCTCTGTTGAGATGTTCTCCCACAATGTTCTCTGTGGGAATCCCTGTAAAACTACAACAG
Organism: Urosaurus nigricauda; assembly: GCA_034509955.1. Taxonomy (NCBI): domain Eukaryota; kingdom Metazoa; phylum Chordata; class Lepidosauria; order Squamata; family Phrynosomatidae; genus Urosaurus; species Urosaurus nigricauda. Next base: position 248,321,783 of record JAOEGL010000001.1, read on the forward strand.
GCATTGCAATCCCTAAAGCAATAGGAATATTATGCATATGAACTGACCTTCATAAGGTGCTGGTTTATCCATTTTGTGAATGTTTTCTTTTGTACTTTGTCCCGTTCATCTGAAAAGGAGAACAAGGAAAAAAAAGACCCTTAGTATTTCTAAAAATAGCACTTACTAAGACTTGGAGGTGCTATCTTGAAAAGTCTCACATTACCTGAAGAGAAAGGGGGGGAGGGGATGAGAAAATGGAATAAATTATTATAAGCTTATGTGGAGCATCTGTTACAAGAAATCATCAGAAAACCAGTTGTTAAGGAAGAGAGGAAATGAAAACCAAATATGCTAATGGGTTGTGAAATCTTAATGAAAAGATGTACCAGCTGCAAATACTTGAGATTAGTGACAAGTCTTTCTTTTGGCAGAATCCTCTTCTACCAGTTGATCTGAGAGATCTGCCAACAGAGCAATCTGCCCATAGAAATGTTCTGCTCTCTAAGATTTGTCAACAGATGAGGGGGAAAGTGGGCAGAGAAGGGGAGAGGCATGGAAGGAACTGGATTACTCCAGATCCAAACTCCTCCAGTTCAGAGACAGACAAAATGCCACAGCAAAGTAGGAGACAGATAATTTAGGTAGTCCTAAATAACCTCCAACATCCCTAAGTTTGGAAGGAGTTGAATTTAGCAAAGCAATCAGTCTAATATCAGCTCAACTGGGCTTTGGCCATATTACTAATTAAAATTGAATCCTAAATATGGGCAGGGGACAACTCTTCAAGCAAACACCCATTTCAGCTGACATGCTGTTGTCAGCATACACACATCAAAGTTTCCCTTATGCCTGTGTATGTCCTTTTTTGGGTGCTAGATAGGTTGGTATTCTGTTCATCTCAGAGCTACAGTACGCCTGTACTTACTATACATCCTCTGAAGTCCCACTATAGTCACTTTGTGCCTTGTGGCACTGGGTTATGTCCCAGTAGCTAGACATGAAATTATCATAGCAGTGTTGAGACCTTCAGAGGACCTCAGTGGATCTCAGTGCTGATGTAATTACTTTGTGTCTGGCTACGGGGACATAGCCAGATGTTTCTCAAATACTGCCTGCTTTTCGTAATGCATGGAGTGGCCACACCATGGGGATTTAGAGGCTGTACTGTAAAGTCAGGGGGAGGTATATGGCTTAGCCTAGTATAGATCTACATGTGGAACTAGTATTCTATGCTACATCATACAGGATGCCAACCTTCTTGTGATTTTGTATCAATAATGAATACTACAAATAATAAAAGTCAATAAAAATACAAAATTAAGAAAGCCAATAACATCCAGTCCTTGACATTCCAAGTAAACACCACTGCAAGAAACTTGTCAAATATAACTGTGCCGGCTTCAACCACACTACAACTACTCTGCTAAAGAACATCTAGCCAAATGCTGGAAGGTGGCCAAAGACTGACAAGGTAGACCTCCTTGGAGAGGGTAATGCCTACATAGGTGAGATTCAGTGACCTGGAAAGTCTAGTTTCACATGCCTGTATATCAAATCTCATAATAAAAGCAGGTCTCTAGTGCTGAACTAAAGTGTGTAGGTATATATCCAGAAAAACGTGGTCACTACAGTAACTTGAGTTGAGGCTCCTTAAGATCTTAAAGTTAAAAATGGGCACACTGACTACAATTTTGTTTCTGAAGCCTGTTCAGTATAGATGATATAATGTTGGAATTATATATTTCATGCCCCTCTGGCTATCATTTTGTTTCTGAGTCCTACTCACTGTTGATGAAATATTGTTTAGATTATATTCTCCATCCACCTAGCATCTGTTAAATTCCCAAAGCCATAGATTAAGATATAACAGGAACAACAGCAAGAAACCTGCTTTAAATTGCTGTTCGACCGTAGAACACGCTGCCTTAGAGAGTGGTAGAGTCTCCTTCTTTGAAAATTTTTAAACAGAGGCTGGATGGTCATCTGTCGGGGGTACTTTGATTATGTATTTCTGCATGGCAGGGAGTAGGACTGGATGGCACTTGTGGTTTCTTCCAACTCTGTGAATTTATGATTCTATGAAAGAGTTAATTTGTTAACCTAGTTAGATACTTTTTTGCATTAGTTCATATGATTAAGGCTGGGAAAATATATGAAAGCTGGGAAAGGACTGGAAGAGTAAATTACCTTTCCTTGCTAAACTGTTTGCAAAATCATATAGTTAATGACAGGAGATGGGTCACTTTGTTTTTGTTTGCTTCTGTACTTTATAAACCTTGGAAGTCCATTTTCTATTAGTCTCACCCTGGAGGGACTGAATCTCCGTTCAGCCATGCGGGGGGGGGGGGGGAATCCGACTAGGCAAGTCATACTCTCTCAGCCTTAGAGAATGGCAGTGACAAACCTTCTCTGAAGAAATAGTTCACCTTAGGGTCATCATAAGTAGGAAACAATTTGAAGGCACACAACAACAACAGAAGATAAGTTTCCAGTCCCCTACCCCTCTGCCCTATAGCATTCAAAGCTCCATCTCACATTGTTCATGAAGGAACCAGCCCTCCAAGAGAGGGGGTGGGAAGCGACAAGAATTTTCTTTCTGTGAACTTCCTTAATGTACTCTACATTGTAAGCTGTTAACCCATTCTACCATATTTTCAGTTAAATCATTATCATAAAGTAATCTCAGGAGATAAAAAGGACTGAAACTCATGTTCTAGAATATCCTTGCTTTAAAACAGTACTGGAATGTGAAGGCTAACCTGTGCAATAATGTTTAGCAAACTCTCCTACGATGGCAAGCAGTAAAATGGAGTAAAGTCAAATGTAAACACATAAAACTAAGAGGTAAATATGTAAGTTTGACAGAGCACAGCACAGTCAAAAACAATCAAGAGCAGAGAGGAAACTTCAGCAAGCAGACAGTTTTACAGGGCAATCTTACACATGTCAATGCAAAATGCAACATTCCCGTTCAAATGCAGCAACCAGGGTTCATGTCTCTCTGAGTGTCTTCTATAATATTTTGTGTATATGAGTGTGTGGGTGTGCATCTGTAAAAATGAAATTGAAGTACAACTGCTTCGCCACTCGGGGGGGGGGAGCCCAAAAAGTACATAACTTGCTTGTAATTGCAGCCCACAAGACAGATTTTGCAGCTTTTCTTTTCCAAAGCAATGAAGGAATCAAAACAAAACACAAACCGTATCATAGACACTATTGTACTAACCCATGCAGCACATTTGTTCCAATAGTTTCATATTCCACTCTTGCCTGTGTCTAAGGAGCTTCCCCATCATTCTGGAGGATAGTCAGACTGTGTTACTAAGTTTCTTAAACTCTTCAATTTCATTTTACAAAGTCTACGTGTAGGAAATAGAATACTTATGTTGTGGAGCGAATGGTGCCTCCTGGTAGAAAAGAAAACAGTAGGAACTCCCTCTTTAAAGCAAACACTAGCAATCACCAGCTCACAGCAGCACACCAGATAATGGCCCTGTATTCTGTATTTCACAACAGAAGTACTGCATAGTGTTACTACATGTCATTTCAAACTGCGTGCTCTCCAAAGCCCTGTCCTTTGGCCTGTACCCAGCATAATATAAATGCCAGCCTATTTAATTAAATAGGGTGGCAAATTAATACACACCTTGCCAGTTATGGTTATACTGTTCTCCCTTGTTTGCAACCATCTGAAATCCTAGTGGTAGTTACCCAGAAGCCTAGGGAGCATTTTGAGACAAACGTTGTTGTTGTTTGTGTACCTTCAAGTTTTTTCTGACTTATGGTGGCCCTAAGGTGAACCTCTCAAGGTAGGTTTAAACATGCAGCAAGTGACACACTTGAGAGCCAGTGTGGTGTAGTGGTCTAAGTACTGGACTTTAACACTTGAAGTCACACACCACCACCATTAATTCTTAAATATTCTAAAGGCACCAGATCCTGTATGATCTTAGAAGCTACGCAGGGTCAACCCTGGTTAGTACTTGGATGAGACACCACCAAAGAATACAAGGTGCTATAGGCTATAGTTCAGAGGAAGAAACTAGCAAAACCACCTCTGAGTATTCCTTGCCTAAGAAAATCCTATGAAATTCATAGTAAATCAACAGGCAACTTGTAGGGACATATTATGTTGTTGTTGTTGTTTGTTGTTACATGCCTTCAAGTTGTTTCTGACTTATGGGGTTTTCTTGGCAAGTTTCTTCAGAGGGGATTTGCTCATCCTCTGAGGTTGAGAGAGTGTGACTTGCCCAAGGCCACCCAATGGAATCTGGAATCTGTCTGCTGATGACATTTAAGACTTGCCATTTTAAAAAAAAAATATTTATCTTTAAACCTGTAGGAATCAGGAACAGCTAAGAAACAGAGCTAGATATATGTGTATGCTGTATATACATAGCTCTATTTCTTAGCTTTCCCTGGTTGCTACAGGTTTCGAGATAAAGAGATAACAGAAAATGGCAGTGTGACGAACTCGTTCCCTGTTCGCCACCACCTATCTCCAACGAGGCACTGATCTCTCTGGTAGTGTGTCACAAAGGTTCAATAGAGGCCAAGTGGTATTTCAAATATAAATAAAGTTTATTAACAAAATAAAGAAATATCTAATAAAGTACTTTGAAGTTTTGTTTGTCTTTTCTTAGTTACAGAAGTTCCTTACAATACAAGTACTACAGCCACTCAGGCAACCTTATTACTACTACTACTTCAGTATCTTTCTCCAACCTAACAGCTTGCTATGAGTTTCTCTTCTACTCTTCAAGCCTAACTAGTTCCCTATTGGGCTCTTCAGACCCTTCCCTGGTCTAAGAATGAACCTACAACTATCCCCTCAGGAACCTAAGAGAACACCCTCCCCCTGTGGTGTCTCTTCCCTTCAAAATGATCGCAATCAAAATAACCCCCTTTCACTCTCTGTCAAGGCTCTTTTATAGCCCTGCCCAACCAGCTTCTCATTGGCTGGACTCCTGGAGCTCTGTGATTGGCTGTTTCCATGGCCTGCTCACTACAGGCAGGTCTTTAATTTCATCAGCAGTCAGATTCATTAATTTGGTCTCTAGCCCCTTTGGCTAATCTAATCTGCAGTATTGCAGAGCCTGTACTCATATTGATAATTCTAAATATTCAACCTACGGCAGTGGTTAGATGGATCTCAGAAGGAAGCCACCATGTCATAAGCAGACTGGAAATATTTTAGCATGAAGTCTAGTGCTTGTTACCCAAACCTCATGTTTTTACTACACAGAGCAAAAATACTCAAAGGTGGTAGTCTATGGACAAGTGCCATTCCCCAAACCACTGTCTGTCAGTCCCTGGCAAATTTCCAGGAAAGAAAGGGAAAAAAACAACAATTGGCACATGGATGGGAAATGCTTGTCCCGCAATGACCAATAACACTCTATATGTAATTATATGAGAGATTATCAACTAAAGAGAAGCCTGAATAATTCTGATTCCCAAAGGATATAAAAACAGTCAGGTTTTGCTGCATGTCTGGAAATCACAGATTCAGATGTTTCTTTCCTTCTGCTTTTTTGTATCCATTAGCAGAAGAAATTAGACCCTTCCCAATCACAATGTGCCATAAACCACAGTTTTCAATATTGCTGGAACCCAGGGGCTAAACAGACAGGCAAAAAGAGGTGCTTTCAGGCTGGCTTGAAGGCGTGGCGTTTAGATGACAAATGCCTTGAAGCCAGCAAGAAGGTGCCCTTATGCAAAGAAAAGCCATTTCAAAAAGCCGCCACTTTTTCCCGCTTCTTCCTGGCTTGAAGCCATGTCATGTGGTCATGACATGAGCACTCCATCTGCCTTGGAAGTCAGTGGTGCGGTTGGTGGGGTTTCAATGTGGCTTCAGAAAAGGCAGCTTCAAGACACTTTTTTCTGCCCATCTGTTTCGCCCCCCAGTAACTCTAATTTCTATGAACTGGGGCATGCAACTATAAAAGGCCTGGGGCAATTTTTTGCCAAAAAAAGGCCAAAAAAATGGCTGGAAGTCACTTTTGGTGCTGAAAAGTGGCTATTTTTGAATGGGCCGATAAAGACGGCCATGAAGCGCCATCCTGGCGGCAATAGTAGGGCTCAGCAGCATGCACCAAACAGACACTGCCGAGCTATACAAAGTACAGGCATCGCCATTACAGCACCGCACTGCCCACACGGGAGGCGTGTGCATGATGTGTGGGCATTGCAGAGCCCACACGTCACTTAGAGGAAGAGTTGTCGTAAGAACTGCAACGCAGCCCTTATGACGTCACAAAAAGAAGCCACTCTAGGCAGCTCCTTTTTTGCTGTGCTGTGCAGATTGGTTGCTGCAGTGCAGATCGCTCTTTTGGGGCGGTCTGTACTGTCCCAATGTTAAATAGTGCAAGGAAGACCTGCAACCTTTTTAAAAGATAAATTGCTTCTCTCAAGAGATTTCCAGGAAAGGCAATTTACCTTTTTCCCATTATTATTATTATTATTATTATTATTATTATGGCTAAAAAGAGAACAGTTTGGGAAGTCTAGGGGAGTTGAGGGCTGCGTGAAACCCCTGGACTACACTTGGCCCACACCCGAATAACCTATGCTTGTTATACAAAACAAGGTTGTCACCTTAAGAGGTAACATGCAACAATATTTTGCCCCTAACCATCCTGGAAGGCAATAATCACCTCATGCACTTAGGAAGGAGGAAAGAGAAGAAGAAGTGTATGGGCCCAAGGTTTGCTTCTTTTCCTATGCATATGCCTGAATGCAGCTTGTGAGTTTGTCAGGCACTTGGTCTCAAATCTGTAATATGTCTTAAAGAGAAAGAGAAAAAAACCCAGTCTTCAAAGGAATCAACTAGGCCACAAATTACTATGCCATGCCAAATGTGTTGAACAACAGCTGATCTAAGTAGTAACATGAAAAATGTGCACTGGATTATGAATCTTCACTGTGATGTGGACAAACTAAATACAGTAACAGAAACCACAAGTATCTACCCTTTCTATTTAAATACATTTGACCATCTCAAATGGCAGCCTAACCTCAATGCAAGCACCAGAAGCAACTCCTACCAACATGAAAAGTTCTTATTTGGCAAACGTCAGGAACTAACATGTCTCCTCCCTAAAAGATATTTCTGGCATATGTTTTCTTTGTTGCTGAAGTGTGCACCAACCCACCACAGAAAGAGAAGGTGTCTGAGGTCAAATGATATAGCTTGCACTGAACCACCAAGACTACTATAAGGTGGCATGAGGTGACAGCCCACATTATTAACATTTGAAGATGGCTGAGATGAAGGGACAGCATGCTTAAGGTTTAACTTTGCCAGGTGCTTCCCAGGTTATCAGATCCAAAAGACAGATATTTCCCCCCACCCAGTGTACCAGGTATAGGTACCACAGGTGTACCCATTGGATACAGCTCTTTCTTCCTTTGCTGGAAACTCTCCATGAGCAATGGTTCAGGGACTGGTTTAAATTCAGGGACCATCACCTTGAGCAGCACTGATCCAGGCAAACATATTTCGCAGGGAAAAGTTACCAGACAGTAACAAAACTTCTGTTTGGAATATGCCTAATAATAGGTTGCCTGCTTTCTTTCTACTTCTTTTTAAATGTTGCAGCACAGCAGCAGCAGTAGCAGTAGTAGTATTTAATACAGTTACTATTTTCCTCAGTCACATAGTGCAGCAAAGTGAAAAGCTTCAACTGCTGCTGACTTCTACCTACTCATCCCTCCACCTTCTCTGGGGTTAGGGGCACAGGGCCCCTGTGAATGTGGAAAAACCACAAATAACAAAAACACTATGTTTTTACCTGAGAGAACACCCTTCTAGGAAAATCTAGGTCCTCCAGTGCAACTGTCATCTGTCAGACATTGACCACAGAGTTGCACTGGAGGACCTAGATATTTCTAGAGAGAACATATTAATAAAATCTGTGAATAATCAAATTTGCAAAAGTCAAAGCCACAAATGTGGAGGGACCACTACAGTATATTTGAAAAAGGCACATAATTCCAGCAAGAGGTAACCGTGGTAGTCCTATCCCTGCATAGCAAACTATTGTAAAGAACAGTTCTCAAAATCATCACAGTCTATCATGACTAAGGAAAAGAGACCAGGGGAGCATCTACATCGTAGAAATAATGCAGTCTGATACCACTTTAACTGCTAAGGCTTTCTGGGATCTGTAGTTTTGTGAAGCACCAGCACTCTATAGCAGAGGATAAAGATCCTGTAAAACTTCAGATCCCAGGATTCCATGGGATGAAGCCACAGCAATTAAAAGTAGTGTCTAACTTTCATTTTACAAAGTAGAAGTGAGCAGGCTTGAGTCTCAATAGCCGCAACCACTAGGGCAGGAGAAAGCTTTCACACACAATTTGATAGTCACAACTGAATCATGCTTCCTAGTGAGCCTCTATGCTTGTTCCCATGTAAGTGAGCAGTCGCAGTTTGTTGCTACAGGGGGAAAAATAAAACAAAATACAAAATACAAGACAGAACCTCAGATAAATAAATCAACTAGATTGTCTACTGACTGTATCTCAACGTCAGTGACATGACAGCTTCAACTATCACAACAGAATGTGACAGAGTTGCAAGGCAAGCAAAGTGCATCCACATCTCTGTCCTTCAACGTCCTTCCCTTATCCACTCACCCACTATCCACCCACTATCCAACATACAGTACATCACTTGAGAAGCTGTCTCAGCATATTGATAGGGCTGACACTAGAGAAAGAGGTGGGAAAAGAGGGCAGCTGGCTGCCTCCATGTCAGTAAAGCAGTGAATCCACTCTGGGGTTTAGGTCAGATCTCAAAGGAGCTCTCTAAGGTGCTGATCCTTTTCTCCAAAATAGGTTCAGCACCCCTTAAAGTCTAGATTAAAACCCAAAGCAGATTTGCCATTCCATTTACATGGAAGCCAACAATTGCCATTGCTTGACATCCTGTTCCATGCCATATCAGAGACTTAAGAGCAGGAGTGGGGAACATGGATCCTCCAAATGTCATTGACTGTCACTACCCAACAGGACCAAGACTGAGGGATGATGGGCACTGTTGTCTCACAACATCTGAAGTGTCACATGTTCCCATCCGTGCTTTAAAGAGATAATGTGCACTTTCAGTTTTTAAACTGGGGTGGAATTCCAACATACCTTTTCATCCTGCACACAACTACACTATACACATATCCTGTCCATTGTAACGATGGCCATTCTTGCTTGTTAAGTTATTCTGGCCCATGATTTCTACAGAGGAGCATAATTTTTCTGCTTCCAGCCAGTTTCTAACTACAAAAATATTTGCTCCTTTAATGCTTCCATGACAAAAAAGTAGAAAGATCTGGCTTCCACACTGAATTGCAACAACATTCCACCTGCTTTGCCTGACCACTGAAATGTGAGGGCTTTCACCTTTTCTACCACAGCACACACAGAAGTGAGGAGTGCCAGTTCAATGCAGCTGAATGGGTAAAAAACAAGGCAGATCTGCTGAATTTCTCTCTGCCTTGGAGGTCTAAAGTGTAAAAATTCCCACTAAAGATGAATCAGAAGGTAAGACAAACACGAACAATCAATCCATTTATCAGCCCCACTACTAAAGCAAAATTGAGATCTGAAGAACATTTTAAAAGGGTGGATGCTGTCCTTTGAGTGCTTAAAAAACTCATTTCAAGGAATATGTGTGGGCTGGCGGGGGGGGGATATGGTTCTGGATGAATCACTGTACATTAAGTTTACAACTTTTACCGTATTCTGTTTCCCTTCCCTTTTGTAGGACCTTCCAATTAAATCAACTGGAATAAAACAGCTGCAGAAGATGAGTAAAAGTATAATCCCTGCATCCAACATTTATTTAGAGTACATCTTCCCCTCTTGCTTTCCAGAGCACAATGATTGTATTCAGGAGCTGTGTGCTGTCAGGCAAGGACAACCATGGAAGTTCTGACAGTTTAGTCTGCAAGACAGCAAATCAAAATACTTGGTTCCTTTGCTACTATTGTTTGTTTCTGCCAAATGCAATTGATCCAGTTCTGTCAATGATTCAATTATTTTGCAGATCAAATCAACATTGGAAATACACCAATAGCAAGCAGTGAATAGCGATATACGAATTTGCAAAACTAAAAACTAAGCTAAAACAAAAACAAAAACCCATCACTCAGGCATTTTCTGTTACTCTCCAAGAATTATGTTACATATCAGAACTGAAAGAAAAATAGATGTGTATTCCATTCATCCAGCTGTTTTCATGATAGGCTACAGCCTACTATTAACTAAGCAATTTTGGAGGCACAATTCACCCTTGGGAGCCAACCACTTGTTTTCTCCACATAGTTTGTCTCATAAATGAAAATATTTCAAGGATTTCAGAGGGCAGAACAAATGTCATAGTCAGAGAAGAGCCTCCTCCCTGTTACATCCTATATTTGCATTTACTTCATAGAGAAGACACTCAGTGGGGAAAACAGCTGTCAATTCACACATGTGAACCAGACCCAGTTCTCTATAATATACAGATTTTAAAACTTGAGGTTTCTACACTATAAGAAGATAAAATAAAATGGGAAGAATGGCTATGTGGTTAACTGTTGTCAGAAAAAAAGAGAAAAAGCAGAGAGTAATGAGGAAAGAGGTGACAAGGTACCTGCATTTCTCCTCTGGGAAATCCTTATAGTTATTTAGACTGGATTTCAGTAACATATTACTATACTGCCTTGCAGGAACATTACAGCAGAATAAATGTTTAAAATGTATATAGCTGGACTTTTTAGACTGAGATTAATCCTCCAAGGCACATAGTAAAAATGATCATCTGCAGCCATAATGGCAGGATCTGCAGACTGAGCAATGGCTTTCAATCAAACATGGTTATCTAGCTACAGAACCAAGATAAATCCACCAGACACAGGCCTTAGGACAATAAAGACAAGGAATGTAACAGTCAACTGGAAGTGAGATTTATAGGTATTACTTGTATAAAGACAGAATCCCAGAAATGAACCCTTTCTATTGGGGATGTGGGGGTATGTGAAGAGAGGTTGCCATGTTCTAAGGAAATCTAAAACTCTGAGAAAAGTGGAGCCTTTCTCCACCCACCAGCCAAGGTATGAATATGAATATTCTAAGAGAAGGCCTTAAATGCAGTACAGTCAGCCAATCTATATTTATAATGGATGAATCCAATAAGATCTTAGCCTTTTCTCCATCTTGCCCATCTTCCATCTGTCGATACACACAAGTTCAGGTCCTGGGGGAGAAGCGAAATAATACAGTTTGCATAATTAATGCCAAAATCACAGCCAGTGGACATGTAAGATGCATCAGCTGATGTTTACACCACAGATACAGATTTTATTATTTGTATTCACTAATCTCTGGTGAATACACTGCCATCCTTTGTGAGTGATGTTGGAAGAAGAACAATCAAAAGATTTTACTCAGTGACAAAGAAACGTAGAAAAATAACCAAAAGGACTTTCTGGAAGCCAAAGGGACACAAAGAACACATACAGGCAGAAACTGCTACAGCCTAAAACCATGTTAAATTAAATCCAGAGATTTATCTATCTTCACACATAAAAGTATTTTTGTCCAACACAACTATGGACTCCGCAGACAAAACAGATAAATAAAAAGGACTTCAGGCAGCTATCCTTGTTTTAATTTTTCACTTGAAAAACACTGCTGACATGATCCAAAATAATAATGGTAGGCACACTTAAACCTATTTATTTCAATCAGCATCTAGTTTGCTGCTATTTCTGGACTACAACCAAATAGTGCACAGAGGTCTCTCATATTTCTAATGACTACAGGACAATAAAAAAACCTGTGACTGCTCTGCAAGGATTCCAACCTATTTTCTATTTATTCCTTTACAATTTGTACAAAGTAATCAATGCACAATAAATACTGAGTTAAATAGCTCACCTCACTAAACACCAATTATTCAATAAAGCTTCCCTGATCAACATACAACATCGCTGTGCAGCAAGAAAATAGGAATTAAGTGATAGAAGTTTATGCTAGTAGACTAGAGAAAAACCACCATTACAAATCGGGTTATATAATGATCACTACTCCTATAACACTATTAAGTCAACCAAGGACATTTGAAATAATATTTATAGAGAAGCCTACCACTGCCATTGTAACCAAATCCCATCACTGTGTGGGACTATGAAACATTCAGATCTGAGTAAAGCCAGGTGGAACATTTCAGCGGAATTGCTCCCTGTACTTTCTTCTCCTAAGTGCCACCCCTTGACATCCTGATGCCTGGACGATCAACGTCTGCATTATTTATGCCATGTTCCATTCTCTTCTTCACCCAAGCTTATCAGTCACCAAGTGAATAAAACTGGCTGAACACAATGAAATTTTGTATATTCCAAATAGCTGTCAAATTTCCCCAAAACTATAACAAAGAACGAATGCCATGTAGAACAGCACTTTTTAAGCTGCCACTGGAAGCTTAAAAGACATGATGTCAGCTTAACTTCCTTGGGTAGGGAGTACCTCAGTTGAGGCACTGTTACAGATAAAGTTTCATCAAAACTACAGTACTTAAACACTTTCTTCTATAAAGAATATAATCTCAGTGGATTTCTTTTTGACAGCATTTGATAATAGTATATACACTCCCCCCTCCCAAGCAGCAAATAATATCATATATTGCTTACACTGCTCAGTTAATTTATACTCCTTTCACATCAAGAACAGCACAGGACCAAGAGAGAGAGCAAACAAGAAACTATGGGGCTGTACAGACCGCCCAACAGGGACAGGGGCAGATTGGTGGCAGGGCAGCCTCAGCAGCTGCCCCAGAGGCCCCAATCCACCACTTCTCCAGGCCTGAAGCAGGGTGCAGCAGGTGCCCTGGGCATCCAAGGTGATCCCGAGGGAAGAAAGGGGCCACCACTGCGGCCCCTTTCCCCTCGGGATCCTTGGCGCCTGTGTAAAGGCCGTGCCAAGGACAAATGCTAAAAAAGGAGCTCTGTTTTGGTGCTCCTTTTGGCGCCACTGAAAGGGCGCCCTAGGCACCCTCCAGCGGTGCCATGATATGAGGCGCTCACCACACTGTATAAACGCAGCGTGCGCCATGACGTCATCCTGGCACATGCATATGGACAGCGCGCTAAAAAGATGGCACCGTCCATACGCACTAGGCTGGGGGGGATGCAAATGCTGTGTCCTCCCCAGCCCTACTCATGCCCCAATGACGGCCCTTTGGGGGTGTCTGTACCGGGCCAATGGGAACTAGAGTGAATTGTGTCAGCACTACTTCCAGCTTCCTACAGATTCTTGGGTCAATATTTTGCTCTCTGTAGCAGCAAATGAAGAATAGTTTCCTGAAGGGACCATCCTTCTCTTTAACAGGTTGCAGCCATCTTTGAGACTAAATAAGCAAAAGAATTTTCAAGCATAAGCTTTCCTGAATTCCAATCATTTCATCAGAGGCATGGAGTAATACTTATTACTTATCACAAGTAACACGCGATGCCTTTACGTATATCATTTTGTAATGAAACAGATTAACATGACTATGCCTTTGAATTATGAAGGAAGAAACCCATTGGTAAAGTAGTTCAGTCTGTTACTTAAGGACCAACAGTCGTTCAGCCTTTTTGGGAACCTATCTTAATCCAACTTTCTAGAATGGTTTAAACTCAGCTAGACATGCTTACCAAATCAGTGATATCCAATTTAGTTGCTACCCCCTAAATCAATGTCACTTTTGGCAGCAAGTCCTAGGATAACCCATCTGTGCTTTTTTTAGGTCACATTCAGGTCACTGTGTGCTTAAAGTCTGAACTCTACACAGTTCTGCACTCACAGGAAAGTGTCTGTGCTCTTGGATGTCTGGGATTGTTGCCTTTTTTCTAATGAAAAAAAAATTACAATCCAACAGATTTTCCTCTTTTTTATATTGGGTATACAATACATTTTCCATTTTCAGATATGGCATATTCAATAACACTGCCAAAATGAAACCAAAGCAACACAACTCCCCCTAACCACATTTCCCCCACATTTGTTCAGATCAATTTACCTTGGCTTAGCCCTTTGATCATGCAACCAGTGACGCTCAAATGGGCTCAGCTGTTATCGCAGAATAACTGATCTCATAAGGAAGGCATGTATGATTCTTAAATCAATATTTTAACACTTCAGCAGGGCATAAGACACTTACAGTAATCTTCTTCTGTCTCCACAGGTTGACAGCAAAATCTTTGGCCTAAATCCAACTGCTACTGTAGCTCCAACTAGAGCAGACCAATTGAATAAATTGCTACAGGGCACATCAACAATTCTGTAAATGCCATTCATCCAGCTGATCTATTTTAATTGGGACTAAATGGTTAGATATTGTTTGAGTGAATGTCAGGAAACAATATTTTTACATTTCTCCCTGCAAAATTCAAATCATTCTACAAGAGTAAAATCATCATAAAATAACTTGACAGTTAATTTCAAGTTTTAAAAAAATCGAAATTATCACAAAAAGAAAACCTTTTCCACACAAAATATTCAAAACAAATCTTCTTTCAGCCAGTTTTAGACATAATAAATAAATAATAATAATTATTATTAGTAGTAGTAGTAAAATATTCAAAGCAAATCTTCTTTTTAGACATGAGAAAGTATGGATGATATGGCAAGTATTTTTCAATGTGTACGTAAGGTAAGGTTGCCAGCTCTTCAACAAGTCTATTGCAGTTGTTCCTTTTAAAAGAATTTGACATGCATACTTTTAGTTGATTACAATGTTCACCTCTATGCTACAGAAAGCTTCACTTACTCATTTCTACCCACCAAGCTACTATCTGGGATTTACAGAGGAATTCTCTGTATGGTTCTTCAGAATTAAAACATACCATGTTTAGTGTGGCTCATTCATTAGTATTTGGGTCTTTAATTGAGCTTATTTATGGACGCAATGATCCACTCCCAAAGTGAACCCTGGTCTCCAGAGCCATAGTCCAATGCTCAAACCACCATACCACGCTCTCCCTAACCTTCAAATTTAGCATACTTTAATAAAAGTGTTTAAAAGAAGACACAATATGAAATGAGTGAGCTAGAGTTACTTTGCAAATCTGCAAATATTTGCATTTATATTCAGTTCAGATTTAAGGAGAAACATGGAATTCTTTCTTACTTTTCGGTGGGTGCTTTCAAGCCATTTCCAACTTATTGCAACCATAATATGAGGTTTTCTTGGCAAGATTTGTTCAGAGGTGGTTTGCCTTTGCCTTCCTCTGAGAATGAGAGTGTATGACTTGCCTAAGGTCACCCAGTGGCTCTCTTTCTTGCTATGGAGGTTAAATTAGCATATTACCAATAACTACTCTTCTGAAAGGATCCTAGCTCTGTCCAAAGAATGTCCCTTTTAGTCAATTTTATTTTAAAATGCTTGTGGGAGCTCAAAATAACAAGCAACAAATTGTTGTTGAGAGGCTAATTGTCTCTGGCGTTCACTCAACAGCCACAATTCCGGCAAGATAAGAAACAAAGGGACAGAAAAGAAGAAGGGATATTCTTTTTCTTTCTCCACCATTCATTTCCTGTATATCATGTATTCAACTCATGCTTCAAGCTTGAGTTGTTATTGTTGTTGCTGCTGCTGCTACTGTTGTGTGCCTTCAAGTCATTTTTGATTTATGGTGACCATAAGGCAAATCTCTCATGGCGTTTCTTTGGCAAGATTTGTTCATAGGAGGCTTGCTTTTGTCTTTCCCTGAGGCTGAGAGAGTGTGACATACCCAGTGGGTTTCCATGGCCAAGCAGCATTATAGCCCAGTACTCTAACCACTATACCATGCTGGCTCTATAATACAAGTAATACATGTAAACACAAATATCCTTTCCATTTGAAATAAAGTCCAGTAACAGAAAATGAAATTTTAACATGGGCTGCATCCACAATGAAGAAATACGGTAAGGCAGTTTAACATAACCTTAACTGCCATGGCTAAATGCTATGGAATCCTGGGATCTATAGTTTGTTATGGCACCAAAGCTCTCTGACAGAGAAAGCAAAATATCTGACAACACAGCAGACCCCAGAATTACATAGCATAGAGCTAAGATAGTTAAAGGGGTGTCAGACTATTATTTCTGCAGAGCAGATGCAAACCACAGTCATGGTACTCTGGGGTTTTTTAAATTTTAAGCTCAAGTTAAAACAGCAGGTTAAGAATGAGATTAAACATCTTCTGGAAGGTTGCTAATGAAGAGGTGAGGCTAAGTGTTTAGACCCACTGTTTGTATCCACTCACCCTATATTAGGTTTAATATGCACACACGTGTGTGTGAGGGACAGAGTGCAGAAAATGAACTAAAGACAGTGATTCATGAATATGACAAAAGGGCCCTAGCCTGGGAAGGTTTATGCCACAATAATAAATCTGTGGTGTAAATATGAAACATGGCCCTTCTAAATTATGCCTCCAAAGCACGTAGAGTGTGTGATGGAGACAAACTAAAAGTCACAGGTTCAGATTCACTCACATACAAGCAAGCCATCTATTTCAGGCACAGGGATTGATTACTAGCTGCATGGCTGCCAGAATTTTTTTAAAAAATTACTCCCTGTCCAAGTTAATAGTGTATTTTTAGCTGATGCAAAGACAAGTGCACTGCCACAGTGAACTGACACATTCATTTATGTGGGCTTATGGAAAACCTTGATAAACACAGGTCACACTTCTACCGAATGCAAGGCAAAATGCCAACAAAGTCCAGTGGAAATGGGATTAAGGCAGACTAGAGCCTAAAGGAATTTTCATTACTTCAGTAATCCATACCAAATGCAAAACTGATTTTTTTTCATTATGTAGATTTTTAACATTCCTTCTAAGCACGCTAAGAACAACTATAATTGTATTTTAACTATAATAAAACTTTATCATTTCCATTTAGAGCTTACGCTTCAAAACATTACTTGTGATAACACTCTTTTATTATGTTCAGTTCAATTTATTTATTAATTTATGAATTATTTATTGTAATCCATTTTCACTTTAATTTATTTAAATTGCCTTCCCTCCAGTATTTCACACATGAAAACCAGGACACACATGGTCAAGCAACATCAGTGTGTGATCAAGACTGTAAAAAATATAAATGAGGAAGAACATGCAAGCTTAGACAGGCTGCTACAGTTTGCTTTTGCCTAAGCCTGCTGAGAAGGGCATGATTCTGTCTCTCCTTGCCTTTGTCCTCCTCCATTGAGTTAACTGAGTGCAGACTACTTTTGCACATTGAACTTTGCTTGCAGCAATGGAAATAAACTGAGGAGTAAGCGGGGAAATGGGAGGAGAGAGAAGCTGGGCCATTGTAAAAGCTGCTGAAAAAGTGGGACAACAGAGGATTAATCATGACTGTCCCTGCCAAATCAGGACAAGTGGAGTGTATGAACTTGTAGGCTCATCCTAGGATTATCATGGTGAAAGCAAACAACAAAACAAACAAAGATTCCACCAAAAATGGCAAAATTCTGCATTGAATTCTTCCTCTCTGTAATTCATAGCCAACTGTATTCTATGGATGACTCATGACATAACAAGGTTGTACAATTCCATGTCTTTACTAGTGAAGTAGAGATAAGAAAAAAACATGCCAAGAAATGTGGAAAACAAAGTGGTGGCCAATAGGTTGGAAACACTCAATATACAGTACAAACTAATCTACAAGAAATGAGATACAAAAGACTCAGCAACTACAGGACAATAGCACTAATCTCATATGCAAACAAAATAATGCTCAAAATTCTGCAACACAGACTCCAACCATATATGGAGAGAGAAATTCCAGAGGTGCAAGGAGGATTCAGAAAAGGAAGGAGCACTAGGGACCACATTGCAAACATGTGATGGCTAATAGAGCACACCAAAGAATTCCAAAAATGAATCAGCATGTGTTCCATAGACTACAGCAAAGCATTTGATTGTATAGATCACGAAAAGCAATGGAATGCAATCAAAGACATGGGCACGCCACTACATCTATTAGTCCTAATGTGGAATCTGTACCAAGGACAAGAGGCCACCGTCAGAACAGAATTCAGGGAAACAGAGTAGTTCTCAATAGGCAAAGGGGTCAGGCAAGGCTGCATCACCTTACTTGTTTAACTTGTATGCTGAAAACATCATAAGAAAAGTGAAACTAGAATCAGGAAAAGGAGGAGGAAGCAACATTAACAACCTAAGATATGCAGACAACACCATAATATTAGCAGAAGACATTCAGGAATTGTAGTTAATAAGGACGGTCGAAGATGAAAGTGCAAAAGCAGGTCTGATACTGAACATAAAGAAAACAAAACTAACAAGCACAGAAGAAATACTGTGCACAAGTTGAATCTAGACAACGAGAAAATTAAAATAGTCAAAGAATTCCCATATCTAGGATCAAGCATTGACCAGAATGCAGACTGCAGTCAAGAAATAAGAAGTAGGAATGGGAAGGGCAGCTAAGAAAGAACTGGAAAAGATAGTGAAGAGCAAAGACATACGACTGAGCACCAAAGTTAGAAATGTCCTGATGTGAGAGCTGGACAGTACTTAGGATACCATGGACAGCCAAAAAGACAAACAAAAGGGTTCTTGAACAGGTCAGACCAGGGCTCTCTTTGGAAGCAAAGATGATCAAGTTAAGACTATAGTACTCTGGTCGCATCATGAGAAGGTATGGATCACTACAAAAAACAACAATGCTAGGAAAAGTAGAAGAGAGAAGTAAGAGAGGAAGACCACAAACCAGATGGATAATCAGGGGGGTTAAGGGCAAGAGCTTGCAGGATCTGGGCAGGGACGGATAGGGATTGTTGGAGGTGTCTCATCCATAGGGTCAACATGAGTCGGAACCGACTCGAGGGCAGCTAATAACAAGAACAGCATAAAGAAAGGATAACAAACAGACTGCCACTGAGCTGCCATTTTCAGAAGCAGTCCCCTGATAATGTTTCATTCCACATTCATGCAGTCAAAAAAAGGTGATATCCAGCCCAGAACAGGAAAACAGTAATCTAAAAAACACCAAAGCAATGTAATTTCATTAGTATGCCTCTATGGTAGAGATCACCAAGTATTGCAGGAGAGCATTGTAGGGAATGTGTGGCTTGTGTTCATTCTGATGTTTTATTCCTGTAAACTCATTATAACTGTCTACAATATCAACATGTATGAAACAGGGTTTCATCTTGTTTAGGATGACAGAGAACTAATA
The DNA here is from genome assembly GCA_034509955.1 of Urosaurus nigricauda. Lineage (NCBI taxonomy): Eukaryota > Metazoa > Chordata > Lepidosauria > Squamata > Phrynosomatidae > Urosaurus > Urosaurus nigricauda. The sequence continues at coordinate 248,340,986 of JAOEGL010000001.1, forward strand.
AGACTAATACTGATGAGGAAAAACATGAACAATATGCTGAAAGGTGAAGTTGAAAGTAATCAGAATCCCAGGCTATTACAACACAGAACTCCCACTTTCTGCAGTTCATGAAAAAGAATTGCAGAATGAGGCAAATTGCAGAAGGAAGCAAATTAAATATGCTATTTTCTTCAAATGACCATGAGATTTTTATTTACTCAAATAGCAGAGTTTGTAGCATGATAGTCTACTGTTTTGCAAGGTGGAGTGCTATATCTAGAAACAGTATGTGAATGAGGTAAGGAGCCCATTATTATTATTATTATTATTATTATTATTAATACACAATACACGAACTGCAGTATAATAGTCAAAATGTTCTCCCAACCCACCTTCCCCTTCCCCAGCTACTCATACTAATATACATAACACATCATAATATATATAATAAGCATCAATACACTTAAATCAAACAGTTACAGACTTCCCAATATATTAAGATGTCAGTCTAAGTCTTATTCTTAAGGTATGTACCTTTCTTTCAAAAACATCTCATAAAAAGACAGCAATAATAAGAATACAATAATTAAAAATGTATATATGCCCAATATAATAGTAATATGTGTGTGTGTGTGTGTGTGCGTAGTCATTAATTTTTCTTATCTTTCTATATTTTTTGATTAACTTTCTTCACCATATGATTATATTCAACAAGGATTGTTCATATTCAATTAATCTTTAAATCCAGTAACTACTGTATAACCATATCTATGTTCCACATTTTAAAGTCTCTAAAGACTCACCTAAATGTAATTCCCTCCCCCCCCCCCCCCACACAGACTCACCATTCATACATTGAAGTGACCTTGTGAAAGTGTTCAAGTCCTGAAAACATTTGTTTAGTTGAGATGATCCAGATGTGACAATTTACAATCCTGCAACAGGGAGCATGAGCAATACAGATACCAGAACAGAAAAAAAACCCAACTTTCGCTGACTCTGCCATGTTAAAATTGATATATGAATCAGCCCACAGTGAAATTATTAGTGGTCTCAGTCCTGTTCTGTAATAAAGAAAAGTTCACTATGTTTTGAGATTACCGCCAATGCTTATTACTACTTGATGTCCATCATTATGACAAAAATATTAGCTGAGTGCTAAAGAGCTTTCTAGGGTCCCTTTTACACTACATGGTTATAGCATTTTGATACAATTTTCACCATGGCTCCATCCTATAAAATCATCAATAATGTAGTTTTGTGAAATATTTAGAATTTTCTCCCAGAGAGCTCTAGTGCTTCATACCAGCATTTGCTCAAGTGCAAATACCAACACTGCTACAGGATGCAGCCATAACAGTTAACGTGATACTCAAGTGCTATAACAGTGTAGTGTGGAAGAGAATTTATATATGCCCGTTTTTGTTTTGGTTGGCAGATTTACACACCCAGTTACAAACTCTGAGAAATGATAGGCTGCTGTTCGCAAAAAAGCAAATCCAAGGTCTAGTTTGGCATATAAAACTAGCACATGAAAATATGTGTTTTCTGAAGACATACAAAACTTACTGCCTGGTTGTTTGGACTCTTATAGGAAAATGGAAACAAAAACAAGAACATACAGCAAGGTAGCAAAGGAGTATGAGTACATCTTAACCATCTATCAAGAGGTAAAACTGACTGGCTAATATCCTTGAAGAATTTGACAGAACGTAGGCAACCATGAAAAAAACTTTGCAATCCTTGTAAAGGGCATATCTTTGTGCTGCTCATTACAACATGGATATTCCTGGTTTTCTGGGACATGTGGTCCCTGAAGATGTGATGGATATCATCTCCCCAAATCCCACACAGGACAGCTGCATAAAGTCTACTTATGTGGGCTTTAAACAACATTGAAGTCTGCCTCTCAAATACTAACAGCTAATATTAACGTTTCCAGTTATAACCCAACCATTTTAGCTAATGTCAAAATAGTAGCTTTGTAGATTAACAAAATTATATTGCCATTTTCACTACTCATTCATGCAAATACAATATTTTTCTTATTGCTTCATCACTGTTGCTCATTTAGGGATATGTACCGGTGATTGTTTCTTAACAATACTGATTTTGTTAGAGAGTAGAGGCACAAAATATCAGGAAATATTTAGTTTCAATTCTGCACACTGCTACACATGCACAGTATTTTATTATTATTTAAACTTCTGGTTAAGAAGTTTAAGGTTCAGATCTTAAGATTCAGTAAGGGGGAAAGTCAGTGTCCTGTGTTGGGTTATTAGGTGTCCTTTACTGTAATGCTGAAGGAATTTTGGAATAATTACTACTCTGCATAATGAAATAATTGCAAAAGTAAAAGCAAAACCCAAAACCAAAAGGTTAACAGATCATTTGTCTTTGGGGAAATGCCTAGAAACAAAACAAAACAAAAAATGGTTTTACCCCCATATTCTGAAGGTCAACCAACCCAGCCAGTTCCAGCATTCGGCAGAAGGGTCCAGTCAGCAACCTCCAGACATTCTAGTGTTGGGGTAGCCATATCTAGTTCTACATCTAAACTCTTTGGCTGTGTCAGTAATCCGTGATGAGGAGAGCATGTTGCACAAGCACTCGTCAATAATGAACTTGCAAATCCATATGAAATATACCGTAATATCAACATGATAGTACAGTGGTCCCGCCACATTCGCTGTGGTTAGGACTCCGGTGAATGTGGGAAGACGACAAATTAAAAAAAAAAAACACTATTCTTCTCTTTTACCCAAGAGAACACCTCTCTAGGAATCTCCAGGTCCTCCAGTGCAACTCTATGGTCAACATCTGCCAGAAGTTGATCATAGAATCATGATGGAGGATCTATAGATGCCCAGAGAAGTGCTTTCCCTAGATGCACAGTTCATCACTAAATTATTAGGCAACTGCGTAACACTTAAAGTTTCACCTGATGAAGAAACCCATGGGGGTTTCTAAGCTAGTATGAAGAATTCTGCCTGTTTTTGGTTGGCCTGAAAATGTGGACCTATGGAATGTATCTCTTCACCAGTAAAGCAGCCCCAGCACCTTGAGAGACTTTGGTACCTACACTCACATATACATCCAGTTACTTGTTACATTCAGTTACTTTTTAAACAGGGGTTATATGGTGGATTCAGTGCTGAACTGGCCAGATGTTGTCTGGACTGTTCACACCACAACCAGGGACTGGGCCCTGCATCAGGCAGAATCCCTGTCAAGAGGAAATCTCTCTCTTGTTCTGGTCAGAATAAAGGCAGAGCTCAATTAACAATGTCTCTGACAAAGAACCTCCTTTTTACATCCCTGAATCTAATTACATCCCTGAATCCTTCTTTTCTCCTAGTCTTCTGGCTAGTCTTCTGTCTTTCATATCAAATATTCTCTTGGGGAAGCAATGCCCAGGAACACATTTGCTTTATTAACTAAGGTACACATGTATTGACTAGAAACTGGCTAGAAGGGACCACAAGTCATTATCTCAAACTTATTTTAATGGAATCTCCTTGAATAGTGTCAGGTAATGCTGGGACCTCTTTCTAAGTCTTTCCCCACAATGTTCTATCAAGCTGTTGTTATTGTGTGACTTCACGTTGTTTCCAACTTATGACAACCCTAAAGCAAACCCTTGTGCAGGATTTTCCTGGCAAGTTTCTTCAGGGGAGGTTGTCACTGCCATCCTCTGAGGCTGAGGGAGTGTGACTTGCTGCACTGTGGATTCAAAGCCTAGTCCTAGTCTAACTCTCAAACCACTACATCACACTGGTCATCAAGCTATCCAGTATCCCCCAATATCTTTCTTTCTGCTGTGCTTCAGTTCTCCAACATCAAGAAATCCCTGCCAACTTCTCCCATCTTCTTCAAGCTAAACTACCATATATACTCTTATATAAGTAAAAAATATTACACCAGAAAATTGACCCAAAACGCATGGGTTGACTTATAGACTGGTCAATACGGAAAAATCTTCACTGTTGGGATTTCTCCTAAGGAGGGCAGGGAGCAGAGCAAGAAGAAGGTCAAACGCTTGCCCCTCAAGACTCCTCCTCCACCAGGCTTTCTCTATGGAGAAGACTAGGCAGTGGAGGAGGAGGAAGGGCGAAAGCATACCCTTTAAGGCTCTTTTGCAGCCCACCCACCCACTGTTGGTTGTTTGAAGCTAGCTCGCTTGTCTCCTCCACCTCTTCCTCACCTTCTGTGGAGAGATAAGTGGAGGGGTGCACACAAACAAGGATGGGCAGCGAAGCAGAACCATGCTGAGCCCCAAAGATTTACCCTCTACTTATCCACAGGGCATGCCAAATTCCCTATTTTCTTTCCAAAACCTGCCCTCGACTTATACATGAGGTCATCTTATAGTCGAGTAGATATGCATACGAACAATTAAGTGGACTTACATAAACCTTTGTGTATTTCAGACTTTCTTTTAATCCAATTATGCTAGGTCTCCTGACTAAGGAACATGAAGAATTTATGGCACTTAACTCTGAGATGTGCTGGGGTGCACTGTAACTAAGGCTGTTAAAAATATAGCAATAATGAAAATGGCTATTGACCAAAAGATTCTATGTGGCTTGCCTTACTGCACTGCAGATAGGACATAAATCAGTTGCCGGAGATTAGCCCTATTAGACTAGGTTACAAATGATTTTCCAGATGCCATGAAATTTTCCCATCCTGTATTTTCAGACCTAGGATTTCTTCCAAAAAAAAAAAAAACAACAAAAAAAACCAACAACCCACTGGATGAGCTCATGTTTACCCGTAAGCAGTTTTAGTTTCTTATTTAAAGGAAATTCCAGGACCAGACTATTTGTTATGAACAGTACAGAGAAGCTGTTTAAAAACTTCCACCAAAAATAGCCCACATGCCATTGCATTTAGAGCAAATACAGGAAACTATCCCCGACATTATTTCTGGTGTCTTAACCATCAGAGGAGAAAAAAATGATTTCATGGGCTCTGTCTGCATGGGTCAAACAAAACATCCTCCCCCATCCTCTTGGTGGTTGTGGTGTGAAGAGTCCGGACAACGTCCAGCTTATTTAATGCCAAACCCAGGGCATATCTCCCTTATAACAGAATAAAGTAACTCACCCTTTGCTATGAATCTTACCTCCGCTGTGATGCTATACAAATGTATCTTGCTGTGCTGCCTAATGCGGCCCGGGCACCTTGCTCACTGTGAGGTCAGAACAAGATGCCCAGCCATGTGATCGACTCGAGACATTTCATTCTGACCTCAGAGTGAAAGATATGTTGCAGCAGTAACCACACCAGGTAGCACAGTAAGATGCATTGAAACATCTGTCCAGTGTCCCAACATGAGTGCTAGGCAATGGTGGGATCTCAGAACAGTCCCAGGGTCAGAATACTCCAGACTGCTCCTGAAGTGTTCTGGCCTATGAAGACAGAGCCATGATTGCCAGCCTGAAAAGAACTATCTGAATAGTTCAGGGCCAGATTGGCTCCAACAGCAGGTCCCAATTCCTAAACCTAATCTAACTAGGACTGTGCTTGGAAGTGAATTTTACACGATGTTTGCTGAAATATTTGTAGGATGACAGCATGAATGCTCCTATCAGAATAGGCTCCTGGACTTGTCTCTGTGCTGCTAAAGATGGGTGGTGACCAAGACTGCTCGTAGGATTTACTAGAACATATAGGACTGAGATGTACGAGGGTAAGGCAATAATCTCCTGCAGCACCAAGATAGGGAAAACTGACTATTCAATTCCACATATAATGGAGCTCTAAAAGATGTAATGCAGGCTTCCCTGACTTTGTGCCTTCTAGAACTACTGGACTATAATTCCCATAGTATTTTATTGGGATAATGGGGGTCACAGATAAACAAATTTGGAGGGCATTAGATTGGGGAAGGCTGGTATAAGATCTCAGTCAAATGCTACCGGTACTTTTACAGGTCACCATTCCTTCCACATATCTTTCGGGGCTGGTGATAAGGCAGGAATTACTGAGCATTACTCACAAGGCTAGGCCTCTTTCACAATACTCAGTTACAGTACTTTGATGCCACTTTGACAGCTATAGCTGCTGCAACTAATAGAAACCACGGATCTGGAATCTGAAGAGGAACAAAAATTCTCTATAGCAGAGAATTCTAAACAACAAGCCAGAGATCCCAGGATACCATAGGATGGAGTCATGGCAGTTAAAATGGTATCCAAGTGCTATAATTGTCTCTAGTTGCTAATCTTCAAAATCTGAGTTCTGATATGATTGAGAGATGAACCAACTAGAAGTCTACATTCTTAAGGAGGAAGCTAACTCCACTGCACTCAAGAGAGTTTACTCCTGGGTTAGTACTTTGTTTAACTCGGATCTGTAACATACCCGAATCTGAGGATCGTTATGGCTTATGTGTTCACTCACGGATCAATGTCTTATAGTCTTTTTGATCCTTCCTTCCTCCACTCCAAAGTGAATATATGAATGGAGCCAGCTCTTCCCTGCATTCCTCCCAGTTAGGACTTTTCCAAACAGTTTCATGCTAGTAATTCCTATGTGGTTCAGCCAGTCAGCTGGAACTATCCTATTTTAAACACTGGGTCCTTTTAATACTATCTATACAGGCAATATTTAAATAAATGTTTGTTTCTTGAAATTTTACACAAAACAATGGTGCTGGGCAGAATGTTTAATTTCTCCAGAAAGTTAATAGGTGTTTCTTAATCTGGTTGTTAGTAGCTGTCAAGAATTCATTTCAACCATACAAACAATCTGAGCTCAGCTATTGACAACTTTTAATTGAACTACTTAAAATAATAAATTAATGAATGAAAGTCCGCCATCAGCTCAAAGTGGAGCCACAGTACAAGTCATATAGCTTCTTGCCTGCTGAGTGGGCATTAGTTTAAATTACACGACAGAGTGCTGAAAGGCCTTGCTCTATTAAGCAAGTCAGTAATCAGGAGCCAAATGTCAGAACATGTCATGAAGCAGAATTTCAAGCTGTAGTTTTCCAGAATAATAGCAGCTGTCTGTTTTCAAAACTCTGTTCATTCTTCTTTTAGTGCCATTTTTTTCTTTTTCTGCTCTTACTGTAAGATATAATGCAGCCCATTGTATGTATCTGTATGCACACCTGACAATTTGTGTCTTTTTTTTAAAAAAATGTCAAAAGTGTCTAGGGATATAAGTTTGTCAGGTTGCACCCCAGAGTTCTGATTATTGCAGATATGGTTGCCAACATGCTGATTAAATAATTATGGTACCTGGCAGGGACCTAGACCCAGCAGGCATGGGACACAGAGGGGGGGGGATGTCTGGTTCCTAGGACATGGTAGTTGAAGGTAGAGCACATGTTTGACAGCAGATGGTCCCAGGTTCAGTCTACTGCACCGCCCTAAAGAACCACTGCCTGTTTGTATTGGCAATACTAAATCTGATGGTATGCCTTAGAATACAGCAGCATCCTATATTGTTAAGTAGCCTGATGAGAGTAACAACTACAGCTCCATAGTGGTAGAATTCAAGGATATAGTCATGTTAGTCTGTAGAATCAGTATGTAGAGAGATCTTGTAGCATCTTTCAGACTAACTGAAAGAAAGAAGTTGACAGCATGAGCTTTCATAGACTAAAACTGTTGCTTTTTAATAACTTTAGGTAGACACATCTGAAGAATGCATCTGAGAAAGTAGACTTAAGTCAATGAAAGCTCATGCTGCCAAATTCTCTCTTTCAGTTAGTCTCAAAGATGCTACAAGATCATTCTACAACTGGAACCGCAGTTACACTGGTTTCTTCTGTTCAGTTGCCAATAGTAACTACATGAAGAAGTGGAAGGAATGGGACTAGAATTGGGAGCAAAACAGGCAGAAGAAACTGGCTCCTTCTTCTTTCACTACATCAGGAGATGTAAATATATTTGTCTCTTCTACTAGCAGCAACCTGGAGATTCTAATTATTCATACAAAGGCAGTCGTGTGGGAGGAATGGACAAAGAAGGCGGTTGTTTTTCCGAACAGCACATTTCCTCCCTCATGCCAGCATCATAATAATAATAATAATAATAATAATGTTTTATTTATAGCCCGCTCCTCTGTATCCAATCGGAGCGGGTTACATCAATTAAAAAATGCAAGATAAAATATACATGACCCATACCCAACCACCCGCCCCTTAAAATTAAATTAAACTAACATCAATTAAAATGACATAATAAAAATTTCAATTTAAAACGGCAACCCATTGCATAGAGATCAGGGTCAAGATGTTAAAATGCTAATGGGAGAGCTTAACCCAAACAGAGCCGGGAGGTTAAGAACTTTCTGGGAAGGCCTGCCGGAAGAGATGCGTCTTCAAGGCTTTTTTAAAGCAATCAGAAGATGTAATAAGACGCATCTCGTCTGGCAGGCCATTCCATAGCCTGGGAGCGACAGCCGAGAAGGCCCTCTGGGAGGTCTGCGTCAGTCTAGTCTTCATAGGCTGCAATAAGTTCCTCCCAGAAGACCGGAGTGTGCGGAGGGGTTCGTATGGGAGGAGGCGGTCCCTCAGATAAGATGGACCCAAGCCATGTAGGGCTTGAAAGGTTAAAACCAACACCTTGTACTGCGCTCGGAAACTAATCGGCAGCCAGTGGAGAGATTTGAGCACTGGTGTTATGTGCTCTCTCCTTGATGTTCCCGTGACAAGCCTGGCTGCCATATTCTGAACTAATTGAAGTTTCCGAGTTAGGCACAAGGGTAGCCCCATGTAGAGCGCATTACAGAAGTCCAATCGTGAGGTTACCAAAGCATGTACCACTGACTCCAGGTCCTTTGGCTCCAGGAAAGGGCGCAGCTGGCGGATCAGCCGAAGCTGATAACAGGCACTCCTGACCACCGCATTCACCTGACTAGTCATGTGAAGCGACGAATCAAGGAGTACCCCCAGACTGCGAACAGGGTCCTTCGAGGAGAGTGTGACCCCATCTAGGACCGGGAGGTGTATTCCCAATCCTGGCTTCGGTCCTGTGACAGTTAGCACCTCCGTTTTGTCTGGATTGAGCTTCAACCTGTTTTCCCTCATCCAATCCATTACTGCTGTAAGACAGTCATTGAGAGGAGAGACGCCATCTGAAGTCTGAGCCGACGATCTTGTCATGGAGAGGTAAATCTGAGTGTCGTCAGCGTACTGAAGACACTGAGCTCCATGCCTCCGAATGATCTCACCCAGCGGCTTCATGTAGATGTTAAACAGCATCGGGGACAGGATGGCGCCTTGAGGGACGCCACAATTAAGCTCTATCTTAGAAGAGCAACTGTCCCCGAGCCTCACCCTTTGGGATCTCCCGGAGAGAAAGGACCGGAACCACCGAAGTGCAGTGCCTCCGATCCCCAACTCTCTCAGTCGACCCAAAAGGATGGAATGATCTACCGTGTCAAAGGCCGCTGAGAGATCCAAGAGCACGAGCAGGGTCACACTACCCCTGTCAATGCTCAAGCGAAGGTCGTCGGCCAGAGCGACCATGGCAGTCTCAACTCCATGTCCTGTCCTGAAGCCCGTTTGAAATGGATTCAGATAATCAGTTTCATCCAAGACAGCTTGGAGTTGGGAGGCGACTGCTCTCTCGATGACCTTGCTCAAAAATGGGAGCAAGGAGACTGGCCTGTAATTGTTTTTATCCAAGGGATCAAGGGAGGGTTTCTTCAGGAGGGGTCTAACGGCTGCCTCCTTTAGACAAGATGGTAAAGAACCCTCCCTGAGGGACGCATTGATCACATCCCGAAGGAATGTTTTCACTGCGTCCCCTCCCTGGGCGACCAGCCAAGATGGACAAGGATCGAGAGGGCAAGTCGTCTTTCTCAAACTTCCAAGGAGCTTGTCCACGTCCTCGGTACTTGCAGGTTGAAATTCATCCAGTAAAGAAACAGCAACGGAGTTATCGGACACCTCACCTATGGGCTCTGACAAAACATTGACATTCAAGTCGGCCCTTATCCGAGAGATTTTGTCTGCAAAGAAGGTGTTAAACTCATCACAGCAGGCTGTTGTTGGGTCCAGTAGGGGATTTGGCGCAGGGGGCACCCGCGTCAGCTCCCCCACAACCCTAAACAGCTCTGCTGAGCGGGACTCTGCAGACGCGATGCGTGCAGAGCAGAAGGATCTCCGCGCTGCACGCAAAGCCTCCCGATAGGCGCGAAGATGCTGCCTATGGCGAGTTCTGTCGGAGAAGAGTCGAGTCTTCCGCCATTTGCGCTCTAGTCGTCGTCCAACCCGCCTCATCTCCCTGAGTAAATCTAGCTATGAAGATACAGAGTTCTAGGGGGTATTCAAAAGTTTTAACAATCACCTTTTTAAAAAATTGACAGAAATTTTGTTTTGATTTGTAGTTGTTAATTTATCTCTATGTAGTCACTATCTACATTTTTCCCAGAGTATCTTGATCCTCCAAATACCTGATATTGTAAAAGTCTGTAGATTGCGCCTTAAGAGGGGATATCGTAAAGTAATAATTATCACCCAGAAGTTATTATGGCATATTGATGAAATTTTGTCAGTGTCATCATTGGTCCCTAAGTGCACATTGCTGACAATCAGCTCATTGCGTCCTTTATTTTTGTGGCTGTGCCAGAAATGACTAAAGTGTAAAATCCTTGTCGGGCGTCATCTGCAGGCTTCTACAATATCAGGTATTCGGAGGGTCAAGATACGCTGGGAAAAATGTATAAGTCTAGATAGTGACTACATAGAGATAAGTTAACAACTACAAATCAAAACAAACTTTGTCAATTTTTTAAAAATGTGATCATTAAAACTTTTGGATACCCCCTCGTATGTAACTTGACAAGGGACAACTTCATATCTTTTGCAATGCTACTGAAACTTTTGAAGTGCTAACTCAAGTTATGCCTTGTACTGCTACCTCTTGCTCTGCTAGGGATGCTGAGGTGAGAAAATGGGAGGAGTGTTTTGTACCACGGGTCAGCAGCCTGCAGCATTCAGAAGGATTTTAAGTTATTAAAAAGCAACAATTTTAGTTACTTTTGACCAGGGTTGGGAAATCTTTTTTTAAAAAAAAAGAATCTGTTTTTGAATTACTGTATATAATACAGGGCAAAATCAGAAAATTATGTAGCAAAATGCAGTTCAGATGTTATGGCCACTAGCTTAAGTAATAATTGTTCTTTTTAAAAGGTGCTCTTTTAAAGCAAGTAGTTTCGATTGCACTTATGTTAATGGAAGAATTTGTTTCTGAATAGCATTTTTGCACTATAAAATAAAGCGATTAAAAGATTAAAAGTTAGACTGGATACTAGTCAAACAATGAACAATTACCAATAAACTGTTAAGGTTTAAAAATTACATTTAGTCATTGTTGCTCCAGTAAGGAAGCTGGAGGATGCAGACTTTAAAAAAAAAAGAATTATCAATTTATAAAAAATAGGGAGTATTTAAAACCAAGTTGATTTAAATCAGCCAACCCATCATTTAGAAAAGGGAAAAGGCTAACTTTAAAGAAAAACCCAATAATGGTAACTATATTTTCATCTACTTTTCTAGATCAATAAATGTAACCAAGTACTTTTTAAAAATGACTTTCCAAGCTCTAAATATGACCAGCCTTCTCATCTGTCCCATGTAATGATAGTCTTAAGGATACAGCTGGAAAGCTCATGGTATTTCCATAGTTATCCCAGCCTGAAGTACAGTATGAGTGGGTGGAAGCATGCAGAGAAGGAGGTTTTCTGGAAGTGAGAGATGTTGAGAATATATACCCACTCGGCACTCCTAATCTACTTAAGAACAGGAATAGGAACAAGAAGGGGAAGAGTCCTTCCTTCTTTCCACACCAAAAACTTTCTAAACACTCCAGGCACATTTGTAAGTAGCAATGAATATTGGGCTTATGGGAGCCATTTCAGTGCTTATGGTAACTTGGAAAAGATAATGCAGTATAACGAGGAATGGGGAAATCTAATTCAGAGGATGGGATATATTCCAAAGGAAAGAACCTTGATGAATCAAAAACATTTATACTTTCCCTCCTTCTTTCCAACCAAGATTGTTTCTTTAAAAAACAAAAAACGAAGCAGCACTCTCAATGTATGCATTGGCAGTTTGCCTGACAATCCATAGGACCATCTGCCAAAAAACTAATCTAGGGGATGGAAATTAAGGTGTATGAAGCAGACTCTACAGAGATGATGGAGACCTAAACAACAAATGAGAAAATGGAAAGTACAGATGAGTTCCCATTAGGGGGAAAAATTTAATGGATGGTTTTCTGTGGCTTTAAGAGCAGCAGCCAGGTGTGCTGCTGCTTTTGATGATGACCATTTGCTTCCACTTATACACAATATTTCTGTATTAATAACTGGATACTTAATGGACATCTGCTGTCTCTACTTATCTAAATTTATCATTCTGTCTCTGGAGTCCCACTCTTTAGATTCCTGAATCTGGGGTGATGAATTGTGTAGACATCTGGTCTCTATCTGTTTTACTGTTCCATAACCACCATCCCTTGAGATTGATAGTGCCAAGTAGCATATGATACCATTTGCTTGAAATATATTCTGCCTTTTCTTTCTTAACCATCATCACAATAAAAAAGAGAGATGTTATATATTTATCAGCTTTCACATACTCAAAGTACAGTTGAAACAGTGCTGCTCGAGCAAACTGAGGCTGCAACTGTACACATTTACATGAAAGTGAGATTGAAGTGGACTTACTTCTTAGGATTGAAACAGACAGCCTGATAGAGCCCTGTAAAGGGGTGTGGGGGCGTGGCATTTAGATGCCATATGCCCCAAAGACGTCTTGAAACTGCCCAGCTGTTTAGACATGGGTGGCTTCAAGACATGCCAGCAGCATGGCGCTTATACACCACACATTGCCGTGGTGCCTTGCAGCCAGCTTCAACCCGCTGCGGGGCGGTAAAAGCTAGCTTTTTGCTGGATGAAAAAAGAAGAGGATCTTTGCCACTCCTTTTTCAGCTGGCTTCAAAGCAGACTAGGGCTGTAGCATGTGCTTGCTGCAGCCCCAATCTGGCTTCAGTGGGAGCGGCCTGAAGCCGTTCCTTAGTCGTGTTTTCCTTTGTGAAGTGCTCTCTGTTATCTATGGAACGAGAAAATGCAAATGCATTGTAATATCTTTGCAGAAGAGGGGATTTCAGCAGAAATAGTCTGAAATCCTTCTATGCCACTTGATCTCCCAGAAGTCTCCAAGTAGGACTCAGGATGATCCTGGGTTCCAGGGCTACCTGGTCTGCTCTTCCTTTAACAACACTGCAAATTACAGATATCAGCAGATGACACTTTCCATAGCATGGAGATTAGCTACGTCATTCTTTACAGAGAAATGCTGCTGTTAAAGTCACAGAAGCATACCATGCAAGGTAAAGTTGGCAGACTTACCCATTTATTTTTTATTTGCCCACCCATTTAATTACACAAGTCAAGGCCAGGTACATGTCTCACTTCCTCCCTAACCACCATGCAACTACTAAAATACGTAAAAGGGATTTATGGAAGTAAACAGTCCGATCTCTAAACCATAATTAATGCTACAAGCCTAAGATGGACCTTAACAATTCTTTGCTCATATTTCATAATGGTAAGTCTCATGTTTTTCTGCAGCATGTAAAGCATCATCCTGTCACACACACTTCTACTAATCTCAACACTTTATTATCATTTTGACCTGGTTTCCATATAACTCTGTCTGTACCTCAACAGCAGTACTCTATTTTTATTTAAAGAAAATATTTAATTATTTTGACAATTTACATACATCGTAACTTACAGGGTACCTCTGAACTAGGAACACATCAGTTGTGATATCTTCAACAAGCAAATAGTTTTAAAACATTTTCATTATTTAACACGCATATACCTAAATTCATACAATTAATTTATATAATTTAAGCACTCAAAAACTGCAGGTGTGGTTTGGTTAAACAAATCTGTTAGTTTTGGTTTTGTTACCCTATGCTTATGTGTCTGTGTGTAATTAAAATTTCACAAATTCTGATAATCAAAAAACCAAACAAACAAAATGAAAAAAAAATCCTCAACGATCCCTACTCTTGGGAACATCAGACTTTCCAATGCCAACAAGCTACTGAACAGGTACAAAAACAAAACAAAACAAAAAACCACCAGTTATTACCTGTGTTTCCTTGTCTACTATACAGTATATACATGCTTTTTTATATCTGACTAGCCTGTTAACTTTCCACTGAAAATTACTCTCAAAGTCATAGATATACACACTTTATGGAAAATCTATGATGACGTGGTTATGTCTATACAACAATAAATGGTGTCTTGTGGTAGCATGGACCATATGCTACTCCCCAAGGCCATTTCTTAGGTTCTCAAAGGAATTATATATCTTCATACTTGTTGCATTTTTGGAAACTAACAGTGCCCTCACCTCACACTCTCTAGCGGCTGCAGGGGGCAGTTTTGTAATCCCTTGCTTCTGTTTTAGGTTTAGAAGAGCATTTTTCAAAACTGGAAATGACTTCCTGGTTACTTTCTGGTTTGGGCCTAAAACAGTCTGGGAGCAATTGAAAAGAATTGCCTCTCATAATCCCTAGCAGTTCCTGCAGAAATTGTCAGTAAAATAAAAAATAAAGTAATAAAAACTGGGGAGAGGGGTTGGAGGAGGATGTTATTTTCTATGGCAGTGCTACTCAAAAGCTGTGGACTGACGCTGGTCTCCAACCCATTGGGCACGTTTCCAGGAAAGAAATGTTTTTTATTTATTTATTGAAATTATACTGCATCCCTAACTCTCCAATCCAGGAATTTGGATTTACCGCAGATCTCCCTGTTCCAAGTCTATTACTCTCAGCTGTTAAACCTGTACTGCATCAAGTCAATGTTTACTGTACAAATGCTGTTGAGGATAAAAGACATTGAATATAACATAATGCAACAATGATTGTGATTCATCTGTATAACAATATATTACATTTGTAAATTATATGAATTTGTATAATATACAGATTTATGCTATCCAAATTTGGAAATTGCAACCCTACCCAGAGTGCCTGAAAACATGGTGAAATTGCTCTCCTGGGAGCAAAGGGGCATTTGGGGCAGAAACCTTTGTTGAAATTGGTGATTGGGTAGCCTTTTAAGGTTCACTGAAGGGGAACAATTTGGCCCCTCAACCCAACAATTGCCTACTCACTTTTAAAACATTGGCTTTTAAGGCATACCAGACTTTGGGGTTTATAATTTTTAAGGGGTATTAACAAGGAACCTGACTGAACATGACATCACATACCAAAGGTTTGTGATATAAGTTTTTGACTCTGTGGCTAAAAATAGGGGGAAACTAGTAGAAAACATTGGCGTAGATTTGGAGGAGATACAACAATGTTGGCAATGGGATACGCAACAGAACACCACAGCATATCTGTCAGCTACACACATATGAGTGGAAATGAAAAATTCATGGTCTGTGGCACAGCACAACATCATAAGACATTGGCATAGGGTTTGAAGGCATACCAAATATCAAGATTTATAGTTATCAAGAAACTATACTTTTCTATACTTTAGGAAAATGTTACTGTGAAGTATAACAAGTTGCATCTGTACTAGAATTTATAGGTCCAAATAGTGCTTCTATTAATTGACATCTCCTCATTAATCACAAATTAATACTTCCCCTCTTTGAATTTAATGAGAGAGCATAATTACCAACAGGCTTCATTTATTCAACTGCTCTTTGCTCAAGTACTCTTGCATCAACATCAGATTCCTGGCCTCCTGTTATTTGAAAAGCTTTTCCCTACTGCAGGAGTTCTTTATGTTGTTGACTTTGGAAGAGCTGACTCATCTTGGGAAGCTGCTTTATTTAACAGTTGTATTATCACATATTATCACGTCAGGGCCAACTTCTTTCTCCTCCTGCATTCTGTTTTTCCAAGCCCCTTTGACAGGTGAACTATTTAAACAGCCACATTAACTCCTTCTTACTCTGGTTAATGCAGCCGATTAACTTTTAAAGTTTTGCAGTCTGGTACAGTATAGGAAAAAATTTGTTGCATGGGTTTTTACAGAGACTAGAAAACATTTCAGATTATCAACAGGTTGAACAAGCCGTCATCCAATATATTCAGAATACAGCATGTATGTGTGATAGCAATACCACCAGCCCCAAACAGGAATAAGCCAGATCTAGTCAAATTTTTCTAATCCACTGTTTCAAGATCTGGCACTCTTCTACTTCCTAGGCAATTGACAAACTCAGAGATGATCTTCTTCATGTGTTACATTTCAGGCTGTTTTATTTTCATCTCTCATCAACAACATGTGTTTGTTTGGGGTGGGTGGGATTCAGCTTGTAGCAGCCTATCAAACCCCAACAGTGGCAATTTATTGATGTATGTTTAAATATGACATGTCACAGAGGTGTAAAACATCAAGGTTAATACTATATTTCCTCTTCCAGTCCCACCAAGCATGGCCAGTGTCAAAGGATAATGAGATTTGTAGTCTAAAACCTCTGGAGAGCCAGAGGGCTTCTGCCACTGGCCTAAATAATAGGCAAGCTCCTCATGAGACATGGCCATAACACCAGTAGTAAAAATGTTGCACATATTTATATTGCATTTTACTACAATTACAAATCTCATACTTATGTACAGTGGGACCCTGGTATCAAAAACTTGCCATCCATGGATTTAAGCATCTGTGGACGGTAAGCCCCCATCGTCCCCAATGGCGGCACATACACACAGTCACATCACCATTAGAAACTGCCCCCATTGTCCCCAGTGGAGGTGTGTGCACATGGCCGTGCCACAATTAGGGACAACGGGACTTCAGGTCCTGTGCAGTGGAGGGGTGGGGGTGGGTCTGGGGATCTGGAACAGATCCGCAGCCAATACCAAGATCACATTGTATTTATTTTAAACATGTGTATCTAGTCAGCTCTCCACATCCAAAGATTCTGCATCAACAGATGCAATCATCCATGGCTTGAAAATATTTGTTTAAAAACCCAAAAAGAAAACTTTGATTTTGCTAATTTATTCAAGAGATACCATTTCCCTACCCCATTGTGTATAATGGGACTTGAGCACCCTGCCCATCATGGCTGGCCGTCCAGGGGAGGGACGCCTTGATGGCACTTCTTAGACGTGTCATCAAATCCCTTGGGGAAGGTTATGCATCTTCTTCTTTAAAAGAAGCGGTTGTCAGACCACTCCTGAAAAAACATTCCCTGGACCCCTTGGACATGAAAAACTATAGGCCTGTATCCAATTTGCCATTTTGGGGCAAGGTGATCAAGAGGGCTGTTACTCTTCAGCTCCAAGCGGTCTTCGAGGAAACCGAATATCTTGATCCATTTCAAACTGGCTTCAGGAACGGGTATGGGGTAGAGACTGCCATGGTCACCTTAACTGATGACCTTCGTCTAGGTATCAACAGAGGAAGTGTGACCCTGTTGGTGCTTCTGGACCTTTCAGCGGCATTTGATACAATAGATCATGACATCCTCTTGGGACACCTGAGAGAGTTAGAAGTTGGAGGCACTGCGCTCCAATGGCTTCGTTCCTTTCTCTCAGGCAGGTTCCAAAGGGTGATGCTCGGGGACAGTTGCTCCTCAAAAATGGAGCTTAATTGTGGCGTCCCTCAGGGTGCCATCCTGTCCCCGATGCTGTTTAATATTTACATGAAGCTGCTGGGAGAAATCATCCACAGACATGGGGCAGGGTGTTATCAATATGCTGATGACACCCAAATATATTTCTCCATGTCTCGGTCATCAGCAACAACGACAGATGGCATTTCTCCCCTCAATCCATGTCTTGCGGCAGTAATGGACTGGATGAGGGAAAACAAGCTCAAGTTGAATCCAGACAAAACAGAGGTACTCACAGCAGGGGCCCCTAAACCAGGTATTGGGCTGCAACCTCCAGTCCTAGAGGGGTTCACGCTCTCCTCAAAAGACTGTGTTCGCAATCTGGGGGTGCTTCTTGACTCATCACTTTATAAGACAGATAAAGTGAACACGACGGTCAAGAGCGCCTGTTATCAGCTTCAGCTGATATGCCAACTGCACCCTTTCCTGGAACCAGGGGACCTCGAAACTGTAGTACGTGCACTGGTAACCTCAAGACCCGATTTTTGCAATGGGACTACTCTTGTGCTTAGTTCAGAAACTTCAAATGGTACAGAACATGGCAGCCAGGCTAATTATGGTAACAGCAAGGAGTGAACATATTACACCAATATTGAAGTCACTACACTGGCTGCCTATTAGTTTCCGGGCACAGTACAAGGTGTTGGTTATCACCTTTAAAGCTCTACATGGCTTGGGCCCAACTTATCTAAGGGAGCGCCTGCTTCCATATAATCAGCCCTGTATACTCAGAATCTCTGGAAGGAACCCTTGCAACCAGTGAAGACCAGATTGGTTGCGACCTCCCAGAGGACTTTTTCTGCAGTCACTCCCACTTTATGGAATGGACCGCCGGACGAGATCCATCAAATTACCAACCTAGATGGCTTTTAAAAAGCCATCAAGACAGATCTCTTTCAGCAGGCCTTCCTAGAATAAATCACTCAGCCAAAAATATCCCCGCACACAGGCACATAGGACAACAACTCTGCCACTGTTATTGTTGGGAACTGTTGTTATTTTATTTATTATTTTTAATTGTTTTATGTAATTTTAATTGTAATTTGTTTAATTCCTTTTTAAGGGGGGTATTTTATATATATTGCTGTATGGTTTTAAATACTGTAAGCCATTTTGATTGCTTCAGCAAAAAGCGGGGTACAAATAAAAGTTTTATTATTATTATTATTATTATTATTATTATTTATGAGCATCCTCAGATTTTGATATCCACAGGGGGTCCTGCAACCAAATCCCAGGATATGCCAAAGGCCCACTGTAACACTCTTCTACAAAGCTCTCAGGATAGTTTACAAAAGCATGACAAAGCACAGTTATAACAACAACAACAATAGCAAAATGACAACAAGGTACCACTGAAAAGACTCTTTTCTTCAATAGTCACCTATATTACCTCAGATGGCAGAAATAACTAAAGAATGTTCAACAGTGACCTCATGCATAGGCAGGCTGCTGTGAATGAATCTGCTCATCTGCATTATAAGCAAAATAACAGATGAGCAATGCAATCCTAAGCATCTTTACTCAAAAGTAAGTCTCACTGACATTAATACTGTTTACACCTAAATTAGTGTGTATAAAATTGATTATCTTACTCATCCTGTGGACATGGATAATTACTATACTGTATAAGTAAAATGTTCACCTTGAGGCCTATGAATATTCAGATGGAAAGGTATATATTCTAAATTGCAGATTTACATATTTTTATTCTATATTGCTATTTGGCTAAATTATCTGGAAGTGTTTGATGCAGTTCACTCTCTTAAGTCATACTGTTTCCACCTTAGCCAAGAAAAAGAAAAGCCATAGTCAGGACGTCTGTGTAAACAACAGAAAAAAGTTACAAATTAATTACTACATTATTTGACCCAATCATTATTTGATTCAAGGACAAAAAATACATAAAAAATAAGCCTACAAAATGATACCACCTACGAAACAAAACAAAATACTGACTTGATAGGGTTGCTGCTGTCATTGTGTGCTTTGTGTTAAGAAGAAGGCGTCCCTCCTCTGCGATTCAGTACTGGATATAGAAAAGGAATGAAGTGTCCTCTCTCATCTCCCACTCACAACACTCCTTCATGAAAGTTTTTGTTGCCCATGGCTACCAAACTAGTGTTTGATTGATCAGTGACCATTTAATGTAATCAAGGATCCTCAGAAGGATCCAGTGAATTCATGGGGTTATCTACATTGGCCAAATAAAGCAGCTTCAAACCAGCTTGAATCCAAGCTGTTTAGAGAGTGTATGAGGCAAAAGTGGATGAAAATCAACACAAAGCCATGCTCCAGGGCTAAAAAATGGAGCAAAAAGCTCAGAGATTCCAACATAATGTAAAAAATGTGCATAATCACATCAGCATAAAATCAGCCCACTGCACTGCAGGAATGTGGGAAAGCAAGGTAGTATAGGAAAGTGGTCTGGAGCATGTGCCCTGGAACCAAGGAGTTGGAGCCATGAGTGCCATTGCTTGGGGCATTCATTTGAGTGTACATGCACACACATGGCCAGCTGCATCATCAATCTGTCACACACCTCATGATGCTGACAGTACAACAAATACGGCAAGTCACCAATAGTGCAATGGATGTAATTACAACATACACAAACCAGGCAGTATCAAGTGAAGTGGGGGAAAAGGGGGATGCAACTGGCCATTACAGGTGATGTGTTTGTGTGATTGTGCACATGCATGGTGGGGAGGCAGAAAAAAATAACAGCTGTGCTGCTTCATGCTGCACTATGCGCACCATTCGTGGGTGTTCAGCCAACTTTGGGAGGAGACAGTGGAGATAGTGGGGCTTCAATCTGCTTTCAGAAAACCCAAGATCGACCTGCTTTTTCCTGTCAGTCTGCTCAGGTACCATGACTACTTCTATTACCGTAACGTATCAAGCAGAAAGATCACATAATTGGTCCTTCTCCCCCAATACAGGTTCCTCTCAGGGCTTGTCCATACAGGCTGAAAGGATGCACCCTGCCTTGTTTTGAAACTAATCTGTGCAGACGCCACACATGGCTGAAACAGCCAGAAATTGATCCCAAGCTTCACTCCAGAGTTTAACACTGGAGCAAAATAAATCTCAGACTGTGACAGTTCAAGCTGGGAAGAGAGAACTATTGCATCAGCTTTCGGATTGCACACTGGTGTGGAGACGGAGGGAGGAGTCAAGCAGCTGCTAGCACCATTGCTGGCCATTTTTATTTTTTTTATTTTTTTGTCGACCTGCAAATCGATCATACAATTGTATGAGTGGTCAACAGAAGCACTGGCCCACCACAAGCCCCATGAACAAAATGACAAAAACATATCATATTATCAACAATAAAATTGATTTAGTAACAACATTAACAAACTGTCCGGCCTAACAAGGACCCATGGGGGAAAGGGGAAGAAAGAGGGTATCTACAGGGGGTGGTGTCATGGCTGGATAGGCGCTTACTGTTCCAGAAGGGCTTGGAGGCTGTCTTGGATGTCCCTGAGTTGGCCCTCCATGGCAGCCACACTCTGCTGCAGTCGGTGAATTTCCTGGGGCAAGTGAGATAAACAGGGAAACTGGGGGGAGGCGGGGGGAACCAATGTGCCATATGGGCAGATGGTGAAATCGAGCAGATAGTTGCACAGAGTCTGGGCTGGTGTCTGGACAGGATGAGGGAGGCAATTGGCTGCTACTAATGAAGCACCTGTGTTCTCATGTGCATGCAGCAGAACAGAAAAAATGATGGTGCGGCGTGGCTTGTAACTGCAATTGCTCCGTTGTAGCATGTCCGTACTCACAAGAGAAGGAAGGGCAGTGGGGACAGCATTTCGGTTTCTGGCCTTTTGTGGGAGCAATTGGCGCCATCAATACATTCTCCCAACAAATCAGGAAACCCTGGGGGTGAGCCAGTTTTTCCCCTTGGTCTGCTTTCAGCCTCAGTTAACAAAGCCTTTAACAGTGAAACTCCTTTTTACAAAGCCTGTTCAATATCCCCTTTTCCTCTGTGTAGCTTCTTTAGCAGCATTGCCACTGGAGGACTAGAGAAACATACTATTGATGCAGGGTTGCTGCAGTGTGTCTGCATTAAGCAATGCAATAAAGCTTTTGCTGAGAAATAACGGGATTCTGCTCTAGCCCCTCCTACAGTAGCTGTGTATGCCTGTCCACAACAGGCAATGTAAACAGCAGCAGAAGAACAAAACAGAAAGAAAATGGGAAAGCAGATTAGCCTCCCTCACCAACTCATTTCAGCATGTAAAAAAAAAACAAAAAACCATCGGCGTATCAGTTTAGCCACCAAAATGGAAATCATAAGAAAAGTGGAGACTCGTGGCAAAAACAATACGCATTGGATTGATTATGGAAGAAACTTCTAGAAGGTTCAAATTGGTTTTATTTACTTTTGCAAGGCTTCCCTGGCTCGGTTATTTCATTTCACGGGTGCATAATTTTCACCTGAATAAAAAGTTTATTGAAACATATTGACCTGCTCTTCCTCTTCTTCATTTTTTTTATTTATTTTATTTTATTTTAATTTTTATTTTATTTTTTTATTTATTTTTTTGGTGGTATAGGAGCCTATCCCGCTTTTTTCTGGACATTTTCTGTTAAAGAAGTGATGCCTAGGAACTTTGTTAACTGAGGTACAGTTAACCTCAGGGCCACATCCACTTTGTTAACTGAGGTACACCTGTACTGTCAATAATGACTAGCAGCAGCTCTCCAAGGTTTCAAGGAAGGATCTTTTCCAGCACTACCTGGGGGAAAATACATTTGACAAAGCATGTGCTCTAGACATCACTCAGGTACTGCCTCCTCCCAAATCATTAATTCCTGTGAGAAGGACAGGATTTAGTATACATGAAAAGAAAGAGGTTTACCTCCAGCTATATATCAAAGCAAATTCCCATGTATAATTTAAGTTCAATTCTGAGGTCTCCAGATATATATTTACATTACTTTCCATGCCAAATTGTCTCTACAAACAGTAAAGTAGCAGTTACAATATTAAATCTAAAAGGTCTTGACACAGCAAATTCCATCATTTTTCTTATTGAACGTAACTGCTACATCTGGTTTTTGACAACAAATTAATATAAAGAAAAGGAGAGACAAAGAAAAAGGACACAGCTTCCTATTTTTAAAATACATTCCTTATATTCTCTTGGGCATTACATGGTTACCAATGTTTTAAAAATGTTGCAGCTTCAGACACACTCTAAATGTCAAAACATAAGCTGTGCATTGTTTTCTACATGCACAATTAGCCATTCAACATGTGAATACAATCCCACAGTGCCTGTGATACAAAATGAGATGTGCCCACACAACTCCCATTCTCAGCTGTGGCGTGTAGCACTGCCTAAAGAAGATGGAAATTGTAGCCCAACACATTTGAAGAGCCTCAGGTTGTAGAGACTCTTTTTTCAATCTATAGCTAAAAATGAGGAAGCATTATTCACAGGTATGAGACTGCCTCACTAGATCATCCCTATTTGCTGCAATCCTGCCTCTGTGCACATAAAATTGTCATAAAAATCAATAGACAGCACTTATGCATCTTTGACTGAATGTAAGAGCAAAGCCACAGTATCCAGTTGGAGAAGTACAGCCAATGTCATGCGGACTCCTGCATCTCTTCCAGCATAAGTGGTTTTATGTTTCGGTAAGGCTCAAGGTCACCAGCTGACCACATGCAGTTTTTCAAGGTTTCTGCTGTTACCACCCATGCCTCCTGGAAGGCTAGCTGTATTAGACAGGCTGAGATCCTGAGAGAATATATCAGAATCACCACACTTGGCAATCCAGAATGAAATATCAGTCCAAACAAAGCATTGGAATGTGGAAGCAAGCCAGAAATATTTGCTTTCAAATCAGCCAAGCAAGGGTCAGTTTCCAAAGACTTTGCATGAGCTCACAGGCAGGAAAAGTACAAATGAGGCAAAAGGCAGATCAACTGAATACACGTGGCAAAAGCAGAAATAGAGGAGAGCCACTGGTCAATGTAAACCTGTCAGCTGGAAGTTGTATAGCAATACTTTGCCTATCAGATGTGACAAATTAGGATTTAGCATTTCACTGCTTCAGAGATGAAGTGATGAGTCTTTAGAGATGACATTTCCCTTCTTTGATGGAATAGCTCAGAGCCAGTATGACAATGAATTGCATTGTGTTGTACTGCATTATTTCATTTACACTCTGCTTTTCCCCACAAAGCTGGGACTCAGGATGGTCTGCATGCCTGCCTACAAAGCAAAAAGATCACTGCTGAAGTCCTACATATTAATTGCAAGCAAGCATTTACTCCCTAGAAGATTTATACTTATTTTCCAGAGGTGTCAACAACAGAATCCATTTAACTACTCTTATGAAAAGGCAGGTGCGCTAAGGGATGGTGTTTAAAGCAGTGACAATTTAAGAAACATTTGGGATGATATAATGGGATGACTTAAAAATGGTATTTCCTATGATCTCTGTGATGCATATAAACCACCAGACAATCACATGAAATTGGCAAGATCAGAATCTGAATCTCTGTATGCCACAAACAAAATGAAACCACGAAACATGGCACCAATCACATAAACACAAAATGGCTATTCAGAACCTTAGCGGAATATGAAGAGCTTAACAGTTTCATCTGCATTCTGTGCAATGAAAGCAAGTTTGAGTCTCTGGTGTACACTGTACTGAAGATGCAGATCACTGACATCCACACTGTGGGGATGTAAATCTAGAGGACTCCCTCATTATGCTGTGCTGCAATCCACTAAAATGGCACAAAGTAAAATGTTTTCACCTGCTAAAGCAGCACCATTACTTGAGTAATAAGACCACCACTTCATGTTGTTGTTATGTGCCTTCAACTTATAGTGACTCCCATCATAGTACTTTCTCAGCAAGGGAGGTTGGCCATTCCCTTCCTCCCAGGTTGAGAGAGCTTGATTTGCCCAAAGTCCCCCAGTGGGTTTGAACAGCTGAGTAGGGATTCAAACTCTGGTCTCCTGGAGCCCTAGTACAACATTCAAACCACTACACCACAGTGGCTCCTCAACCACAACTCTGTACACCAATTTAAATTGAAAACGAAGAACTGGCTTCATTTCCCCAAATGGCATAGGGTGAGACCTTCCCTTACACAGGGGATCTGTTCTGGACCACCACTATTACTTCTTCCAGGGCGCACTATGGCTTTATCTGGGGCAGCTTTCAGCATATTCTGAAAGCCACATATATCGTGCCCGCGTATGATGCAGGCGCACTGTAATCACACAGCCAACCCACACTGGCCCTGTGGTGCTCATCACATACTGATTAGGATACCTCATTGCTGGGATAAGGGTAGAAAACTGCTCTCTCTGACAAAAATACACACTCTCATACCAAAATAGTAGTAATAGTGGATTGGGGAGAGAAAGAGTTGTCAGTCGCTATGAAGAGCACTTGGGAGAGGAATATTTGGGAGTTCACCATATCCCTGAAAAGCCTTAATTTTTCCATAATTTTCTTAAGAAATTTTCATAACCACTCTCAATCAATTTTTAGAAATTTGCTACGATAATTATTATTATTATTATTATTATTAACCTTTATATCTATAGCGCTGTAAATTTACACAGTGCTATACATACAATCTTACAAATTAGATGGTTCCCTGCCCTCAGGCTTACAATCTAAGAGAGACAAAAACAAAGAGAAAGGAAGGGTTGTGGGAAAGGGGATGAGGTCCAGTGGTTCTTCTCTCCCTCTGGTGCCTGGATCAAGGCAGATGACTGCAGGGAGGGCTAGGGTTCAAATAATAATCTAATAATAAACATAAAGCCAGATATTGTAGTGAGAATTAGTATTTATGGTATTCTGGCTAACTTAGCAAATCAAAACCTTATTTTCTATGGGGATTTACCGGTATTCTAAGAATTAACCTATATCTATAAGAATTAATTTTTAAGAATTCAGAACTAGTTGCAGCAAAACTAGTTCTAGCCTAGTTTGCTGCAGCAGAAATGACGAGGCACTGAAGCCATCTTCCCATATAGCAAGTGGTGGGGAGTACAAGTTTCAAATAAAAATTATAAATATTGTGGTTATTGTAGGCATATTTCATGATTTAGCTATTTCTGATGTAAGGGTTGTTATTATTATTATTATTATTATTATTATTATTATTATTTTAAGCAGAATGAGGCAGCCATATTATGCAGCAGGCTTTGGGGTGTCAGGACAACATGCTGCATTTGGGCTCTTAGGGATAGGAATAGACATTTATTGAATTTTCTGTCTCATGTGCCAAAATAGCTTGGATGGTTTTAGATACCATATATGTATCTTGACTTGAGATAAATAAGGAGATGTCATTTCTTCCTCAACTTTAAGCAGCAAAACATCTCAGGATGGCCCTATCTGCTCTCCTGATAAACTTTGATCAGAAAAACAGTTATTTGGATGACAATCATGTGTAGAAGAAACTAGAGTGTCTCTAGTTGCATTACTGTACAAACCATCTTGTACTCTGTAAAGCAAGAAACATACAGCAATGGCACTGCACAAAGTAACAGATTATCACAACATATATTAAGTGCTCTCAGTTAGCCACCAAGGGATGAATCCCAATTATGTATATTTGGTGACATACAAGATATGTACACACAAATCTAATTAACACTCAAGGTGTTGTCTTAGGTAAGAGCACTTTTTCCAGGTTTTGTACTGGAAAGTATTCTCAATCAGAAGGCATTGGTTTTACAAGAAAGCTTCTTTATAATGTCTGAACAGAAGGCAAGGAAACTTGCACCACTGTTATGTCTGTGGTACAAATGTTAAGCTGAAGACTTTACTTGTGAAAAAATCGTGTCTGCTTTAACTTACCCTTTCAAGCAGCGCACTGTCACCTCTCTGAGAAGAATCTGCCTAATTGTAGCAATATTTTGCATACACAGAGCTTTGCCCAATCAGTAAGTAGTTTCCATGAAAACAAGGGAGCTCTTTGGGTAGATTAGATCTTCATGCATTCAATGAGGCAAACTACAGTGGGCCCTCCACATTCGCTGGGGTTAGGGGTGTAGGATCTCCTTGAAACTGGAAAAACCAGTTAAAACCAATGAAAATACATTTTTTTACCTGAGAGAAAACCTCGCTAAGCATTTCAAGGTCTTTCAGCACAATTCTATGGTCAACATCTGCCCAAAGCTGACCACAGAATTGCACAGGAAGGCTTACAAATGCCTAGATAATTATTCTCTCTAGCAATCTCTAATCCTCCAGCACAACCTCTGTTGAGTTGTGTTGGAGGTCCTAGAGATTCCTAGACAGAACATATCAATTAAGTCTGAATAATCAAATCCACAAAAGTTAAAGCTGCAAATGTTGAGAGATGACTATATAATATTCATCCTAACAAAACTGCAAGGTATCTCACTTTTGTTGATTTGTATCTAGATTTTAAATTTCATATAAAAAGAGTTAACAACAGGCTCTGCAGTGTGATGCTCAGAAAAGGAGGGATCTAGTATTTAACAAGATTATTTGTTTTGCATCAATGGAATGAAAATAGTCTGAGGAGGTTCTTAAGTGCAGGAATATTCCAGCCATTCCGCAGCACACCTTTCTCTTTCTGCTTTGTCCACACAAGGTGAAGGTGAAGTTAATGAGAAAAGTGCAGCAGCAGATTAACTATACTCCACTTAACAGTATAAAACTGCAGGGCTTAAAGATCTGAATTGCATTTTCAAGTAAATGTACATCTATTACTTGGTTTCTTTTAAAAGTTGATTGCAATCATTCATTGCATGGAATACATAATCCAGTGGCAGAAAACCAAGGCGTTGTCTCAAGAAATATGTCAGGCATGCAAGGAAGCTGCATCATATCTGACATTTGCAGGATGTTGTTCTAAACAGAAGTTCATACAAGCAAGAAACATTCTAGATTCTAGCTATATATTATTTGCATGGATTGGCTTTAAAGAAATATGATTCGTCCTAAACACTACTAAGAAAATATATGCATTTTTATGTCTCAGTGTTTTGAAAGATGGAGTAAAGAAGGGAGGGAAGAGAAAAGAGGAAACAGAAGGTCAAGCATGTTTTTAATTTTTCCACTAAAATCAACTGGATTTCATTTGATTTAAGTGCTGGATCATACTTCAACATTTTAAACTTCTCACTTAACATTTAACTATTAAACAGTCAAATGCTATAATTTCTCATTAATGATGAGGCTATAAATTGGGCAGATTTGATTGGATACAAACCATTCTTGTGGTGCTGATATAATGGCCTAGTTAACATGTAACACTATGTCATGTTCTAGTACTATGAGGACCAACTGCTCTGAGCCTCTCGTACTTCTTCCCCTTCTCTTACTTCATATATAGAGGAAAAGTTGTGTTCACTTGGTTTATTCACTCTTAATAAGCCACAGTTTCCTGTTACAACCAAAACTGGGAAACTGTAGTTTAGTCAACTAGGTTAGTTAAGAACACATGTTCTAAAGCTACAGTTTTATTCCCCCCCCCCCCAAAAAAAAGTGGTCCAGGGTGTCTGGAGGAGTTGAGAACCACTAAAGGAGCCCTGAGGCCCCAGATTGTATAATATGAGGCATGGCAATCCACAGGTGGTCAAAATCACAAATCAGCAGGCCTGCCAATATGGCCGGTCCACTGCGTCATTAATAAGCAATTGCTGAGCAAATGTTAGATGTCTAACATTTAGGAATGTCATTTAGCGATGACTAACATTTGATGGATTATTAAACCAGTCTTTTATCAAGTAATGGAAAAAATATGACAGAAAAACCAGTGACTGTAATACTTGTGACTGACAAAGAATAGCTATGTGAGATCCTAAGCATATTTCAGATCATGGTCATAGAAGTTTAAGTGGAGTGTCATATTTAAGAAAAGAATACAGTGTACATCCATTTGCACAAAAACAGACATCGGTTGAGAGGCTGAGATGTCATGGAACATCCTCACTACATGTCTAACTGCAAACATGTTAAAACGACCAGCACGAAGAACAGAAAGACCTTCTGTTGGCAGAATGGAGTGCAGAAATGGCCTATCAGACTCAGGTGACAATCCAACATCCTCTTGGCATAGCATAAATATCTTGTGCTATGGTTAATAATCTACCCCACATGCATAGCACTCCTCAGTGTGCGAGGATCTCATCAGGCCCAATGTCTCATTTCAAACGTTTACCAATGTAGCAGTCCTATCACCTGTATTATTTGCATTTTACCTTAACTTCATCTAGACCATTTTTGGGCAATCTGCAGCTAAAAAGAAGCATAAAATGAGAGTTGGTGAAGGCTGTTGACATCTATGGAGGCAGGGGGAGCCCAGTCTCCACTTGTCGCCAGAGTCAACCTTGGCCACCAGTGATGTGCAGGTCCTAATCTGCCATTCACTGCCACCTGTAGCCTTTGTGGACAGAAATGTTGCTGACTCCACTGCACGAGGCCATGGCTTCTAGGCATGCTAACAGAACAGATGAAGGCATTTTAAACAAAACACTGAATCATTTGAAACTCTGACAGGTAATTGTTTCACCTATACCCTATGTCTCACATAAGACAGCTGGAAGGGGTTGGAAGGGGAAGGACATACAACAGGTACAAAGAATGCATTACAGGTTTTTTATGTTTATGCACTCTTACAGAACTCTTTCTCCCAACTGAGATTTGTTAACTGAATACTTTATATTCGCTGAGAATACTGGAATTTTAAGACAAATGTCTCAAGATACAAATTTGCTACACTGTATTAAAAAACGTGTTGTCTTGTTCTACAACATCTCTGTTAAATCAGAAGGAAAATGAATGTTCTAAAATAAAAGGCATAATAAAGGACATTTCACAGCATACACAAGGCATCTCAGTGGATCATTTTCAGAGAGGTGGCACACAAAGAAGCAATTTTCCTCCATGAATAAGTGGTTGCATTCATAATTATTTATGTATCAGCTGAGGTACAACACTTTCCTATTAGAATACATTAGGTTTTTGTATCTGTAAAGAAAGTTAACGCTGTCAAGATCCCCAATACAACAACTGTACGCTATCTCAAGTTTACAGAATAGTTGTATTTTATTTTTATTTACTTGTCTTAGCAAAGGACATGCTTGACAGTGTTTGTAACCATATAGTGCAAGATTCTTATGTTTCATCTTAAAATTAATTAAGATAATACAAGTTTTTGTAAAAGATTTTACATCAGCTGTGATCAACCTAAAACCATAAAACCCTCAGTAAAAAATTCACCAAACATAATTCATTTTAGACAACAGATTTTCAATCACATACTTCTGAATTACTAATCTTACACAGCAATACATGATTCCCACCCTCAAGACTGGCAATGAATTTTCTACAGCTGACTCTGATAGTTACAATATTCAACAGCTGGGCCACAGATAACTTGGCACATTGATAACATACAGAAGTATTCTGTAACCAGATTTTTAAATAAACTGTTAAAATAATTTTATTATATCTTATAATTCACAAGCTAAAACCTGCATCTGATATTTATATGATGAAAGCAATTAGCACAATTGTGGTTTTCTTTCAGTATCGTGTGAAATGTCACTCCCTGTTGATGGAATATATTGTAATCATTCTTTTCAGATTAGATCAGATTAGATCAGCAAGTCATCAGAGTAACAGTCACTATAGTGAAGTCATACCATTGACAGTCTGATGGGAAAGCTTAAGTGGCTGGAGACCAAATTATCTTGCAATGAATTTACCAGTTTTTCCATACAGCATGATGAATACAAAGGATTTCTTCTTTTCCCCAGTAACTGAATATAATACTCATCACGATCTCAAATACATCAGCTGATGAGTAAAGCAGATGAGCTATTAAAATATTTTTTAAAAATGACCGTGGCTTGCTGAGGCTTGGACTAAATAATTCTTGTTCTCTCCAACACTATCCACAAGCTTCTGCCATATTCATATTGCTGACTTAAAGCATCTAATCCAAGTTCTTCTTCGAATAATGCAAGACCTTTATAAAGCATTTATAGTGAGGGGGGAGCAGATAATCATATAGGCATATGGAGAACATCGCTCCCCAGCTCACAAGAGATCTCCATCAGTTTGTTTTGCCAAAGCAGATGTGGATCTAGGTGCATATCTCCATTCAAACTGTAAGGCTCATCCAAGTTCTCATGAACTGGCCAGACAGATCTTTTGATATTAACAGGGATGTGCATTAAACAACATGGTAGTTAGGTGAGTAGCCTCCTAGAACTACAGCCGGGTCAGAACCATCAATGTCCTTCATAGTGAACAAGTGAAGAGTGAAGGGGAGACATATCGTCTCCAGGCATGCAGTGAATATGAACTGGGGCTAAGTCCTTGGTGAGTGTCTACGTGCCTCCCAGCATTTGGAGATGCTTTTAATAACTGCTGAGGCATTGGTGTTTATATGTATAGAGAAAAGCAGTTCTGAACTTCATTTGGACTATGTGCATGCAGCTAAGGCTGAGATTCTATGCACATTTAGCAAGGAATACATCCCACTGGACGCAGTAAGACTTATTTTCATACGAACAAGCAAAGCATTGTATGGGACTGATTTTAATTTTGTCATGATAGGCCCTAAAGGAGAAAATCTCCAAAATAAAAGGCACTGAAGATCAGGCCTGAAGGGTTTCAGTCATGAATGCAAGGCTGTGAGCAAGATATTTTAACAAAGTATCATTAAAATTTACTAAGATGTTCATCTTTGATCAAAAAAGTACAAAGTATTGATCACAACATGGTACCTTGATTGCAACAATCTTAGCATTACCCTATAAATGTATTGATGGTCATCTGCACAATATATACACATATATTCTTCCATTCTACAAGCATATTTGGCCTAACAATAAGCAGCTAATAGCAGCCTAATGCTTTTAAATTGTTAGACACTGCACATGCTCCATAGCTACACTTACACAATTGCCCATGGACACAAAGGGATCATTAAACACCTTCTAAGTAAACATAAATTGTAAGTCAAACACATATGGAGTAAGCTACCAGCTCCAATAAATTTTTAAGATCAAATCCAATGATGAATATGCAAATAATTTTTCCAGTGATAAGCAGCAAAAATGGAAAGGAACTAGATAATAAAATGAAAATGTAACTATTCCATTCATATTAAAATAGGTACACTTCACTAAAGCCTTACTGAATTGGGGATAAATTATCACATGCAATCTTTCATGTTATTAAGGAACTACTACCAGAAACACCCTTGCCCTGCAGGCAGTTCAGTCAACAGCAAGTTCCGAACATGAAACATGCCTACAGTAAGCAAGGTTCTGCCAAACTGTTGGCATTGAGCCATAATGATCAGGTAATTGTTACAGCAATACTTGATGGTTACTAATTGTTTGCCAAGAAAACCCTTTGACAGGGCTGCCCTAAGTAAGAGTTGACATGAAGGAACATATCAACAACAGTTGTCATAAACACTGTTAAAATGAAATCCACTTATCATCCCAAATGAACATCTAATAGACCTAAGTATATTTTCATATGACATAGGATGAGAGACTAATGAAAGTGATCTGTTTCCATTACCATACCAAAAAACAAAACAAAACAAAACACTGGATTTTTAATAGGATCTAGACACTTGTCTCCATTGAGTTAAATGATGAAAAAGAAAGGGCCTGGTATTGTTGTCCCTACCAGCCTATTGCAAGATGCAAAGTCATCCTCCTAGCCCTAGCTGACAAAAAAAACCCAACATAACAGGAGGGAGTTTTAGGACCAGATACATACTCCAACGGAAATAACCTTGATAGTCATTTTATTCTTAACTTTCTCTGCCATAAATACTTTACGGCATTTTATTTTATTTTATTTTATTTTGCTGCTATTTGTTAAGAGTCCATCTTTCTGCTGCAAAGTCAACAGTGCACCAGGTCGCAGGCAAACATCACGCAACCCAGTCTGGCAGTAATCTCCCTGAGATCTCAGCAGCATCCTCTCAAGGGCTGTGAAAGACAAGGGCTGTGGCTCTTAATTGCTCTGAGTGAAAGGAGGGAGGGAAGAAATGGAGGGGGGAAAGAAGGAAGGAAGGAAGGAAGGAAGGAAAGAAAGAAAGAGAAGAAGGAAGGAAGGAAGGAAGGAAGAATAAAGGAGGAAAGGAAGCAAGGAAGAAAAGAAAAAAAGAAGGACAGAATGAAGGAGGAAAGGAATGAAGGAAGGAAGAAAAGAAAGAAGGAAAGACAGGATGAGGGAGGGCAGAAAGAAAGAAAGAAAAAGGAAGGAAGGAAGGAAGGAAGGAAGGAAGGAGAAAAGAAAGTAGGAAAGAGAATAAAGGATGGAAGGAGGGAAGAAAGAAAGAAAAAGGAAGAAAGAAAGAAATGAAGGAAGGCAGACAGGGATCTTGCCTTGTACAAAGGCCCCTCATGCCAAGGCAAGGGCCTGCCTGGTGTTTACTGCCTGCCCCCCTGCAAGAGGGCTCCTCCAGGCCCTCACCCTGCCACCTGTTTCCCCTGCAACCAAACCACCAGGAGCTATTTTAAGGCAAGGCTTCAGCAGCGGGCAGCCGGCAAATCCCATGGCCTGGGTTTACCCTGGGGCAGGACATATAAGCTCCTACACCACCACCGTACCTTTGTACCTCTCCAGCACATCCTCGTAAGCCTGCAGGTACTCCTGCTCCTCGGTGTAGAAGTGGGTAGATGCAGCAGATGCAGATGCAGATGAAGCAGATGCAGCAGGGGAGAGATAAGCAGCCATGCTTGGACGGCTGACACTGACACACTGCCTTTGATCCCCTCCAAAGCAGCCTTGGACTGAGACTAGTAGGCACAAAAAGGCTGGAAGGAGGAGGAGGAGGAGGAGGAGGCTGGGTGTCCACTCCAGGCGAGCTGTCCAAGAATGGGCCACCCCCCTGGACCCTCCCCGGGCGGTGCCACAACACGTGGGAGCCTCCAATCCCTGGCTTGCTTACAATGCTTGCCTGGCTTGGCTTGTTGCATTGCATCCTCCCTCCCTCCTTCCCTCCCTCCCTCCTTCTCTCTCTCAGATTTCATTTGCAGCTCTGGGCTTAGCTGCCAAGGAAAGAGAGATGGAGGAGAAGGAGGCAAACCCTCCTGGAGGTGACCTCCAAAGAGGACAAGGGACCCACAAATAGAGGACACCCCAAAGGAAAGGGGGGACAGGGCCAAACACACAGCTGACACCACTCATTGAAGTGGTGTCACAAGCAGGAGATCGGGAATTAGATCATTATGGTTTGACAATCTAGACATGATATGAGATAAATTAACAAGTAAAACAAGGGTATACTGGAAAGGATAAAGAAAAAGGTGAATCGGTTAAAGGAAGGTATAAGGTATTAGTATTGAATGTTGGTGGATGGATGATTCAGGTGCATAGGATTTATGTATGTATTATTTGTTTGTCTAATGTTGTAGCTAAATGTATGTAAATGTAATTTAAATGTAGGGTTTATATTTTTAATACGATAATAAAATCTATTTTTTAAAAAAAGAAAGAGACTGGGAATTTATAAATAAATAAATTATCAATATTAATATTATAACTTTATTTTTAAAGGGCTGTAGGTTTACACAGCACTGTATATAAAATAATAATAATAACAGGTTTTTTGTGAGTTTTAGGTCAATGTGGTCATGTTCTAGGAGAGTTTATTCCTGATATTTCGCGGACAGCATCTGATACTGGCAAAATGTCAGGAATACTCTTCTAGAGCATGGCCACATAGCCCAACAAAACCCACAAAAAACTATGGATGCTGGCTATGAAAGACTTCAACTTCACAATATTAAATATTATTTATTTATATCCCACCTCTCCCTACGGATTAAGGTGGGTTACAATACAACAGAGAAATATACAAAATATACAGAGTGAAAATTATAAAACAAAGCCAACCCTACATAATCCCATATAATAAAATAAAATAAAAATGGCCCTGCCAGTTCTAGAAAATAAGAATATAATACAAAAATTAATACACAATATCATTCAAAAAATGTACAAACAACAGATTAAAATAAACATCAAATAACAGTCAAGTAATGTCTGAATAATAAATTTAACCCATGGATATCCTGGAAAAATTGCGTAATTACATGAAATGATTTCACACAGCGTTGTACAAAACCCACCGTTAAAGTGGTCACAAAGAAGCACCAACATGCTTTTCTTGTTCTTTTCTTTTTTACTTTCGGGATTTCAGCAACAATGCATTTCCAATATCACTACTTATTAATCTTTATTATTAACCTTTATTTATATAGCGCTGTAAATTTGCACAGCACTGTATATAGAATCATTAATTAGACAGTTCCTTGCCTTCATGCATGTGATAACCATTTGCGCAATTACTGGCCATTTTTGCTTTATTTGCAGGATGCTTTAAATGCGCTTTAATCTCTCTTTAATGCCAAAATTAGTCCCAGTGGGATAATGGTTAAACCCCATGCATCTTAGGTTCCAAATGCAAGGCATTTGGGGGTTCCTCCTGGAAAAAAGGATGAAACGGAGGACAGGTCCTGGAAAAAGAGGGCATCTGGCAACCCTGGCGATAAAGAACCAACTCTCTGGCCTGGTTTTAAAAACACTTAATATAAACGTAAACACATGCTTCTTAGTCATGTTCCAAATAGAGGGCATTTTGGCATCCCTCCTGGAGAGCAGGCTTGAAATAGAGGACTGGTCTGGTCCTTCTGGTGAAACAGAACCAATTCTCTGGCCTGTTTTTTAAAACACTTAATGTAAATACTTCACAGAATCATAGAATTGAAAGAGGCCATAAATCCATGCTTCTTAGTAATGCTCTAAATGGAGAACAGTTTGGAATTCCTCCTGGACACAGAAGGCTTGGAGTGGAGGAGAGGTCCTGGAAAATAAAGGAGGACACCTGGTCACCCTGTCTCCATCTCCTGCTCCATCCTCCTCTTCCCCAGGATAGACCTCCAGATCTCTGCACCTAGGCTGCCCCATCAGGTCTCCTTTCTGCAGAAGATCTTTCCAATCCTTTATCTAAAGACAAGCCTAGATTAATTGGGAAGGAGATTTATTATTTCAGAGGCTGGTTTTGGAAACTTCTGTCTGGTGTAATAATTTGAGCATTGGGACTACCACTCTGGAGACCAGGGTTCAATTCCTGGCTAGGCTATGGAAACACACTGGGTGACCTTGAGCAAGTCACACTCTCTCAGCCTCTGAATAAATCTTGCTGAAAAACCCCATGGACTCTTTCAAACGGGGAGGAATTTCTCCCAACTCCGAATGGAGCCAATGCGGATTTATGTAAATTCGCTTGTTTAGCGAATTTACATGAACCCCTGCTCCGTTCGGAATTACTTCCCATTACCCGAAAATAACCCCCTCCTGCCCGAATTTGCATGCGAAGCTTTAATTCGCAATAAGGTAAAATCCATGATTGCATTCGAATTGGCTTCCCTCTTGCCCGAATTTGCATGTGAAGAGTTAATTTGCAATAACATAAAACCCATGATTGCATTCGAATTGACCTTAAATTATACTTCCAATTTAGCCTTGTATGAAAGAGTCCAAAGACAGACTTGCCTTAGGGTCGCCATAAGTCAGGAAGGACTTGAAGGCACACAGCAATGACAAGAACAAGTCTGAGCCTTCCAAAAAGAGCCCTGGTTTCTCTCTCTGCCCGTTCTCTTATGCCGCTGCCATACTGGGCTGCACCAGTGGCCCATTTGCCCCTGGCTGGGCTGCTGTGTCATCCTGCTGGGTCAGCTTGCCTTCTTTGTCTTCCTCTCTTGTGTGGTCCCTTGTTTTCAGCATGAGAGCCCCAGCAGGGAGCCTTTTACGGCCCTCCTTTCCTTCCTCCTGCCTTTTTCTGCTTTAAACAGCTGTTCCTGACCCTCTCCTCTCTAATAAGGGACCCACTGCCATCTGCCCCTCACGCCTTTGTGCCTGGTTAGTCCAAGAGACAAGGCTGGTGGTGGTGGTGGTGTGTGTGTGCAGAGACTCCCTTCTTGACAAACACAACAAAGAAAAGCTAGTCCACCTTGAAGATGCTGCCATGTCTCCCCTTTATTATCATGGTTTTGGCTGCTGAAAAACTCAAGCCCTGTTGCTGTGGTGGTGGTTGTTGCTGTGTGCCTTCAAAGCCTTTCTGACTTGTGGCGAACCTAAGCTGGTGAAGCTAACATGTAGTTTCCTTGGTAAGATTTGTTCAGAGGAGGTTTGCCATTGTTATCCCCTAAGGCTGCGAGAGCGTGATTTGCCCAGGGACACCCCAGTGGGTTTCATGGCCAAGCTGAGAAATGAACCCTGGCCTCCAGAATTGTAAGTAGTCCGACACTCAAACCCCACCATGCTGGCTCTCTCCCACACACACATATTAAACACACATACATTCATGTTGTGTGCCACCAAGTCATTTTTTAACTTATGGCAACCTATCGCAGGGTTTCCTTGGCAAGATTTCTTCATAGGGTTTTTTGCCATCCTCTGAGGCTGGGAAAGTGTGACTTCTCACCTAAAGTCACCCAGTGTGTTTCCCTGGGTGTTTTCAAACTGGTTCTGGCGGACTGACTAAATACGCTTCCTAGTTATATTCACACACAAACGTTCCTGCCTCCCCTGTGCTGTCCTTTTATAACTGGGGAGAGGGCTGTGGGTATTGTCGCTCTCTTATGTCTAGGTCTCTGCCACTAGCAGCGCTTCCAGCCAAGCCAGACAGCATTATTCAGACATACTGAGGAGGAGGAGGAGGAGGAGGAGGAGGAGGAGGAGGAGAAGAAGAAGAAGAAGAAGAAGAAGAAGAAGAAGAAGAAGAAGAAAAATGAGAGCAAACATACATCCCTCTTCCAGCTATCATCCTGATATGTGTGTATGTGCGCATGAATATTTTGGCTGGCCCCATAAAGGTATCATTGTCTTGTGGATTTTGGATGATGCCATACTGTACTTTGCTATGAAAGCCAGCCTCGCATAGTGGTCTGAGTGCTGGACTATTGAGTTTATCACACGAAGGAGATCAGGAGTTTATCCCATGAATATCCTGGAAAAATCACATAATTATGCAAAACAATTTGATACAATGTTGAACAAAACCCTCTATTAAATTGGTCACAAAGGCCCGATCTAGACAGGCACAAAGCAGCACGTTTAGGGCTAAAAAGCCCGCCTTTAGGGCTGGGGAGGGTGCAGTGTTTAGACCCTCCCAAGCCTAAAGCGTATGAGCACTGCCATTTTTAAATGTCAGCGTCCATACGGACGCGCTATGATGGCGTCAAGACGCGCGCAGCAATTAGACATGCTGCACGCGCCATGACACCATTGTGCCACGGGAGGGCACCAAGCGCGCCCTTTCAGTGGCACAAAAAGGAGCTCGAAAATCAAGCTCCTTTTTGCTTCTGGGTCTTTGCCATGGCCTTTCTCCCCTCAGCCCCAGCGAGAGACGCGGGATGCAGTGGGCGCCCAGGGCACCCGCTGCACCCTGCTTTGAGGTCGCGGGGAAGCAGCAGTTTGCCGCTTCCCCGCGGCCTCTGCAAGCGGTGGGATGGGGCCGTGGAGGCTGCGTGTGACCCGATCAAGGCTGAGCCTGGGATGGATTTGAACCCTGGTCCAGCACTCAAACCACTACAGAATGGAATGGATTAATATAATGAATATTTCCTCCTATCTCTTCATGCTTTTGATGATTATAAGGATGTTTTAAAGATTATGGGAATGTTTTAATTGTGCTTATTTTAGTAATTTAGTATTTTATTTGTTTAAGAGAGAGAGGGAATATTTATTTTGTAATGTGCCTCTATTTTTTGTTTGTTTGTTTGTTTTATAAGCCACCTTGATCCCTTTGGTGGAGAGGCGGCATATAAATAAAATGTATTATTGTTGTTGTTCTTATTATTATTATTATTATTACAGCAGGCTGGCTCTATTAAGTTTATTTATTTATTTATTTATTTTGTATCCCACTCTTTTCCCAGGACTGGAACTCAGAGCAGCTTCACAGCATTAAAAACAGTACAACTGTTGGAGATGTAAGCAACAATATGGCTCCTTCTACCATATGTGGTGGACTTGCCCAGTAATTAAGAGCTATTGGATAGAGGTTCACAAAAGCATAAAAGAAATTCACAAGATAAATGTGGGTCTAACTCCAGAAACATTTTTGTTAAATATAACAGAAGATATGGAACTGAGGAAAAGCTTGAAGGTAATTTTATATTTAGTGACTACTGCTAGAATGGTTGTGGCTAAAAACTGGGAAAAAATGGGGAAATTGATATTGATGAATGGCTAATACAAGCTTTCGATGTTATAGAAATGGATATAATGACAAATAAAATTAGAGAGGGAGAAAGATATGCAAATGAAGAAATGATAATATGGGAGCCATTAATCAGCTTTTGTAAGGAAAGATGGAAGAAGGGTTAAGTCTAATGAGTTTGGTTTAAATGGAAAACCTTCAAATTTCACTACTAAAAAAACCTCTCTGCTTTAATGAAGGGGAAACCAGTGGAATTGAGTAAAAAAAAATTGTGTGTGTATAATTAAGGAAGGTTTGTATGGAAAAGAAAATGTAGCAGAAAAGAAAATGTGCTAATTTTATCAGTTTTTTTTATATGAGTTATGACACAGTCCTGTTCAAATAGAAACAAGCTTATGATGAAATGAGGGATGAGGTTAAAGTGGCGTATAGTTAAGAGGAAAACACTGTTTGAGCTCTTAAATATTTGTCTTTAAAATTAAAAGGTAGGATGGGAAGGGGAAATGGAACTCTTTAACTGATAAGACTATATTTGTATACAGATGAACTTTGTAAATTGTCTTTTTTTATGATTTTAGAATTATTACAAGCTACTGTAACTCAAGGTTATACAAATAAAGATAAAAAATAAAAAATAAAAACAGTACATTTAAAAATATATTTTAAAAAAGTGCATCAAAAAGGAATTAAATTATTATAGTAGTAAAACAGACAATTACTAAAAGAATAAAACATATTTTAAAAAAGATTAAAAACTATAAAACAAATAAAGTTGGACTTTAGGGTGTCAAAAATGACTTGCAGGAGTGGCACACAGCAACAGCAGCAGCAGCAGCAAATAAACAACCAAGAAACAGCAGCCAAAGCAGCAAAAGCCCAAGTGCCAAAGCTCTGCTGCTGCTGCAGGTGTCGCCGCCGCTCAAGTCAACTCAAGCAAAACAAGCAACACCAGCAGCAAGGAAAACCACGCATGCACAGCAGCTGGAGGACCAGGCACCCTGCAGAACAGAGGGATTTAAAAAAATTAAAAAATAAAAATAAAATAAAATGGAGGACAAAAATAAACTCTTAATATATAAAGATAAACCCATGCTTCATATAGTGATGCTTCAATTGGAGGACCTTTTTGGAATCACTGATGAAGAGGAGAAGGGTTGAAATGGAGGACAAGGTCTTGGAAAAGGATGCCTGGTAGCAAAAAACAGAACCACAACAACCTTCTGGCCTGTTTTTAAAAGCACTTCATATAAATACAGAATGGAATAGACTCTTTATTGCAGTCATACACCACCAGCATAAAATATGCATATACATACATACACCCATGCTTCTTAGATAATTCTCCAAATGGAGGACATTTTTGGAATCCCTCCAGGAGAGAAGGGTTGAAATAGAGGACAGGTCCTGGAAAAGGAGGATGCCTGGCCACCTTTGGAGGAAACTGAACCACAATCCTCTGGTCTGGTTTTAAAAAGAATATAAATATTGAATAGAATCTTTATTACAGCCATAGACCACCAATACTTACTGTATGTATGTGTATGTATGTATATGTGTATATATATATATATATATATATATTATAAAATATACATATATTATAAACATAATATACATAAAATAAACATAATACATAATATACATAAAATATACATATCTATATATATACACAGACACACAGAGACACATACATAGCCCTGCTCCAGAAGGTCCCAGCAAAACAGAACCACA
Source organism: Urosaurus nigricauda (assembly GCA_034509955.1). Lineage (NCBI taxonomy): Eukaryota > Metazoa > Chordata > Lepidosauria > Squamata > Phrynosomatidae > Urosaurus > Urosaurus nigricauda. The sequence continues at coordinate 248,381,563 of JAOEGL010000001.1, forward strand.
ACCCTCTGGCCTGTTTTTAAAAACAATATAAATGTAAGTCCATGCTTCTTACTCAAGTTCCAGATGGAGAACATTTGGGAATCCCTCCTGGACAAAAACTTGAACTGGAGAATGAAACAGCAATAGCAATAGCAGCTTCATTTATACACCGCTTCATACCGCACTGTGCACTCCCTAAGCAGTTTACAACGTGGAAGCTAACAGCCTCCAACAAGATGGGTACTGATTTTAGCGACTATAGAAGGATGCCAGGCTGGGTCAACCCTGAGCACCTGCTTGGTATTGAACTCACAACCTTGTAGTTTGTGTGAATGAGTGGCTGCAATACAGGAATGTAACTACTATGTCCCCAGGGCTCAGTTCCCTGGACACCCTGCCCCTGTCCCTTCCTCTCCTGTCTCCAAGATGAAACAGGTGCCTTGCCATAAATACAAATGAGATGAGATTTGAAAATCCAGTGCAATCACCACCAAAGGCAAAGTGGGCCTTGCTGGGTGCCTCTCCCTCTCCCAGTCCCTCCATTCCTCCAGCAATCCCCAGGATCTGATGGGGAGGCTGTGAAAATGAACAGACACTGTTTCCAAATCTATTTTCCATAGGTGGTTGCGGTGGGTCCCAAAGGACTTGGCAGACAGGGTGATCAGACTTTTCCTCCCTTTTCAGGACCAGTCCTCTATACTAAGCTTTCTCTCCAGGAGGAATTCCAAAATGCCCTCCATTTGGAGCAGGGCTAAGAAGCATGGATTTACATTTACTGTATATGAGTGTCCTTAGCTTTTATTTTTATTTTTATTTTTGCCCTCCATTTTTTTTGAATGTCCCCCATCTTGCTGTTAGGACATCTGGTCACCCTTCAGGCAGAACCTGCCCTCCCACCTTCATTCAAGATACAGCCATTCACACAACACCCAGCTCTCAGCTGCTGAATGAAGCAGCGGCTTCACTGAGGCAGACTTGTGTTCCTCCAAATTCTCAACCCCTGCCTGCCTGTTTGCCTCTATCACACTGTTCTACTTTCCTTTCCAGCTGGAGAAGTTCTGAAATCGGTTTCCAAATCTGAGCCCTAGAAGATGGAAGAACAAGGACACCCCTGAGCATGTGCAAAGTGCCTTTCTCAAAGCAGCACACCCATGAAGCTTTGCTCAGGACAACACGGTTTGGGTCTGTTCCAGCCTTTCTCCCCAAGTCCCACCTTCCTATTTTTCACGAGTCTGTGTTTTTCATTAAAAGGAAATAGTCTGACTGCTCCTTTGTCCCCCACGTTCTGCAAAGTCCATTTCCCTGGTGTGAAAATATTTTACTTGATTGAGGGACTGGTTTCGTTTTTATGCCGCCTTGCTCCCAGAAAGGGACCCAAGGTGGCTCACAAGATAAAACATTTTTAAAAATGTACAATAGGAATTTTCAAACAATTAAAAATGAAAACAGTATAAAATAAGAGCAGGGCAGACATTTCTTTCCTTCCCTCCCTCCTCTGAATAAGTCTGACCCAACACCCAGGTTTTACACTTAGTGGTCAAGTTACTCTGCCTTCTCAGTTTGCAGCTGGGTTGGCCCAGCAAACTCTGTGACCTATTTCAAAACCAATGGTGATCAGCAGCCGCCCGGTAGGGCCTCTTTCCTATATTGTTCAGGGGAGAGGAGCGGAAAGAAAGAAAGGACAGCGCCTCTCCAGTGGCTTGGCCCCAGCTGGTTTCCAGAGTACACAAGTACACACAGGCAAAGTCTAATGCAACCAGGCCAGCTCAGAGAATCAGATCAAGGGCCATACAACACTCCACTCCTTTTGAACAAATCCACAGCCCTCCAATGTGCAATGGACCGGGGCAACTGCGTATCTTCCATGTACTTTTCCTCCAAAGCAAGCCACCCTGCCCCCAGGGCCTTTACTTCTCAGGGAGTGAGGCAGAGCAGGGTAACCAGGTGACCTTCTTTTCCAAGCCATGTCCTCCATTTCAACCTTTTATCCAGGAGGAATTTCAAAACATTTTTCTATTCTGAGTATGATTAAGAAGCATGAATGTATATTTCTATGAGTGTTTTTAGCTTTTATTTTGGCATGTCCTACATTTTTATTGAACATCCTATGTTTTGTGGTACCTTGCCCTCCCTTGACATCTGGCCACCCTGGATGCAAACTACACATCCTGAGTGGGACAAAGTTGTCCTCCTCCATTAGCCCCCAGGAGACCCTCCTGCAAAAGTTTAATGCAAGCACCTGCTCATAATGCAGCTGAATCTCACCCCCCCCCCATGCCAAAGGTCATAATCCACTGAGCCGGAAATCATGGCCAAAGAGCTTAGTCACCAACCCAGAGAAATCCAGTCTTGGAGGAATGTGTGTGTTTCTTTCCACAGTAGCAATGAGATTGCAAATTTTGTAAGCAGTGGTCAGAGAGTAACTCCCATATACATTCTGCATCAGAGTAGACACCATAGCACTACAGAAGCAGTCAACCTGACTCTCAATCTGCACTCCCCTCTTGTTAACACAGAAATACACAATAATACCCACACGTGGGTCCAGTTACTCCGATTTCCCAGCTGCCCATCCTTTTAATGCATCCCTGGTCTTACCGGCTATCCTGAGCACAGCTCTCTCGGCTGGATCCAATATTGATCCTCCCTGAATCTTCCTCTTGGATCGCTCATGTTTAGGAAGGTTCCAAGGCAGGGTGTCGCCGGGAGCCGGAGACAAGGAACCAGATTTCTGGCTGAAATCCTCGTCGTCGTCAGAGAAATCCGCAGAGGATGACATGGAGCATCTGTAGGAAGCGTTCCCCGAGCTCTAGAGGAAGGGAAAAGAAGAGAGATTTAATAATAATGATGACAATATTTTTAAAAAAGCTGAAACTAGGATAGAAGTCACCACCTTCTCATAATAAATATGTACTTTTGATGTTTTGCTCACCCTCTAGGAAAATCGATCCCAAATGGATTGAACAAAACTACCTGCCCTGAACTACCACAGGCTAGAAGATATCCATTTATTTCTTTTTATAGAAAATAGATTGCTCACCATCGTTGTTTGTATGCTGTTGCTCCTGAGTTAAATTCCACAGCCAGCAATGCTGGAGAGAGAGAGAGAAGAGGAGGAAGAGGAGTAGGAGAAGGGAAGGTAGCTTAGTGAAAATGCATTTTTGGGAGGATGAGGTGGCCTGGCCTTCTGGCCATCAGCTCACAAGGATCCTCTGGAGTTGCCCGACAATCAAAGCAGAAAGGGAAAGCAGTGGTGGTGGCGAGTGGGAGGGAAGCAGAGCAGGAAAGCTATGCATTAAAGAAAGAGAGGATGTGAGGGGAAACAAGCTTTGCCAGCCAGCAATCAATAGCATTTGGCTCCCCCGCCAGGCCAAAGGAAAGGATGCTCCATCTAGATGCTGCTGCTGGTTCAATCATTAATGATGAAGGATGGGGAGGAGGAGGGAGAAGAGAAGCCAGGCCCCATCACAGGTCCAGGATGCTGCTGATGCTGCCGGGGCTTTGCTATTATTGCATGCCCAAAACCACACCCTGGTAAGTCTCTGTTTCTCTTTTGGGGGGGGGGCACCTCCCCTTTTCCTTCCTTTCTGGAGCCTGTTCCTTTCCCAGCGGTCCTTCTCTGGCTTTGGGAGGCAAGGTGTCCTCCCTCCTTCTGGCACAAAGGGTGGCTAGCACAGGCAAGAGGAAAGATGGCTGGGGTTTATTATGATCCTGTCCAGAGGGATGGAGGCAGTGATGGAGGGAAGAGGGGCTGGCCAGACTAGGCTTTCCAGTTGCCTCCCAGCAGGTGCCTGATGCTGTTCCTTCTTCAGCTGCCAGGAAGGTAAACAAGCCCAGATGCAGCAGCTCAGGCAACAAAGGCAGGGGGACCTCTTCCTCCTCTCCTTCTTCAGCCCCACATGATGGGAAACAAGGGAGTCCCCCCCCCACACACACACACACAGGCCCAGAGTGGCCTGATATCCTCCCCACCACAAAGGAGGACAAGGCACCGTAAAATGCAGGGCAATCCAGAAAAAAAAGGAGGGCACAACCAAATCAAAGCTCAAAACACTAATGTAAGTGTGCATTCATGCTTCTTAGCCCTGCTGCTACAAATGGAGGGAGTTTTGGAATCCCTCCTGGAGAGAACGCTTGAAATAGAGACAGGTCCTGGCTAATAAAGGAGGAGCCTGATCACCCTGGTGAAACTGAACCAACCGTCTGGCCTGTTTTTTTAACCACTTATAAATATAAACCCATGCTTTTGAGGGTCCTCTGGGTAGAAGGTTGAAATATAGGGCATGTCCTGTAAAAAGAGGACAGTTGGTCACCCGGCCCCAGGCCACTAAGAAAGGGAGATGGGGGAAATGGACACAAGGGAGGGTGGGAAGGGGTGTCCATCAATGTGCCTCTTGGATCCCTGCCATTCCTGACAAAGGATTTCAGCCCACCTGACTGCATCCACACTGCAGAGATTTAATGAGGCATGTCTCCATGCTATGGGATTCTGGGCACTGTAGTTTGTTGTGGCACAGAGTAATGGCCTGGGGATTGCAATCCCACGACAGCTGCACGATTCCCAATTTTGGATGTAGAAAGAGAAGCAAGAGAGGAGCTCTGCCGGTTATCAAGGCAGCATGACAGAGAAACACACTGCACTGCCAGGATTTCATAACACTGAGCCATGCCCATTAAAAGTGGTATCAAACCAGATTATTTCTGCAGTGCAAACGCAGCCTAAGAATGGCTGCTCTTGCCTGGCTGGGATGCTGCTCTGGCCTCTCTGTGCTGTGTCATCTCAGCCCCAGCAGCCCAAAAAGGACTGGCTTTGAGAGCACTGTTTTTGACCAGGTGTTATTTTGACCTTCATCTGGTTTCTTTCTTCTATCCCATATGGTTTACAATATAAATTCTCTGAACTATTATGTGTTAGATGGGACCAGCTTGCCATGGCAGTTCTTGTTTGTCACGTGGAGAACCTTTTCAAATAGGCTTTGGAGCATGGTACCAGTTCTGTCTTGCTGCCTTGATAACATGCAGAGCTCCTCTCTTTCCACATCCAAAATTGGGAATCCAGCAGATGTTGTGGGACTGCAATCTCCAGTGTTACTCACTGCTGGCAGCGCTGCCTAGGGGCTGACTCTGGTTTGTTGTTGTATGCCTTCAAGTCCTAAGGCAAACCTATTTCATGGGGTTTTCTTGGCAAGTTTCTTTGAGGCGGGGGGGGGGGGGAGTGCCATTGCCATACTCTGAGGCTGAGAGATTGTGACTTGTCCAAGGTTGCCCAGTGGATTTACATGGTTGAGCTGGGATTCGAACTCTGCTCTCCAGAGTCCTAGTCTCAAGCCACTACACCACACTGGCTCTCTGGAGGGCCACACAATTCCCAGCTTCTGCTACACCACAAGGTTGCCCCTTGGCTCTTTAGAGCTTTTCCTCTTCATCTCCCAGGTGCCCCAGACAGTACGTCACCCACCGCAGTACTGATATGAATATCATCATATATAGGTCATTTTTAAAGCTTTTTGCACCTAATAAGCATAATACGTCAAGTGCCCCCCTCCCTTTCATACACAGATGAGCAGTAATTCTTTCACCACATTGTTTTCCTCTAACAGAGGAATGTGCCAGTCACTTCTGGGTTGTATTTTTGCATGTTTTGGTGTTTTCTTGGGTTTGGTCTCTTCCAAAAGAATATTTTAATGCAGAACAGGAGTCTCCTGGAGCAAGGTACAATCAGGTTTTTTGGAGGTGGCTTGTTGTTGTTGTTTTTAAATAGATGGATGTTAGGGAGGTCTAGGGAGCTGTGGGCATAACAGAAGCACCCCTATGGGAGGCATACATTCTGGGGTGGGGGTACTAACAGGTTGAGTTCATCTGAAATATTGTTACAGGAATGCAATATGCATCCCTTAATTCTTGGTTTTCAATTTTAGATTCCACTTTGACATGGACAAGCAGTTAAGACCAAGTCCTCTAATGCCCACAAAGTTTTCAACTGCTTCTATGAGTGCTTTACCTCCATAAAATTTTTTAAATGCATTGGCATTTGGACATTTTAATATTTTTTAAAGAAGGATAAATATTTCCACACTAGTCATCACTAGTTTCTGCCCCTTTATATTAATCTTGTTGTTTTAAGGAGATGAATAGGCTTCCCTTCTATTACAAGGCTATCTTTACTGCAGTAATGTCACATGTCTATCACTATTGTAATTCTCCATTATTTTTTAATGGGAAAACAATGGCTAATTTCAAACAAAAGAGAGGAAGTGAGGCTCATGTTTGTCTAGATGCCATAACTCTGGGCTGGATAAAAGTGATGTAATAGGAAAACACAACAGAAAGACTATAGTGCCACTGTAAAGCAAATTAAAAGTGCTGTAAATTCTACAGGAAACATATCCAGGGATAGTAGCGCTGGCCATTAGCAAAATACAGTAATATCCAAAATTCACAAAATAATGATATCTTTATTGGAACAATCAAAAAGCCCAAAATACATGTTTGCAAGGTTTCAGTGGCTTATTCTTCAGGCAAACATGTTAAAAAATCATACAGAAGAGGAAAGAAATTAAGACAATGTTAGTCCTCCCCCAAAAAAGAAGAGATGCAAGTTGCCTCTTTTCTTTTGTAAAGCTATATGCTCCTTTGTTAGGCAGAGACCACTCGATTTCTAAATAAGTTCTCCATGTCTTTGCATCAGGAAACACTTTTTAGGTACTGTTTTGGTAAAACATAATCCAATTGTGTGCCAAATGTAGTCTGTTTTTTAAAAAATGTTTTACTTTTGTTGGAGGCAGAAACCTTAAATAGTCAGGTCCCAGTCCACTGGATCTCTTTAGGTTTCCCCTGATGCAGCTAAAAAGCAGTATCTTACATCCAGAAAACATATCTAGAGTCTGAAAAAGAGCATCTCTTTTTGTCTTGCTAGTGGAACTTTATTTTTTTCGGAGTACTCCCATGGCCAGAGGGAAGAGGAGCCTGCCTGGTCAAATGTCCTTCCAATAACACTTAAAGTAAAAACAGCCACATCTTGACATAATGCAGGCTTGTGACTAACATTGTCTTATTCTCCCCCCCCCCCCCCCTGTATGATTTTTAACATCTTTGTCTGGTGAAGGTACCAGTGGGGCTTCATAGAATCATACAGTTGGAAGAGACTACAGGGGCTTTGAAAGCTTGCAAAATGTATTGTGTGCATTTTTGTTAGCCCGATACAGGTATCACTGGTTTGTTAATTTTAGATCAATTATACTGTTATCCTAAAGGAAAAACTTCTCCTAGACTATACATTTACTCTAAAGTACCACCTTCTCCCATATTTACCCTAAAGAACCACCTTCTTGCCTATTAGCAGAGACCATAACCTGAGGATACCTGGGATACAGCTTTTTTTGTAGTGATATTCCAGTTAAAGAATAAGGTTCCTGGAAATCCTTGTTCAGTTTAGCACCTTCTCATTTTTTAGCCTTTAGAAGACAGTTTGAGATACTTTTGTTTGGCCAGGCTTTTGATGAATGATACTGCTCTCTAGTGATGTCAGCTGTTTTGTTAGCAATGGTTTTATGACACTGTATTGTTTGGAAGCTGTTTTGATAACCCATTATAAAAGAAACATTCGTCATCAGTGTTTGAAATAAACAAAGTTGTTTTGCTGATGGTAGTAGTAACTGCCGTATTGCAAAATTTAAAGGGCTGAGCGATTTACTATTGTGGCTCACACCCCAAAAAACAGAAGAAAACTGGCTGAGAGAAAGGAAGGAAGGGTAGGCTATATTGGCCAGGCTATAATAAAATGGTTCAATGCAATGTGATTATTGAAGCAGACTGAAGCAGACTAAAAAAGACTCAAGACCCTCTTCCCATTTCTTCTGAAATGAAAAAAATAGAAGAACTCAGCACAGGAGGATCCCAACTACTCTTAGATCTCTTACTACTTTTAGAAGCTATTAATAATGGAAGGATGATTGTGGCAAATTCATATCTTTATAAAATCCCTGGTATGTTTAGATTATCAAGTTTACTATATAAAATTCTTTGCCTTTTAAAAATATATGTGCAGATTTTATTATGTGACTTTTAATTAACTGTTTAATATTACAGAAACACACATACAAGCACAAAACACACATGGATCTTTAAAAATATTGAATATGTCTAGGTAGATATGTTCTAATTGGTATATGTTCTAATTATGTACATTTTTGTAGTTCTTGACTTCTGCCTATTTATTCTTGCCTTTGCAGTCAAATTGGCTAAGCATTTTCATTTGGTTCAGTATTTATTTTATTTTTATTGTTTTGCTTAGGTCACTTTTTGAATTTTAAGATCTCAAATTGAAACATTACATATTTCTTCTAATCTCCTAACATATTCATTTCTTTTCCATAATCATATTATTTTAATTTTTGCATCACTTCAAGGCAAAATAAAGATAGCATCACAGCTTTGATCATGGCACCACAGGGCTTATTTTTAGACTCAGCAATAAATCATTTAGACAGGAAGAATACATGAAAAGATTAAAGAAAGCTATGAAACACAGTAGCTGAACAACCCTACCTAGTAGCATATTGCAATACCTTGTGTACCACTTCCCTCTGCTGGATATGCCTGACCTCAGCTATTTATTCTTTAGTACAGACAGCATCCTCTCTTGGCTAGCAAGCTGAACAGAATAAAAAAGCAGTAATATTTTCAAAGCTCTCAAGGAGCAAAAAGCATTTTCCAGTTAATATTTATTCACTGCAACATTCTTCACATAGTTGGCGCATTCTGTAGCCCATTCCAATTCTTCTTTTCATGTTAAAAGAATTAATAAGTCATCCAGGAAGTTGTAAATGTGGTATGTTATGCATTACACTTTGCCTAAATATTCTTAAAATGCTTCCCAGTTGTTGTTTCACAACTAGTTCTGCCTTCTCTTTTTAAGAATGATGGATTAAGGATACATCTACCTGTACAGCTTTGTTCATCCATCCACCCACTTCTCTCTCTCTCTCTCTCTCTCTCTCTCTCACAGACACGTACACAAACATGGTCTGCTTTTATTTTCAGACAGCAAATGAAGTACATTCTGGCAGGCTGCCACATCTCAAACCAGCTGGAAAAGATGCAGAAAAGGACAACTACATAATCAGGCGTCTGGAGAAACTCTTGAGAAGAAAGGTGACAATGTTCAGTGTTTTATTTAATTTAGGAAATAAATGTGTATTATATGGGAGATACACTGGGGCTTTTTAGATTGGCAGGAAAGTGTGACATGAAGTTGCACTTTCCTTAATGCTTAGCAGCTAGACAGCAAGCCCCAGGTGTGCATTTAAAAAGTACAGGGCAGCTAGACTGAGGTTTTTTCTGTGGCTCAGCAACTACATGGGAAGCTGTCAAAACGCTACAAACACAGGCGGAGCAGGTACATGGGCAGCAAGGAACGTGGCTTTTAGCCGCGCTTTAAACATTTTTTTCCCCTTGCTGGCTGCAAATTGCGCAATTGCGCAGGTACATCATACAGTCGGAGCTTATCACATGAGGGAGTACAGGACCATTCCGAAAGAGGGAGAAAGTGAAGTCAGTTCGGAAATGCACGTGATTACGCACAAGCTCATCACACACAAAACAAGAGAGCATCTACACAAAAAGAAAATGCAGAGTCAATACGAAAGAATTCATCACATGTGAACATACTGGTCGGCTTTCTGTTGCAAATTAAGGCATCTTGGGAAATGGTAGCAAAGGCTCATGGGAGTTGTAGTCTGTGTTCTGTCAGAGCATTATATTGAGTTGTCTTGAGGTTTCAGCCCTCTGTCCAGGAGGGATTCCCATATGTCCTCCATTCTTGAGCAGAGGCCCCCCTTTTCCAAGTTGACCAGGCACGTCCTCCTTTGCCAGGACACGTCCTACTTTTCCAGCCTTCTTTTTGAAGAGGAAGCAGGAGGGCCAGGCGTGCTCTGGCCAGGCTCTGGGGGTCTCTTCCTGGCTCCTTCCCTCCCTGCCTTCCTCCTCCCTTTGGCTGAGAGAGTGTGACTTGCAGGGAGGAAGGGCAGCGGTGGTGCTCCAGGTCCTCCTGATGCTGGGCCAGGGCAAGCTGGAAACAGGAGGAGGAGGAGAGGGACCTGGAGCACCTCTGCTGCCCTGCTTCCCTGCAAGTCACACTCTCTCAGCCAAAGGGAGGAGGAAGGCAGCCAGGAGAGAGCCCTGGAGCCTGGCCAGAGTGTGCCTGGGCCTGCCTTCTCCTTCCCCCTTCGGCTGAGAGAGTGTGACTTGCAGGGAAGCAGGGCAGCGGAGGTGCTCCAGGTCCCTCCCCTTCTCCTCCTCCTCTTGCCAGCTTGCCCTGGTCTGGCTGAGCGCCTCCAGTGCCCTGCTGTCTCCCTAGAAGTCACACTCTCTCAGCCAAAGGGAGGAGGTGAAGGAAGGTGCAGGCGCACTCTGGCCGGGCTCTGAAGGTCTCTTCTTGTCTTGGCACCTTCCCTCCCTCCGCACTTGTATCGCTGCCTTTAAATGGGCGCTTTAAAGATACAGAGCCCCATTTAACCGTGCAACTACACCTTAGCCTTTAGATGCAATAGCAATGCTGCACCCTTTTTAAAAAAGTAGTGGGGAAATCAAACTACTTTTTAAAGGCACTTCTTCTCCCTTAAAACTCCAAAATAGTGTTTTCATGGCACACTTTCCCTTTTTCTCATCTAAAGGCTGGGCTTTCATGCAGCCATCAACACACCTCTTTTTGCCAATGTAAAATGGGCCAGCTCCTTTTTAAAGGCACTTCTTCTCCCTTAAAACTCCAAAATAGTGTTTTCATGGCACACTTTCCCTTTTTCTCATCTAAAGGCTGGGCTTTCATGCAGCCTTCAACACACCTCTTTTTGCCAATGTAAAATGGGCCACTGTGAAAATTTTCACACTGTGTAAATAGTGTGCCTTTTCCTCTCATGGTATTAGCACCCAGGTCACCCAGTGACAAAGCCTAAGGAAGAACTTCCTGATGAGAAGCATTGTTTGGAGGGTGGTGGGCTCCCTTTCCTTTGGAATTTTTAAAGCAGGGTTTTGGATAGTATATTGTAGATGCTTTAGCTGTGGATTCCTGCACTGATAGGAAGCTGGGAATACTGTAGATGGTCCTTGGTATCTCTTCTAGCTCCCTGAATCTATTAAGGTAAATGCTGGTGTGTGAGGCTGTATCTGTACTGCAGAAGTAATCCAGTTTGACACTGCTTTAACTGCCATGGTTCAAATCTATGGAATTCTGGGATTTGTATTTCTGTTTTGTTAGATATTCAGCCTTCTCTGTCAGGGAGCTCTGGTGCCACAACAAATTACAAATCCCAGGATTCCATAAGAGCGGAATCAAACTGCATTAATTCTGCAGTATGGCAGCAGCCTGAGGGATCAAAGGAAGGATTTCTCCATGCCATATGTAATTAAGTTAGGATATTTTCTATAACTGGAAGTAGTGATGACCACCAGTTAAATTATTGTGAAAGGGATTTGCACAGATTAATGGAAAATAAGGCTGTAAACGTTAAAATGGCTATAAAGTTCCTTTAAGGTCAGACAGCGCACACTTCGGAATATTATTTGCTGGGGGACAACAGCAATATTGGGCCACTATCATTATATCCTTCTTGTGGGCTTTCTATCTGGCTGGACACTAAGGAAAGCAGAAAGCTAGACTATATCAGGGCAATGTTCTGATCCAGCTAGGATCTTATGTACTCACAGTTTTAAATAGTTCTTTCTAATTCTAGAAAATCCTAAGTACTTATATTAAATACATGAATATCTCAGGATTCCACTCAAGCCCCTTCCGTAGCTCTGTCAAGCTGTCGATGCAAACAGCAAGGCCAGACAATCAAGAGACAAAGAAATTGTAAGAATGATAAAGGACACATTGGCTCAGATAGAGCCAAACACATGTTCTGGTAAAATATAGCTATGGTTTTTAATAGTCCATTTAAAAAAGGAAAGAAAGAAGGAAGTCCTCAGCATGAAGTTAATTTGATTTAAAATGTGGTGCTGAAAATACAAAACTACACTGCCAGGCTACCAAAGAAAGACCAGAAACTATAGTGTACTGAGATAATTTTAGGTAATTCCCTGTTCAGATGGTAATAACAAACACTTCCCTTTTGTCCCTCCTGTGGATTACAGAGTTGGATCCTAGAGTTCTACTGCAGAGGTTTCTACTACTAAAAGTAGCATCATTGCTTTGTAAGAGGTTAGAAGACTTTCTATTCTTGCTCTTCATGTATTTCAGGAATGTTTCACATATTAAAAGGAAAAATTAGGTCCTACATTTTTGCAAAATGTAACCAGACACATCTGTTTAGGCAAATATTTCCTATGTATACTCCACCATTTAGGTACAAGCAGAGGTTCCCAAGTTCAATGTCTAGCATTTCTAGGTCCAGCTCAGAAAACTACCTTCCATTAAACCCTGGAATTACAAGTCAAATGTGTGCAATATGGGGACAGAAAAACCAAAGACATAGTATAGGGTGGCTTTCTGTATTTCCTTTATCTTTGTTACAAACACATCTGTATCAGCTGCCTTTTCTAAGTGATAAAAGGTACTGCATGTCCTTCACATCGCTTTCACAGAAGATTGGCATGTTCCTTGGAGTTATACCCAATCTTAGTTTGTTGGGAAATATTCATTGTATTTATTACATTTGTAACCTGCCACGTTTCAAATAACACAGAATTGTATTCATGGAATTATCCCCTTTTCACCATTTTACAAGAACACTCATTGAAAGTCATGAGATTTATAACAGAGTATGGCTTTGAACCACATACCCACTGGAGGGCTCATCCTCCAAAGATGAACCACGTCTTTGTGGACCACATGCCACAAAAGAACATACTGTACCACTCTAGTCAACCCTAGACCCTGGGGGAAAGGGCTGAGGTAGTCTCTCTCCACGGGTCAGAGAAAGGCAGGGCCACATCCCAGAAAGAGAAAGTAGCACTGGCTGAAAATATGGGTATGGCTAGCAACCTCTCAAAGGACTACAGTGGCCCCCTGGGTTACAAATCCCCTGGGGAACGAAATCCCCGGGGAACGAAACCGGCGGGACCGCAAAACATCCCCCGGGATGCGAAGGATCCCCCGGGATGCGAAGAAGAAAAACCGCGCGGCCCCTTTAAATCGGCCGCGCAGTCCGTCTTCTAAAGCGGTCCCCCGGGAAACGAAGATTTCCGGGTTACGAAAGGTAATCCGGAACGGATTACCTTCGTAACACGGGGGACCACTGTACTTGCTTGTGAGGATACATGCTGTCAGCAATACAGGCCTCCTTGTGAACATGGACTTCCTAAATGCTTTTGGATAAGGCCTGGGCTAAGCTGTGAGATCATGGGCTTCTAAATCTCAATTCTGAGTAAGGAATACTGCTGGAAATAATGTCTTATACTACTACTAAACTACATATAAGCCCTTTCCTTGATCTCTGACTCCATGTCTTTTGCACTCTTATTATGCTCAACCTTCAGTTACCTTGGGACTGTATCTCTGCATTGCCCTTATCTGGTCTCTTGTACAGCCAAGACTCTGCTCCTCGAACTTACCCAGTCTGTGGTCCTGTCCAGAACAGGACTCTGGTTCACAATATGCTAGCCACTGAATCATATTATGTGTATTTCAACAGAAATATGACACACAAACCTTATTTTGATTCATGCCTATAGAATAAACCTTTACATTCCCCAAATAGTGGCATTAATTACATGTCTTCTATCTAATAACATGAACGTCTTAAATATGTCTATTAAATGTACATCTTCTTCTCATGGCAAATTTCTGACTCTGGAGTCCACACCCATATTACAGATTTGTTGTTGCTGTTTTTTAAAGTAATCTGGCAAGTGAACCATTGTGTTTTAAAAAAAAAACAGGTAGAACAATTGTCCATTTGGGCAAAAGCCAGGCATCACTGTGCTAATTGCTTCTCAGTAGCATTGCTAGGATTTGTTTTCCAGTTCTGGATTAAGTGGTGCTGGTTTGCTTTGACAAAATAATAAAACATGCCAGGGCTCAGCCAAGTTTTCAGAAGTTAATAATCTTTCTATATGTTAGTGATTATTTCCTAGTACAAGGAAACTTCTTACAACATGCCATGCAATCAAGTAACGAGTCACAACCTTTCACTGTAATGCAAATAAATAGGAGTTTAATATTGCCAATTTGTTTTCTAAAGCCAGTCATTCTCAGTTCTTGCTTTACCCTTCAGGACTACAGGCTGGATCTATGGAAGTGCAGTGTTCATCTTATGCTCTGGTGGTTCTCCATCACTTCCTTCCCAAAAAACTTCTGAAAATGTGGCAGGGAGCATGGCCCCAGACACTCTAGAACAGTATGCAAGAAGATGGGGAGGCTACAGTGGAGCGGAGACTAGCAAGGGAGCACCCTGCATGTGCAAAGGCATCTTTCTACTCATTAGGCTTAAATGCAACATGTGTGTGTAAAAATGCATACATGCACACAAAGATATGCCACAAATTAAAAAAATATATATTGAAAAAAGGTGTAGATCCAGTGGTTGTGCTCTTCAGAGAATTAAAATTCAAATGTGCCAGCAAGCAAAGAATATTTTTGGTATCCTTTTAGTGGCATCATTTTCACTTATCAACAACCCAAATTACATGCAAGGGATTTCTCTGACATCTGGGCTTCATTTTTAATGTTTTATTCTTGAAATGAAATGTTGGTTCTTTCTTTTAAACTGTGTTACCATACACACAATTAATTTGGAAAGCATTTCCCAGTTGTTGGATGGTAGTAGTTTTAAAGTTTTAATGTGGAGAAAATGAGTCTTTTAGTGATCAGGTCCTATCCTATATAGTATTTACATCTGTTAAATCATTTATAAACATCGTAGCTGAAAGAGCTCTTTTTCCTGTTTGAAGGAACACTGTTAACATCATACAATAGAATATTATACTATCTACTCATTTCTTCAAGCAGTACTCCAGGAAAAGGAAACATCTGTTATTGAATGCCTAGTCTTTTTTACATCTCTGAGACAATTACTTTTGTTAACTGTGTGATGGAGAACCAGAACAGCAGCAGGAACTTAGGGGATGTGTACATTTTGTATGCTATTGTTTCTCCGACTGCATGTTATCTGCAAATTGCATAGGAACATTTAAACTGCCTTACAATTTAGTCAGACCACTGATCCTTCTATCTCAATACTGTCTATCAGGGTTGGAAAACGAATGGTCCTCCAGATATTGCTAGATTCCAGTTCACATCATCCCTAACCAGCATAGGCAAGGATCAGAGATGGTGAGGGGTAGCCTCTAACAATACCTGAAGCCCCCCCACCACCACTGATCTATATTGATTGGGACTGAATGGTTTAAAAAGGGCCTTCCCCAGTCTCACCAGAAGATGCCTGGGACATGCTAAATGCAAAGCATATGGTCTACCACTGACTATAGTCTCCTTCCACAGCATAATGGCTTGCTAGAGGCAGATCATGGTCCATCTAGCTCAGTATTATTTACATTGACCACAATCAGTATGCTACATATGCTAGTTAAGTATATTTTAAGTATACTTAACTAAGGGCCCTAACAGACAGGCCAAAATAAAGCTGCTTATGAATGCCATCTAAATGGTGTTCTGTAATGGTGGTGGCACCATTACACGTTAGGTTTCGTGAGCATGCGAATGCTGTGCGCTCATGAACCCTAATGGCGCCCCTTCCAACCCTAAAGGTGCCTCATAGTACCCGTCTGTATCAGGCCTTTATTACTAAAATAGTTTGTTTTTTTAAAAAATTAAAGTTAATTTATTTTTTAAAAAATTAAGTTAATAATTTTGACTAACTGTGTATGAATACATGAACTACACTGACAATATTATATGATATTTTAAGCCACACTGAAATTTTATGCACAACCTATTTTGTTATATTAACTGACTGACTACTGATTTGTAATTTGTTTTGAGATCTTTTGGTAAGTTTATTATCAGTGGATATTTTTAAATTAAAGAAAGCCAGGGAAGAGAGCAAACCCTATTCATTCAGTGGGAGTTACTATACTTCACTGTAGACATGTATAAGATTGAATCATAAATAGTTTATGTACCAGAGACTCATAACAAAATTTGAAATGGTGTTTTCATGTCTTTTGCCTTTTCATGAAGAGTATTTTTGAAAAAAGTGCATATGGTGAACTAGACTGGGGCCATGGCAGGGGCAAAGTCTTCCTCCCCTCATATCACAGCCATAATCCACCCATCATCTGATTTTTTTAAGAGCCATGAAAGTCCTTAAAATGAGAATAACATCATATTTGATCCTCAGTTTCTCTTAGAACAGATTAAATAAGTGACCTAATAGTCTATTAATTAATCTCTTTAAATGAGAATTTACAGCCTTATTTTTTTTAAAAAAACAGTGAGGGCATTCAGATTGAAAATAAACATTGGGTCAAGTGTCTAGATTTATTTATCATTTCACCAGTGTACTTCCTGAGAGCAAAGCAATTGTCCGGGGAGGATAAGCTGAGTCTTCATTAGTGCTGGCCAGAGAAAGATGGCTTGTGAGCCCTCTAGGGAAAAAATGTCAGAGGAAATACAAGACTGTTTAGGCATGTCTGTACAAGAGGTAGCATAGGAAGCTGCCATATATTGCATTAGACCATTGGTCCATCTAGCCTGGTATTGCCCATTCTGACTGACAGCCATGGTGTTCCAGAATTTCAGGCAGAATTCTTTCCTAAACCTACTTGGAGAATCCTGGTATTTCAAAGTGGTCTTCCATCAGAGTACTAAATAGATCTGAGCCTGAGTCCCACACTCATACATACCATTATATATTATTCCTATAACAGGAATACAGTAATCTGCTTAAAACATTATGCTTGGGACCACAACAACAAAAAGGCTATTTCTTGGGAAATCAATATGCATTTATTAAGCTTCCCCTACCCATCAAAAATAATTGCACAGAGGGGATCTATGAAGAGGAAAGGCAACCTAATAATATGGAAAGAATAAAAACCATTTTGCCTTGGAAAGGGGAAATGATTTCTGAGTCAAAAAAAGTTGTAGGGTGGTTTATTTAATCAATGAGTTACAAGTTAAAGACTCTGGAAAGACAAAAAGTCACTTCCAAAACTCTGTGTTAGCCCCCTGTTATATCCTTCATAGCACTTTTTTATTTTAATTTTAAAAAGCATGCCACAATGTAAATAGATTTATGCACAAAATACCCTTAGAATGGCAGTTTCTGGGACAACTAAGAAGACTGTTAAGATAGACAATTTACTGGTTGTTACACAACTGCCATGAACAAAAATCCAATTTGAAGCATCTGGCAACATCCAAGGGCATTTCTCTAACAGCAGCTTATCAGTTAGCTTTATGGAATGTGCCAAGGAGAACAGGAAAATATCTGAAAAGAACTGAAAATAGCTTAAAACTACAAAAGACTGGCACCTGTCTGCTCCTTTGCACTGTTTTGCCCTTTCATTCCTGATGTGTGTTGGAAGCTGTGACCCAAGTGATCCCTTTCTACAGTGTGTGAAAACTGTTTGAGAAGATTTCTTATTGTTAGTATCCTTATTCAGCACCTCTGACTCTTTGCTCCTTGAGTAACCAAGAATAGTCAGTCAAAAGAGATTTTGGCATCCTAGATTTGGTATTCTAGACTTTAGTAGAGGCTGCTGGGATGAAATAAATTGCTGTTGTTTTTAATTAGAAATGCTGAAAAATTAAGAAGAACACGAACCATGGAAAAGGAAGGGAGAAAGGCACAATGTTAAAAAGGCATGGGACAGAAAGCAAAGGAGAAGGAAACAAAAATGAAGAAGATGAGACAGGATGACAGAACATTTTAATAGGTCAAAAACAGAATATAAAAGGCATATGAGGGGAAATTGGAAAAGAGTCGAGATTAGCCGAGCAGGGACACAGTAACAAGATGCAAGAGTGAGAGACTGGAGGATATGCAGACTTATATAAATGTATAGAATGGCATGAAGTAGAAGACTCAACTGGGCCCAGTATGATCAAGGAACACCCAATTTTAAATCTCTAACTAGTTATGAAGCTCACATGTCTTTTGTAACACATATGTAACATTTTTGAACATCCCACATCTCAAGTATACTGCTCCCATTGTGCAAATGTAGTGTAAATATCACTCATACCACCCACCATCCCAATGCTAGACTGAGCTACAAGGCAAGTCCCCAGCTGAAATCCTGCTTCTGCCATGAACTTTACACAAGTCACTCTCTTTTACCCATTATCCCTCCATCCTGCAATATTGGGGGGTGGAGGGGGCAGGTAAGAATACTTTGGATGCAAAGACTGTGACTAAATAATGCATGTGAGGAACTTGGAATACTCAAAAACAAAACATTAGAATAACAATAAAAATATTCAGTATTATTATTATTATTACTACATTATCAAATCCAGACCTTACCATCGCTTCCATCCCTGCCAGTCCTTCCTTCCCCTCCGGACTGAGAATACTCTTATTCTTTCTCTCTTGAGCTGTTGCTTGCTCTATGAACCCTTCTGCATGATTTTTATTTATCTATAGGGCTTTCTAGATTGGCAGGAAAGTGTGACATGAAGTTGCCTTTTCCTTAATGCTTAGCAGCTGCACCACAGCCTTTAGATGGAGCTGCGCTGTTCCGCAGTTTTTAAAAAAGAAGCTGGGAAAACCAGCACCTTTTTAAAGGCGCTTCTTCTCCCCTAAAACGCAAAAAAAGCGTTTTCATGTCACACTTTCCCTTTTTCTCATCTAAAGGCTAGAGTTTCATGCAGCCATGAACACACTTCTTTTTGCCAATCTAGATCAGGCCTATATTTTTAAATAATTGGCTGAAATGTTGTAAAGGCAAAATGATAATTGATAATTGAACTAATGATTGTTCATAGTGCCAATGGTGAATATTAATTTTACTAGATTTTAACACAAAGAAAATTTCATACATGCTGCATTTGTAAATAATCTGTAGACGTGGGATAATCTCCTCCATCTACGATAAAGGATAGATGAAGACTGTGAACTAAAACATGGGGTGCATCTACACTATAGAAATCATGCAGTTAGACACCACTTTAAGTGCTGTAACTCCATGCTATAGGATTCTGGGATCTGCAGTTTTACAAGGTCTTTAGTCTTCTCTACCGAAGAGTGCTGGTGCCTCACAAAATTACAAATCCCAGCTATAGCAGTCACAGTGGTGTCAAACTGCACTATTTCTACAGTACTGTTTAGAAACTACAATGATGAGGATACTACAAGCCAATGGATGATCAGCTAAATTTTCTGTTATGTTTACTTAAATACAATTAATCTGGAAGAATCTTTTTTGAAAAATTATTGCCTGTATTTAAAAAGCCCCAGGTCAATCAGAAGATACTTCCATGGAAGGAAATAGAGGTTCCCAGTTTCCACATTTCTGTCACCAGCTGCCATTCTTCCTCAGCCCCAAGCGTATTCCGTTTCAGAAATGTGGAAAGCTCAAAAAAAATTGACAGATGCAAACAGGAAGGTGGTTGTGGGTGTGAAAGAACTATTCTGTTAGCAAGTTGTTGGACATAACGTAACTGGGTGTAAATGTATTCTTTGAGGAAAATATACTCACTCACCAACCCAACACACACCTCATATCAGAAAAAAATGAAACGTTATGGTAATCTGAGTCCAGAACACTAGAAAGGTGGTCCAATCAGTGTCCAGATAAAGGAATATCTTGAGAATGAGTGTTTGTAAGCCACTCAGTGTTAGGCACTTTTGAAACTTTTATATCCTATTGATTTTAGTAAAAGAATTAAATAAATATCTTTTTAATGCAAAAATCTATGAAAATGTCAAGTGCTTTGCCTGGACTGTGACCATTAAAAACAATAACAACAGATCAGCCTCTTCAAAACCAAAAAATAATCTTGACAACTGTTCTATATCAAAATTGGTATTCCATAATAATTGCCCAGTTAGACTAAGTCTGGCATTCATTACTTCTCATGAGCACATATGTTCTTTGATAATATCACTTCTAAGTGATAACAGAAAAACCTTGTGAGAATCCTTTGAAGCATAGTTAAAAGCAAACCCAAAAAATGTGTGTAGGCACTGAAAAGTTAATTGTTAAATTGTAAGTTCAAATCACCTAGACCCTTAGGTTGGTTTTTTTTTTGGCGGAGGGGGGGGCAACCATAAATGTACAATAATGTGCTAGAAAGTAATAACCAATCTGGCATAAAAGAACACTTGCAAATAAAACTGAAAATGTTACCAGCCAGTTCAGTATGTTACTGGCCTCCCACCAACAAATACTAATTTATAAGGGCACCTCAAACATGTTATTTTCACCCAAAAGTCAATCATGTGGAATTCAATTGCGCATACTCCCTGACAACTATGTTTAAAATAGGATCCTAATATAATCAAAAGCCTAGAAGGTTACTTAGAGGGCTTCTGTCTTCTACAGAGTTTGGAATGGTTTCTTTTTGGACCAGAACTCACAGAATTCCTGAGGCAGCCTAGTCAATGATTATAATAAACATGTTTTTTCAGAAACAGCTAAATAAACCATCCTGTTAAAAACATCACTAACCTAAAACAGTTTAAAAGCATTTCAAATGTAACTATGCACATACAAACACAAAAAACATTGAAAGGGCCCCTTTTGTGTCCTCCTCAAACAAGAATATGATGATGGTAACATTTCCAAGCAGTGCCTGCTATAAATTTTGACAATGTGTACACAACTACTGAAACTCATAAAAATTAAATTCGGGTATAAAAATTACAAAAGACAAAGATGATTTTAATGCTCTGAACTAGTACTTCTGAGAACCAAAGAATTATCTTATTGGATTATACCAGGGTTCCACCTAAACCAACATGCTGTCTTCCATAATAGTGTAAAAGATACCAACATGACATCCTCAAGGAAGGTGTGCAGAAGGTACTCTTTGTTCCCATCTTCCAGTAAAAAAAAGGTATACATCCTTAGAAGATGGAGATTCCTTTTAGATTAAGATGGCTAACAGCTATTGACAAACCTATCTTCAACCCAAGCTACCAGCCTTCGCCACATCTCATAGTAATAATTTCATAAGAGCAACCATGCTAAATCAGTTGCAACAAAAACAATAAAGAGTTTTGTGACACCTTTAAGACTAACAAATTTATTATAGCATGAATTTTTGTGGATTATATCCTGCTTTACCATAGAGTGCACAGAACTCATTGGACTTCCCATGGTAATGAATGCTACAAATTTCTAAATACCAAACTGCTTTCCCAAGACAAGGGACTCTCATGTGTAATGCCTTTACAAAGCTAGATTGCAATTACAGTACCGTAACTAACAGTGCAAGAGGGAGATACTGCCAATCAGTACTGAACTAAAAGTCACTATCTCCTTATCACTAATAATTATGTTGCCTCCTGGTTGGTTAGTTGATTTTGCAGGAAAAGGGTATACCAATTATTCCCTCAAGCAGCCTTTCTGGTGTCTCCTCTCCATTCATCCATTTTGCAGAACAGGAAGTAGACAATAGAGTACAATAATGTTAGTGGGAAGGGAACTCACCATAGAACGTTATATTTCCTATATCACTTGACCATGACATACAGTAGAGTTTCGATTATCCAACCTTCGGTTATCCAACATTCCGGATTACCCAACGTCACAGCTGCTGTGATTTCTTTAAATTTTCTGTTTCTTTACATTTTCAGAGGACTGAACTGTTTATACTGTACATCACAATGTTAATCAGTGGTTTCTTTACATTTATTTTCAATGTTATTGCAATAAAACTTCAATACATTTGCACTTCATGGTGATTTCAAGGCTTTTCTTGGACCTTCCAGATTATCCAACATTCTCGATTATCCAACTACCAGCTGGTCCAGTTTATGTCAGATAATCGAGACTCTACTGTAATTATTCTAGTTCTTTTTCCTTTTCTTTTCTTTTTACATTCTGTTATATTTTTATAGATCGTTGTACTAAAAGTAGAAGGAACACTTACCGGCTTTCGAGTAGGTGTGACTTGAACAGAATGGTAGAATTCTGGCTGGACTCTGCTGGCTTTCTTGACTTTTCTTTTCTTAACAGATGTTTCTTGCTCGCTCAGCTGACGTGCTTCTACTAAGGGTTGTGTTTCTTCCAGACGAGGTACTACTCGTCTTCTAATATGGCGTGGACTTGGTCTAAATCCCTGTTAAAAGGAATGAAAAGGAATTTTATAGTACCTGGTGGTTATGATTCATTCTGTGTAATAGAAATATTATATAAACTAGAACTAGTAGTCTGATTCACATCTAAATATTAGACAATGATTGACACATTTTCTTATTAAACTTTTAATTTCTCCCTTTTTACATTACTTTCTCTTCAGTAATTTTTTTTACAAAGCCGAATAAGAGTAAATCATTGAAAAACCCAAGTTTGATTTCACTTTGATTAAAGCTAATAACCAAAGTCTTAATAGGGAAAAATGTATTATTCACAACCAAGATAAATTAAATATTATGAGACAGAGAGAGAAATGTGTCCACATCTCCACTGTCATTAAGCTCACTGGGTAATCTTGGACTAGTTATTAACTCTTAACCTAAACTATTCAAGGATGTGGTAAGGGTAAATGTAGGACATGGCATAATAATGATGATGATGATGTTTATTTATAGCCCGCTCTTCTATTCGCATAATTGGAGCAGGTTATAACAAGATTAAAAAATACAGATTAAAACAGTTATCCTACCCCTTCCCAACCACCCACCCCTTAAAACTAAATTAAACCAATGAAGACTTAAAAACAGCAACAATAAAAACAAGGTACAACCTCATGAACAAAGTTCTTGTGAAAAATAGCATTCACTATGGGCCTTTACAGACCACCCAAAAGGGGCAGTCTGTAGGCGCCCAGGGAAGCGCCGGACTGGGGCCTGGGCTGCCTACCTAACAAATTGCCACTTCTCCGTGGCCTGAAGTGGGGTGCAGCGGGTGCCCTGGGCGCCCACTACACTTTTCCATCCATGGCGCTCCTGAGGGGAGAAAGGGGCCACTGCTGCAATCCCTTTCTCCTCAGCATCATTGGCATGGAGTTCCTTGCGCTGCAGAAAGGGAGCCATAGGCACCCTCCTGTGGCACGATGACGTCAGGCGTGCACCGCGCCGTGTAAACACGACACACACAATGATGTCATCGCAGCGCATGCATATGGACAGCACGCTGTAAAGAAGGCACCATCCATACATGCTAGGGCTGGAGAGCGTGCAGATGCTGTGCCCTCCCCAACCCTAATCAGGCCCCGGGGACGGTCCTTTTGGGCCATCTGTACTGGGCCTATGTATGCCATCTTGAAGTTAGGAAGAACCATTCTTGGGAAGAAGTTTTAGGTAATAAAAATTGATACATACATACATAGTAGCTGTCCAGTAGCAATCATGACTATTGCCTCGCTTATTTTTCTGAACAAAATGCAGGCTTGTAATGATGCTAATATCCTGACTTAAACAACAAATGGAGCCTAAACACTTACACCCAAGAGCACTCATATATTTCAATTAGTCTTATGTAAAGATATAGCCCTCTAGTATTTTGCCTTGCTTTTCAAAAACTGTGTGGTTAATATTGTTTTTTAATACCATTTTATAGTGTTTAGGTGTAAACACTGTATTGTTGGTTTTCTGCAGTCATCTTTACCATGCTATTTCAAAGGCAGTTCAAGTCCCTATAATCATTAAAGATGAGAACTTGATGTAAAAGTTCTGAAGCAATTAAAAGTTTATTAAAGTAATAAAAGAAGACATACAATCCAGGCAAGTTTAAAAGCCTTTTTATGACCCATTATTTTCAGTCAAAGATATTCAACAATGAACACAATCCGATCCAAGTTAACCAAGGGACGAAACAGATGGGCAGGAAAAAGTGGCTTGAAGGTGCCTTTTCTAAAGCCACATTGAAACCCCACCAACTGCACCGCCAGCTCCCAAGGCAGCGGGAGTGCTCATGTCATCACCACATGACATGGCTTCAAGCCAGGAAGAAGCAGGGAAAAGCTGCTTTTTTTGAAATGGCTTTTCTCTGCATAAGATGCCTAGAGGGCACTTTCGGGCTGGGTTCAAAGCTTGTGTCATCTAAATGCCACGCCTTCAAGCCACCTGAAAGCACCTCTTTTTGCCTGTCTGTGTAGTCCCCAAATCAAAATTGAAGTCCAATTAGTTTCAGTGTTGGAGTGTTCAAAACACAGTCTTCCCACTGAATTCAGAGGGCCTCTAAAATGCTTAATTTTGAGAGGATTGTGTCTTCTGAAATCAACAAGACATAACTGCTACCTAGGAATTTATTACAGGTGGCTTTTAAACCACCATAAAAGTTTAATAATAGTGCCTTTGGCGGTATCTATCGCACAATGCCATCCTCGCCTTGTCTTCTCATTGTGGTTAATCCACACTTTGCCACTGGTGGGGAAAAACTATCAATAGGCTCCAAATTATGCTAATAAAACGCTAGTACGCTGGTACAATAAATTATCCTGTGGCAATTCCAGAATTGGGTGAAGGATTTTTCATCTTTTTCTTTTTTGTTAAATTCCATTAGCAGAACTCCAGAATTGCATTTAAAAAAACCCAAACAGATACAGAAACACAAAAACAAAAGGCACGCTGGGTATGGCCTAGGGAAGAGAGATGGGGTTAAGGATGAGGGTGAAAGAGAACATGCAGGACCAGCAACAGGACCAATTGTGCTAATGAAGGGACATACAGTCGGGAGTGCTCCCAATCTGGTACATATGCACTTCCCTTCATTAACATGATTGTGCTATTCCTTAGAGTTCATCTCATCATAACAGTACAATCTAGATGCAACCTAGCTTTTCCTTTTCTGCACATACACTTCTATTCAGCAGAAATTTATATTGTTCTACATTAGAGGTTATGGGTAGATATAGAATACTGCTGAATTAGAAAAAAGTAGATTTTAAAATAAGGAATTGATGCATAAAATAACTTTTAAAAGTTCCAGTACCAAAGTAGGAAGATAGTTAACCAAAGTGTTTGGGATTTAAAATGAAGAAGAAGACGAACATGCTGAATATGCAGCACAACAGATGCAAGCAGAATAAAATTTTGAGAGGCTTGCTTATGTAATAGAAGAATCTCTGAATGGTTAAGCAGCTCTAAAAGTGCTTAGAGATACATGCCAAAGAGGGATTTAACTGTGTGTGAATGAACTTTGACAAATAAATTAACCTGCAGGTTTCTGAGTTAACTAACTCCTTTCTTTACAGCACCTGCTGTAATAATTGGTAAAATACTGTGCT
This sequence comes from Urosaurus nigricauda, assembly GCA_034509955.1. Lineage (NCBI taxonomy): Eukaryota > Metazoa > Chordata > Lepidosauria > Squamata > Phrynosomatidae > Urosaurus > Urosaurus nigricauda. The sequence continues at coordinate 248,406,842 of JAOEGL010000001.1, forward strand.
TAAACTTAATTTTGAAAATATTAACCTCTCCCCATTTCTCAGCACAATATTCCATGAAATAAGATTGTTGTAGCTTTAAGACTTCATCTGCTTTTAATGCTGGCACTTACTCCTCACTCCAAATCATAAGCTTATATTTACTGTATATGATTTGCTACAAGAAAGAGTCCTGATTTCAAGTGAAAAGTATACAGCACACTAAAGCAAGCTTGCTCACAGACTAACACAGTGTACTTGGTTTTAGGCTACTATGGGTGTTTAGGACTAAATTCCATAGAACTCAGTAGGATTACTTCTAAATAGGTATGTACAAGGTTGCAACTTAATGATCACAATGCATGCATTGCAAAGCTTGTCATTATGGAATTACTGGTATGGTCTGTCCTGGCAGAAACAAAGCTAGAGCTTCCATAACTTCAGGTCATTTAACAGCCTCAAATTTGGGAAGACAGCATCTAATAGAGTGCTATGCCACCAGTCAGAGCACAGGGGAAAAATTGAACTACAAATCTAGACTCCCCAGTCAGCATTGCCACAGTCAGCATGGTCACAGAAAATAATTTTATCAATCTTTGCTTTTGCTAAGTACTTAAGCACTTGAAGGCTGGCTGTATGTGTCTAGGGCGGAGTGTGTGGGTGTGTATGTATGTAATAGGCATGTGAAGAAGGAGACAGAGCTTGGTTGTATGAGACAGGGAGTTCAGGCTTCAGTCCTAAACACACTTGGTGGAGAGTAAGTCACACTGTATTCTACTGGACTTACTTCTAAGTAAACCTGTCCAGATTTGCTGTGTGCAACTATGAATTTGAAATGATCCTCCTCTATACAGTGTTTGCACAATTATTCATACTTAGTGACTGTTCTCAGGACAATTTGCATGTCCTGCAGTCTCTAGGACCCAGCCTTGATGAGCTTATCGGATGTCAGCTTCCTCAACACTAGCCACAAGATGCAAAACAGAAAAAGACTCATCTGAAAGTCACCTGTTAAGATAAGCTTTTAAAGCTATAGCCTTAGTTTTGCTTGTGTTGGTTTGATCAGCACCTAAGGTGGGGGACAGCAACTAGTGTGTGAAATAAAGCCTACAGTTTTAATCATACCCTACATTGCTGCTCCAACCAAAACAGCAATTGTAATGAGTGTCCAGAATATGTGCGTGCTTGCAAGGCAGTTGTCCTGGGGGAGGCAGGAGAAACCTCTATTGTAGCTGAGAAAAGCTGCAATTAAAGTGAGTTATATATACAATCACAAGTGCAAAATTTCTCTTATATTCTTGGCCTTTCAACTACCAAAGAGACAATTTGCTTTTTAATCTGAACAATAATTTGCATTTTGACATAGGATCTTTGAGATTGAGATAAAGAAACTGGTAGCATACGTTTTTGTAAACTGCAGTTTAAAATAAGATGCACATGACGAAGTAGACTTAAGCCTATGAAAGCTTATGCTACCAACTTCTTCCCCTCAGTTAGTCTCAAAGGTAATAAGATATTCCTTTCCATATTAATCCAAATTAACTAACACAGCTATGCCTTTGATTAAAATGGAGAACCCTGAAAAATCTGTAAAGGTGAGAAGTTCCTGGAAGCAAACTCTATTCCTGAAAAACATGTTTTTTACATTATGATGGAAATCATTGCATTTGGATGCCAATTAGTTTCCAGATGCTGTGGAAAAGAGCAATAATAAGCAATTTAAAAATATATAACATCATGATAGGATTCAAAGTACCATGCATTTAATTCTTTGAGCACCTGCTTCCCATCCTGCCACACCAAACAGAAGTCCAACCATCTTGCTATCATCTTATATAGCACCCTGCTTTATATGTGAATGAAGTGTCACTCAAAGTAGTATGCAACTATGCTCAGAGTAGAGCTACGGAGAGCAGGGATTTGAGGGCAATGCCCCCAAAACATCAGAATTCTGCCCCCATGAATTTTTCCTTTGAACTACAAATTTCAAGCATTGCACAGAATGAGACACTGAAAACTGTTCACACCTAGAACTCATATAGTTGCTGTGTATGCATAACTTTGCTAATCTAGTCTTTCTCTTTCTTTTAGATGCCTAAACCATCTAAATGCTCAAATGAATTTTTAATTTATTGCAATGTTAGAAACTTAGCGGCTGAAGGAAAATTTCATTTGAAGATCAAAGTTCTCTTTGGGGGCGGAGCAATGCTCTCATTCTCTCCCCCAGTAACTATTCTGGCTATGCCAAGGAAAAAAGTTTTGAAAACATCCTATTTTTACTAGGATATTGAACACACCTTGCTTGAGCCTAAGGCTGCAAGTTTATGTAAACTTACCTGGGAGCAAGTACCACTAAATACAGTGGGCATTATGTCTGAACAAAAATGTAGAGGATTAAAAGGATTTTAAAATTAAATTTAAAAAAAATGGAGTCCCCTTTGCTATTTATTGGGGGGGGGATTAAGATTTCTTCCTGGATCAGTTCAGGAAAATGGGATATACTATCCTTGAGAATTTGGGTATGAGATTATGTTAGTACTATATACAGTGGGCCCTGCTGAGATTTGGATCCAAGACCCCCTGTGGATAGTAAAATCTGTGGATGCTCTCAAGCTCTATTAAATGCAATGGCGTAGTAAAATTGTGTCCCTTATATAAATTGATAAAATCAAGATTTTTTTTAATTTAAAATTTTTAAATATTTTCAAGCCATGGATGCTTGAATCTGTGGATAAAAAAATCTGTGGATATAAAGGGCTAACTGTACCACTAAATTTTCATTATAGTGATATAGCTGGTGTGTTATCTATTAGACTTTTAAACAGATAAACACAGGAACACAATGAAGTTTATGTCTAACCAAATTGGGCTGGGGAAAAAAATTGGACATGTTGCCAGATTAGAACATCTATACTGCCATAAATTAACAGCTCCCAATCTGTTTGCAGCCATCTCACATAAACTGTAGGAGAATCTCGGCTACAAAGAGGTTATCTGTCATTGACTCAAATGACAAGCTCAGTGGTTAGCCTGCGGCTGTCTGTTGTGACTGACAGAAGTCTTCCAGAGTTGAAGACAAAGGTTTTCCTGTTATCTCAGATCCAGTCTGAGTCAGAAATTCCACGAGCTGAACATCCTACACCACTGAGTTGTACAGCCATCATGTGACAAATGGTTATCAGTCTTGATCAGGAATGATGTGTTTAAAAGGAATCACAACTTTCTAGGCAGATCCAACATGAGTTTTCATTGTTCACAAAGGGATGCAGCCATGGGGCCCTTTCACACAACACAGTGGTAGAGCTCTCATTCCATTTTAACTGGTATGGTTCCATACTATGAAATCCTGGGACTGATAGTGTTGGAAAGAGCATTTTTAATTTTCCACCAGAGAATTCATCTAGTGCCTTCCCAACTTGCAAATCCCAGGCTTCCACAGAATGCAGGCATGATAGTTTAAGTAGAATCATAATGGTATGATTGTGTAGTGTGAATGGGTCCATGGTGTAGAAATCTGGGAGCTATATTTATGGCCTTAAAACCCTTCAAATTCCACAAACCAGCCTTCTTCAGGCCATTAAAAATGGTGAACTCCCTTTCCTTGAAACATCCAGGAGAAGCAGTTTACCTTTTAAAAAGGTTGTAAGCACTGGTCTAATTTTTGTTTTTTTAAATAAAGAAATCCTTCTCCCTGCACACCAAAAAATCAGAAATGGATCTCTGCCCACTTCTGGTTTTGTTACTGCCTTCTTCCCAGCATTTTTTGCAGTCCATACAGCCTCCACAAGATCTATGAGGCAGAAAATATGCCTTTCAGACCTGCCTCAGTTGTCCGTCCCATTCTAAGAGGATACTTATATCCTCAAATAGCCATCCCTCCATGTTAAAGAGAAAATACACAACTGTAATTTGATTTGAATAGGCAAAAGTCCAAAATGGGTATGGCTAGAATTTCTAATACCAACATGCATCAAAATATTCTCATGTGATGGTAGTACAGTACTGGTTGGCACAAATGCCAATATTATCACTGGCCTAAAAGGTATACAAAACATTGATAGGATTTTTATCTAGTTAATTTTTAGGGATAAAATGAAAACTCAGTGATTTGTGTGAATATCAGAAAATTAACTCGCCTTGAATCCCATTGTGGAGAAAGGAGGAATATAAATCCTGGAAACAAACAAACAAACTCTGGGATAATTCTAACAGTAAAACAGAATAAGCAAGCTATACTTAAAAGCAGGATTATGAAAAAGCTAGGTTGAATCCAGGATCTAATCTGCACTGGAGAAATAGTGACATTTGACACTACTTCAACTGCCATGGCTCTATGCTATAGAATTCTGGGGTTTGTAGTTTTGTGAGATATTTAGCCTTCTCTGTCAGAGAGCACTGGTGCCACCACAAACTACAAATCCCAGATTTCCACAGCACTGACCCATGGCAGTTAAAGTGGCACTAAACTGCATTGTTTCCCCAGTACAGATAAGATCCAGGTGGGTGTTAAGAGGAGTTCTCTGGGTGCTAGAGAAAAGCAGGATAATGATCCCCCCTTTCCTCCTTCCTTGAAGTGTCTGGCACCACTTCCATGCTGTTCTAAAGGGATAGAATATGAAAACGTTATTTATTTTTTACTACCAGGTACAGCTCCAGAAGCCCCCTGACAATGTATTGTCCAAGCTTTGTCCAGACTGAACATGGTAGGAGTTCTGCTCCTCTGTTCTCCAGCATAAAGCTTCCACTGCATCCCAGTTCCCTTTGCAAATGTTCCCTTTCCATTCAAGCCTGGATCCAACCCCATACCAGTTAACATTAATCTAAAAAACATATTATCAGGGGATCTGATTTTTAAAATGGCTATCAAAATAGAAGAGTCTTAAAACTGGCCAAGAAAAACGTGGGTGAATCCTCCTTGGGGAGCAATTTCTTAGCATAAGAACTTTTTGAATGTTCTTATCTAACACTAATAAAACTAATAGGCTTTCTACAATGAAATGTGTGCATGCTTTTTTATTAATTTTTTTAAACTAAAACTGTTTGCAAGGGAGCTACACTTCTACATGATCCATGAATCACTTTGTATGCACTGTGGCTTCAAATGTTACATCTGAATTCATAGAACTGATGGAAAATGTCACCCAAGCATCAGTGAGTTCACTGAAAATCAGTCAGTCACTTTATTTGTACAGTGCCTTTCCATTAACAAAATGCTCATTGTGGTTCACAACAAAGAAAGGCAGAAAAATAACATTAAGTCAATGGTTTCGTGACAGTCATGCCATACTCTAGATGTGTCTAAACACAAGGGAAAATGAAAACATTGTGGATTATCCACCCAATGAACATTCAAATCACTTTAACACTAATTAGCAGTAATATTCAACTCCCTCTAGCATAGACACGCAGGCACATCTGTTTTGCCATGTCTTTAAGCATCAACCCTATTTTTAAAAAGCCTAGTGTTAAAAAAATACAAAGAATAAATAAATAAAATATAATTCTTTTGTGATTCTGTTGATATGAGAAAAATAGCCATGCAAATGCTAAGGGGTGAAAATACCTGTTTAGGTGATCAGAACATTTTTTTTTTTTGTGGTACCATGTTAGATTGTATGGAATATGTGTATCACCACCTTTAGTAGATAATAGTAACAGGAAGATACTGTTAACTATCACTTTAAAAATCAATAGTCTTATATTTCCACTCCCCTCCTATAATCTAGTCTCCTTTCCTCTTCCTTTCTTATGTCAGCTTCAGTTCTGTCATAGAGAACAAGGACAGATTTAGTGACTGCTAGAGGCAGCAGCACTATCTACACAGCTAGTCACTCCACAGCTGAAACAAACAGTTTATCTCAACTTGTAAAGCTGGCAAGTTGGCAACACCAATTGACCTATGTGATTGGTGTTCCATTTATTTTGTTTGTGTGTGTATGTTTAGTGATGGGAAAAGTTACAGCATCAATGGCCAGTCAGTAATGATATGTGATCAGGTCTATGTGTGTAAATTTATAATTTTATATGGTATGAAGACCAGGGTTTGATTCCCAGTTCGGCCATAAAACCTGTTGGGCGACCTTGCACAAGTCATATGCTCTCAGCCTCAGGGGAAGGCAATAGCAAGCCTCCTCTGAACAAATCTTGCCAAGAAAACTCCATGACAGGTTCAGAAAATACTTAAAGGCACACAACAACAACTTGATATAAATAAATCATGAATCCAGGTTTAAACATTACAATTGTAATTTAAAGAAAAATCAGATTAAAAAATTGGCCAGAGGGAGAGGGAGGCTAAAGGCATTCCTTGCTTGTAGGGCTATTTGGTTGAGAGCAACAGTGAAGAATCTCTGATCCATGAGGAATGGGGTTCACCAGGCCTCCTCAACCAGTTTCTGTTTTGCCAAAACTCCAGACAAGGTACCTTCCTCTCCCACAAATCATATCCCATTGAAAAGTGAGGGATACAGGGAGCCTGCTCTACCAGACACTTCTGGATGAAGGCATCTAGGATGCCTTGAACCAGTAGTTTCCAAGACTTCCTTGGAAAAAAAGGATTGTGAACAATTTACCTACCACTTCACAGATGAAATCACTCAGATCCATTCCAACATGGACACAATTGCTGATACAGGTCCAATTTCAGTAGATACTTTTCAATTCATATGGATATGGACAGGCTCCTTGGAGACATGAGAGCCACCATTATGTGCTAGATCCTTGCCTCTTCTGGCTCATTAAACAGGTTGTAGGGGGGAATGGGCCTAGTGGGTAAAGGAAGTGGTAGATGCCTCATTACAGCTATCCAAGATCCCAACATGCTTGAAGGAGGTAGCTATATGACCTTTAATGAAAAAGCCTTCTCTGGATCCTACTGTATTGGATGGGCCAGTCTCCAAAATTTATTTCTTGGACAAGACACTGGGGTGTGTGACAGCAAACCAGGTCCAGTCGTTTCTGGATGAGAAAGATTATCCTAATCTACTTCATCTTAGCTTCAAGTCTGGTCATGAGACAGAGACTGCTTTGGTCACCTTGGTGAATGACCTATCTGGTAATGAGATAGCAGGAGTTCATTCATCTTGTTTCTACTGGGCCTATTGGAAGATTTTCACACATTTCTTGAAAAGAAACTCTAGGAGCCCGAGCTGGGGAACTCCTGCTCAAGTGCTTGGGCACTAGCCTTTGGGATCTCTCAGGGTCCTGTCTTCTATATATATGAGAACTATTTTCAAGCCATGGATGGTTGGATAAAAAAAATCTATGGATATGGAAGTCTTGTCCAACACTACTATTGTACCACACTGGCTCTTATATGCAGTGGTGTCACTAAGGTAGTGTCAGGGGTGCACCACTGCTCCTCAAATATCTGCTTTTTGGCAGAAATGGGCTGTGGCATTTGCCTGTGTCCTGTTAAAATGCTGAAGAGATGGTGTGAGTGGGGTGAGGATCAATGAGAGGAGAAGGGAGAGGTCCCAGAAGTTTTTTTAAATTAAATTTTAATTACAATAAATTAATACTTTTTTAAAAAATAAAAAAATATTCTTTTTAAAACTTCTTTTAAAATATCACCTTTTACTAAATTTTTGCTTCAATAACATGAAACTATGTATATGTAACTACACTGAGGCTGTGTGTATGATATTGTAATTTAAAGGTACAATGTTAATTTTGCTAAATCTTTATGTCACAACTACTACCATGACCTTCAGTGATATGCAGGAATTACGATTTATGAATAACACTAGTACAAAAAACATCACTAAGGGTTTGTATGGTGTGGTATAGGAGGAGGTCAATGGAGGGTGATACCATGAGTTACCACACCAGATGACACCAACCCTAATGATACCACTGGGTATATTGTTAATGTAGATATGTTCCTGGGTATTACATCTTTAACAGAAAATTTGGTACTAGCCTTAGAAATAACAGGAAAATAATCAGTATACGTTCTTGTACCACAAAAAAGAATAGCAATTTCAGCATATTTTTTACCCAAAGCTAATAATACACACATATAAAGGGAAACAACTAGGTCTGGTAAGCTTTGTGTAAGTAAAGAGAAACATTCTGGACCTTCTAGGAACCACTTGAAAGTTTATTCCAAAACGCACTGAGGGATAATTTTTATCTTACACTAGCCTCCACTTTTCATATGATATCTATTTTGGTGGCCAAGCTTATATTATGTTTTTTTAACATGCTAGGGATAGTTCATGAGATAGGCTTATCTCTCCTCCCCTTTTCTCTGTTTTGCTCCACACATACTCAGCAAGGAATTCTGAAGGCAGTAGCGTCACTGGGGAGCATGGGGGCGCACTGGGTGACATCCCAGGAGGGGGGTGACACCCAGTAAGCCCCCCATTCCCCATGCACCTTCCCTACATGTGCCACTTTGTCCTGCACACTCCATGCCCCATGCATGTGCTGCTTTGTCAACTGTGCATGCTCCACACACTGCACACTCCATCTCCAGGGAGCAGAGTGGCATGTGTGCAAGGGGGATAGAGGGGCACGCAGAGAGGGCAGCATGGGGAGAGGGATAGCACATGTCATCCTAGAAGTCCCACCCACTAGAAGTCCCATCCCAGACGTCCTGCCCATTGGAAGGCCAGTGCCAGAGGTCTCCCCCCCCCACACACACACACACACTGGATGACACCTGGTGCAGGAATACCGCTGTCTGGAGGCAGCTGCTGCTTGTCTTTCCTACTGTAGGCAGACACACATGGCTGCAGTAGGATCAGCTAGAGTAAAATCTCAGTCTTTCCAAGCTCTGTTTTGTTAATTGCATTGTTTACTGGAGGCACACTGTTGTAGCCTTCTCAGGCCCTTCTTCACTAGCCTCCATTTGCTGCTACTTCTAAAAAGCTTCAAGCTAGACAGAGCATAAGGAGGAAGGAAGACTGGTCAGGTGTGAAAAGGAGTTTCTTTGTCAGAGGATTTGTTAACTGAAGCATGCCTGTACTTCCTTAGGGTCATGATAACCAGCAGTGTTGTATGAACCATCTTGTTTGTGCTAGGAAGAACTATGAAGGGGCAAGCAAAGAAGGGAGCAAGAAGCTGTTCCTATCCAAGTTCACAGTGGGATGGTAGTGCTTATGCAAAATGTATACAGTACTTCCATTTGCCCAGCCTAGATTGGTTTTAGAAATCCAAGGGCGGGACGCTCTGCTGCAGCACATTAAGTGGATTCCCTCTGACCCAGCCTACGTGACTTTCTGAACCTCCATCCATACGCATCATACTGATAGGTGGCTGGCAAATGTAATTTCAGACTACACATATTGCAGATGTGTGAATGCTAAACTACCTTTCCCAGCCAAAGAGTTCCTTGTGTGTCAACAGAAGTATCTGGAAGGGACAAAGGCCAAAATCTTTAAAGTCACTCACACTTCAAGTGGCAGAGTTTAAAGGTGTTTTCCAAAGCACATGGCCTGTGAGGATTAACCAATAGGACAACACAATAGCCAAAATGACATTGATGAATATATACTGGTTAAGGCAACATTTGTGAAAGCACTGAGTAATCAGACAGCATACCTTTATGTGAAATCAACAGTGATTTCCAGCTAATATACCTCTTTTGTCTCATTTTCACCCAAACAGTTCATTCTGGGGTGGACGAGTGTGAAGGTATGTTTATGCATATGCACACACACACAAACACCATCCTATAAAGGTATCTGTCTGTTTCCTTGAATAAATTTATTGTAAAAATACCTATAGTTTCTAAAGGTGCTTCTTACTGAAAGCAATGTCAGATTATTAATTTGATTACCGCTGGAGAGATGAAGCTCCAGAATCTGTAAAGCAGATTCTGCAAAGGCTTTAAAGAACTACAAGACAGTCAGGACAGGAGGTTCACAGAAGGACATTGCTCAAGCCTGTATTTTTACTCACAGTGCCTCCTCCTCTTAGACTTGTAATCTGTTATTATATATAGACTAAACAGAAGAGCAGTCCAGCTTACAGTGAAGGCATAATGTAGCCTGTCTTCTTTAGAATTGATGTCAGTAGGATGTATTACACTGGTATTCGTAGACCACCCAATTTAAAGAGCTGAAAAACACACAGATTACTTCCTCTGATTTCTAAAAAATCGAAATGAATGTGGCAATGGAGCAATAATTTATTTGCTTGCTAGGCTATTTGTAAAAAACACATAGGAAGCCAACTGAAGAAAGGCAGATATAATACAAGAAGGAATCTTGTGTATGCCATGTTTTTTTCTGTGTAAACCAAAGGAGAGCCTCACATATACACAGCAGAATGCAGAAAAGTCAATGATGTAATGCTTCCACTACTGCATTGTGCCCCAGCAAAAAATTAATTAATACCAACAGAGCCCACAACAAAATGTTGCAGTGTAACCCTGAAATTGTGTGTGTACATCAATCTGTCTGCTGTCTGAGGCTGAAAAAATGAGAGTTATCACTAAAGACAAAAATCCCTGCTAAAACTTACATTAATTATTTTCTACCTTTCAAACTAAGAACTGAGTTTGCAAAAGAGGGACATCCTCTGTTTGACACTATGTTTTCTTCAGGGGGGAGACAGACTGCACACTTGTGCCCAATTCCAACTACATTATAGTCTTTAAATTCTTCTATAGTTCTTCTAATTTCTCTCTGCTGGACAGTTTTGTTTTGTTTTGTTTTTTGCTCCTGTCCTGAAGTATCAGTACTGTATTAGGATATAGCAGGGAGAAAAATCATGTGGCCCTCCAGATGTTGCTTGACTCCAAGTCCCAGCATTTACACCAACAGCTAGGGCTATTGGGACATGCAGTCCAACAGCAAGCAGAAGAAAGTTCCCAATTCCCATCCCTACTATATAAATCTGAGATCTACAACAAAATGTAGCAGCGTGGAGTCCTCCCACTCATGCAAAGTAGTTTCTGGAATCTCAGTAAGTGCTCATAAGTGCACACTCAGAGAGCAAATCTCTTAAAGGTATGTTTATGTTCAGTTTTAAGAAGAGTATAAGTATTAATAAAACAGTGGTCAATTTTAAATGTCACATTTGAATGATAACTGTCTCTACACTAGAACCTACAACTGAGAAAATTTTGAATATGTGAACTGAGACAATTTACATTTGGGAGACAAACAAAAAAATGAGGGATAGTCAAAAGAGTTCAGACATCAATCACAATAAAAGAAGCTTCTTTGGGAAAAGGTTTTCACAGATAATGACAAAAATAATATCAAATTATTGTCCACAAGAAAAACAGTTGTTCAAGCTAAATAACTGTCTAGAAACTAAAAGCGTATCATACAAGTCACTCTATATACTGATTTGAATTGTTAATAAATTCTAATGTGCCATAATTTCCCTGCAAACTTATGCAGAAACTGTCCAGTTGAAACTCCATAAATATGTTACCATAAATATGCCAAGAATACTAAATTTGCTCCTCTCTGAATGTTTGTATGGGTCAGCAGTTATGACACTTGTGTGGTATTACCCAAAAACTTGAGAATATGTTTTCACACACAGCTGCACGTGCACCAAAGGTAAGTCCTTTAGCATATAAAATGTGCATGTATGGACATATGCAAGTGTTCTAGAATGCATTAGCATTCAGATTTTTCAGGACTCTACCTTATACTTTTCTTTTGATGCCTAAACTGTATTTCTAATATTCAGTGTCAATGCTAGAAATCAGGAGAATTAAGGAAACTCGGGGGAAGGGGTAAAATTCTTATTTGGGGCAAAGCCTCATTCCCCACCATTGCTACACCACTGATAAAACTATATCTACCTTACAGCAAAGCTCTGTCAGTTTTATACTTATTTAATTGCCATTCCAGAAATTTGCAGTTTAGCAAGGGCGGGCAGAATTCTGTGTTAAAGAACCATGGCTGAATTCCTCAGGACAGTGCTATGATTCGTTGAGTTCTGTACAGTGACTAATTTAACTCTGAAACGCAGGTATGCCCTCAGGCCCTGTTAAAAATTCATTAACAAAATGTTTTGGTTTTGTTCACTGAGTATGCATATATTGTTGGAGAAGATTAACTGTGACCTTAGGGAATATTCTTGGACACATTGACTTCAGTGGCAGGCCTAGCACCTTGCAGTGCAATCCTATACTTGTCCGCTAAATCCCATAGCTCCATGTAGCCTAATTCCATCTAGGATTGTATCAAACTGTAGCCTTAAACAAAGGGTGCCCAGAAGGTAGCCTGGAAGAGAGTATAGTTTACAGGGAGTCCACATTAGAATCACAGGAGTTGTGTGGCAGACAATTCATATGTGGAGTGGTGGGAGGTTTCAGTTAAGGGCTCCTGTTCTAGAAACAGCACATTAGAACCTTTGCAGACTATTTTATACTGAAATGCATATCACATGAACCGATTATTTTGGGTCCTTTCTCTTGAAAACCACTTCTCCCATACTTGAAAAGATAGCAGAATGGTCATGCACTTTTAAACCATCACTGCATTTGCGCTTCAGTCCTGTTACTTTCCATGTTAGCTTTCTTCACTTGAAATACAACAGTATTATTTATATCACCCTGTTTGCTCCACATCCTGTTCTATGGTTGTTTTTAAAGTACAAACCATAAGTCGTAATAGTGCACTTTCACAATTATGTAACACTATTATAGAACCTCAGATTGACAATATAAACACATGCGATTCTACTTCCACCATTTTTCCCTATGCTTTCTCCTACACACTAACACTTGCCCAGTTCTGCTTTTGTACATTCTGCTTTAAACTTCTTTGTATTTACTCTGTATTTACTCTTTAAATTCTTCCTTAACCAGGTGGTTTCCCTGAGCATCAATCCTTATATTGGAATTGTGCTATTGCACAAATCCCCATATACACACATGCATATACATATGCCAGAGGATGAAGAAGATTTTCTTGGGATCCCCAGTTCCCACCTAGCCCAACCACTAGAAGTATTCTGAAGTTTTCCTGCTGGAGATCCTAGAGAATCCCAAAGAGAGGAGCAATGAAACCACACTCACAATACACCTACTATGCTCCATTAATTGATTGTTATTTCCATTGGGAAAAGAATCTATTTCCAATCAACCAACAGTGGTACAGAAATATATAGTACTGGGAGTGCCACATATTGTATAATAAAGCTCCAGGCAAAGACCAGACTAATGCAGTGCAACTGCTGTATGTTGTGTGATAAGTCGCTAAATCAATAAGCATGTAATTGTTACCACTTATATAGAGCAATCAGATTAATTTTTACCTGACTGTAGTCTTATCCTTGAGGAATTATATTTGTTTCATGCACAAACTAACATTTATTTCATGCACTTATGCTTGGAAAAACACAACTATTCTTCTCCAGAGAGTTTATCTTCTTTATGAACTGTTAAACAAAAATTACATGACCATGCAGAAGGCCTGTGGATTGTATTGCATCATATTTGGTTATGACCACTCCTATATATTTCTGTATAGTTGGGCTCTCTGCTTAATGGCTCAGGTGGAAAAGAACATGTTGGTAGCTCTAGTCACTCCCATCATGGGCAATGGGGAAACTTTGGAGTTCTGTAACAAATAACTGTTGTATTACAGCCTGAGCTCCCATGAGCTATAGCCCATAAAATCTCGGGCTATAAAAATGTATTGGTCCTTAAGATGCCATCAGATTGCTTGTTCCAACAGATTTACCAATTGTTGTGATGGAGAAGCTATTTCCAATGTTTAAAAAAGTACTTTTTAACTGTTACCAGTATCAAAACTTGCCCAGAAGTGAATTCAGAAGTTCAGACCAACACTCCTAATTCAGTTAGTCACTGCTTCCAATTGTAGCAGAATGCAAAATAGGAAATAGTAGTGGTAGATTTCTGGGTTAGGAGAAGGGACTATACCTCTTCAAAAATCCTATTACAGTTTACAAATTGGTAACTACCTAGGCAGTTCCCTGCCATCAGGTTTGTAATCTAAAGACACAACATACATTTAACTATGGGTTAAATCCAGTTGCTAGCCACAACTGAAGTGGACCAGTGGCAACTGATGGTTTCCACATCAATGGGACAAGGAATCCATTCTGCTTTTAGTCCAAACTTTTGGACAAGCCTACACTACAAACCAGAGGAAATTCACCACCCTGAATGACATAAAAGTAACTATCCACCACTGGTATAGGCCCAGTAAATCAATGAGATTTACATAATCGTTAGCTTACTATTCAGCAATTGATTCAGTAAGTCTACTCTAGTTGGGACTAGCTTTTGGATTTAGGCCTGGCTTCTCTATATGAAAGAATGACCTGAAGTAGAAAACTCACACAACAGAAGAGCACCAGAGACTGTCTCTAGGTTCTAGTATTTTAAAGAAAAATTGCAGGCATTTTTAAATACAGGAGAGGTTTTTTACTTGCTATCTCTCACTTGAAGCTTAAGGGTTTTGAACCTACTCTGCCATTTTTGCACTCTCCTTGTGCTGCAACTGTATTATCGGGCTATCTAACAAAACTCCACACAGAATATTCGAAGGATGCTGCCAGACTGCAGAAATAAGCAGTTGACACCACTTTAATTGCCATGCCTCAGTGCTATTGAATTCTGGGATTTGTAGTTTTGTGAGCTATTTAGCCTTCCCTGTCAGAGAGCTTTAGTGACCCCACCAAACTACAAATCCCAGAATTCCATAGCACTGAGTCATGGAAATTAAAGTGGTGTCAAACTGCTTTATTTCTACAGTGTGGCAGCCCTCGAAGTCTGCAGTTGGCAACCTTTGTCTCTCACTGACAAAATTGGGAACATTCTTTTTTGCAACACAAAACAAAGATTCAGTATTCTGTAATAAAAGTTACAGAGGTTACGAGAATCTCATATTCCTACAGCGCCCATTAGCTCAGAAAGGCCAAAATGACTGTTACCTAATGCATGAATGAAACAAAGGCTCTTCCCCATTCATAATGCTTCTTGACTTTACTGGTCAGAGTCAGAAGGCCTGATGGGGAACGTATCTGGAAGTAGCTGGCCATGCTGCATGCAAGCTTCTGGGAGCTGTAGTCCAAGAAAGTATATTTTCCAAGCTCTAGTTCAGAATATATCACATTATCTCAGTAAGAGATTATTATCCCCCCACCCACCCACCCACCCAATTTTAAAAGTAGGGCTGAGAGAAAATGACTTGGCAAAATAGTTGGCATGGAAGGGGAATATTTTAACTAGAAATATACTGATATACAGCTTAGTGTGCATGATCAGGTTGGGGGTTGCTGGTACCTGGAGATTCTCCAACCACAGCCTGGTACAAAAGACATACACTGTGAATTAAAGAATTACAAGTCAGAAAATACTCTCTGAGTGCAAGAACTAGAATGGTACTCACAGCCCTTCCACACAAAAATTGGCTCGTGCTACCACAAGCTTTCTGGATTTTAGCAATAAGATTTAGAATGGGATGGAAGTAGTTTTTGTTGCTACCATTGTTAAACATCTGTACATTCAAATATATCTTTCCTTGTCCCAATTATTGTCCAAATCAAAGTAAGCACCTATCAGTTGAGTCGATTGCTAGGAAACTGGGCATATGATTGCATGAGGCCTTAGCCACTCTGTGACACTGGTTGTCAAGTTGTTGTTTGATTGCTGTCGTTTGCCAAAACACTGCTTTTTAAAAAACAGAAAGACAGAGCAAGTCCAGATTTGTGTCTTGTTGCCACCCTCACCCAAGCAGACACTGTGAAGATAACAGTCCCATTTATAATTAGGAAACAGTCACTGTGCGAGAGAGATAAACACAGATGCCCAATTTGTGGGGGGAATATTTTGTCTATTATGTCAGCTTTATAGACAGTTTCTATAGCAGGATAGGTAATTTAGTTCACACTCCAATAATTGTTTTTTGTTCCCCTCCAAGACGCAGATCCCAAAGACATTTTGTTTAATGTTTCTGTATGTGGCCCTTAATTTGTGCGCACAGGTCCTAGGAACACCAAATGTGACCTTCTCTATCTGCTGTTACCAGACATGGCATCAAATCTCTGTTCTCAAAAGATACGCAAAGTCCCTATCATTGATCACAAATGTCTGGAGAAAGATTAGTGATTTTTCTTCTGCCTTCACTTGTGTCCATCCCTCCATCCATTCCATGTATGATATCATTTTGGTTCAGCTCCTCGTGATCCTTTCCATAGTCTTTATCCATATATTTTGGTAGCTATTTGTCTAGCGTAACTCAATTGCATCCAGCATAAATTTGAAACACAACAATTATTTCCTTCTATCTTAAAATTACTCCATATCTCCTATAAATTAGAACAGTACCACTGCATGAAACTGCATCATAACTGATAAATGCTAGGTGAAAACACTGGAAACACTAATGTCCCCACATTAATGTTTCCACATAAAGAAGGAGGAAAAGACTGAGAAAGATAAAAAGAGAGAGAGATGTCTAGGTATAGTTGCTTTCATATCAGATAGATAAAAAGCTTCTGTTTTTTCTCTTTCACTGCATTTTTCTTGACCTTGTGTCTTAAACCTTCAGTGCTTAATGGAATATAGTTCTAAATTCTTAGGGGGAAGGGAATCCATCCAGAAACAAGTGATTCAACCTAGGAGATGATTCTCTGAATAGCTAGCACTCTCTTTCTCTCTGAATGCATTTCCCACAAATAAAACAGAAGTATAATTCAGCTTAGAGGCTTTACTGAATTTTCTTTTTACTTGAGCTTTGTGTACACGCAACAGCTTATAAATAACCCTGGAATTATCTTACTGAATTATAGCTTGAGATTTCCAAGGCTATTCATTATCATTCTATAGTAGCAACAAGAATTGTATTTATAGCTGTTTGTCCTGTTAAGTTGAAAATGGGTTGGCTGTAATAATGGGTCACAATGAAGATGGCTTTGGCATACACATATATGTACACATACACATATCGGCAGGTGACTAGTTGTCAAGTGAAGAGGGGGGTGCTCAGATATTACATCTGGCAGTTTGAGTTTCTCAAAATTACCGACAGGATTTTGTTATGTGTGCTTGCTTCTCTGGCTGACCTATTTTTATCACCAGACATGTATAAGCATCTTATCTATATGACAGAATGAATAAATAGATGTCATCTCTTGCAGTGACAGTGACAATCCAACAGGCTAAACCAACAGATATAAAGTCTATGAAATGTAAATTTTACTAAAGTGCATTTCTTCAACGTAGAACTAATAAATGTTGTCATCTCCCCACATCCAGAATAATATACTGTATGATCAAATGTTGGTTCCTTTGGAGAAGGAGTAAAATAATGTCACTAAGTATATTTTAAAAAACTCAAGTGGGAGTTATATTAGTTCTATTGCCGTGAAAAATGTGCACAATATAATCAACTGCATGAATATTGAGAAAACTTCACATTTTCTTATCACCATCATCTTTGTAATTAAGATTTCACAGACAAAAATAGATTGTAGCTGGCCCTATCATTAGACAAAGTGAGGAAGCTGCCTCCGGTGAGGGATGTTATGTGAGAAGGAGACTGACAGGTCTCCTGGGCATTCCCCTGGGCCTTCCCCAATGTTGGAGGACAAAGCAGTCTGTGACTCATGGTTCTCCCTGCATTACTTAGGCCAGCCTGCTGACCTCAAGCGTGGTTGAGGACATGTGCTGTTCCACTGCCAAAGATTCAACTGCCTGCCTGGCCAACATTTCTATGCAGGATGTGGGAAATGAGAGACATCTTGCCTTTTGCCACATCTTGAGCCAGTCCTGAAATACAATATGGCTTTTACTGAGGGCAGTGTGTATGTGTGCATGCAGAAGGGCTAAGGAGACTGGGGATTTGGGAAACAAAACAGAAATAATCACCATAGAGCCAAGTACACAAAAGGAAGGTGTAGGATCCTTAGATCCAGAATGTGTATGCTAATCTTTACTTTTACTAAGGCTGCATCCACACTGCAGAAAAAATCCAGTCTGACACCATTTTAACTGCCATGACTCGGTGCTATGGAATTCTGGGAATTGTGGTTTTGTGAGAAATTTAGCCTTCTCTGTCAGAGAGCTCTGGTGCCACAACAAACTAAAATTCCCAGAATTCCATAGCATAACGCCATGGCAGTTAAAGCAGTGTCAAAGTGGATTGTTTCTGCAGTGCAGATGCAGCACTACTGTGCCAACATCTTTGTCTGAAGACATCTAGTAAAAATAAATGCACGCACCCCAATCTCAAGACATCTTTTTAAAAATAAAATTGACTAGAAACAGTTTTCCCTAAGTCCAGAGGTATAGGATCTGATTCTAATTTCACTGTGGTGAGACATGCTTTAAATAAAGTCAAATAATTTCTTTTTAAAAAAGAATCATATATACTAATAGTAAGCTCAATTCTCCAAATGTGGATCCTGACATAGCCACCCGCAAAAATAGTGGGAGGTATTACTAGGTTTGGAGAGGTCGACAGAAACAAACAAAACAAGCAAATATTGGGGGAGAACTGAGAAGGTCAGAAAACTGAGCATGCTGGCAGCCACAGAATGCAAAATACTGGAGAGGAGAAACTGAAAAATAAGAAGGAGGAATAAAGTGCCAGAAAGCATTGCTGGTCGGCTATAATGCTTCAATGGGGGGTGTTCTATACTGCAACACTATGTTGCAGGCCCATTAAACTATACCAGTTGCACCATATTTATAAATGTGTAACTTGAGACACAGACAACTACGCAGAGGGGCTTTCAACATCTTCAAAAACTGCTCATTTGCCTTGATAAATTTTTGCTTGCACTGTGTTTGCATTGCTTTACATAATGCACTAATGATGAGATAGGTGTGCGTCACAGGGCCATGTGATAAGCAGTGTTTTGGACCTTGATAAGATCAGTAATATCAGTTCTTGTTTAAATAGCAGCCTGAAGGCTACCGTAATTTGCACATTCGTTTCTTTGCTGTGCTGCTGCGGCCTGGAGTGTCCTCTGTTCCCTTTAATTGAACAGACTTGATGCATCAGGTAGTGCTACTGGTACATTTTATATACTCATAGAATTATAGAATCATAGAGCTGGAAGAGACCTCAAGGTCCATCAACACCACTCTGCCATGTAGGACGCCACCATCAAAGCACCACCAACAGATGGCCATCCAGCCTCAAAGACAATTCCACCATTCCCCAAGGCAGCATGTTCCTCAAATAGTTTTTATGGTCAGAAAGTTCTTCCCAATGTTTAGGTGGAATCTCTTTTCCTGTAGATTGTGTCCACTGCTCCGTGTCCTACCCTCTGGAGCAGCAGAAAACAAACCTGCTCCGTCCTCAATATGACACCCCTTCAAATATTTATGCAAGCACCCAAAATTTATAATGACCTGTCTGCCAGTATAGAGTCCCAGTGCCCCTGCCTAATATACAAATCTGTCCAGGGTTCCTGTCTGGTATTACAAATCCGTGAATCTGTGTGTGCATACATACAGGCACAATATATATACCTCCACAGCACCCCAAAAAAACTTGGCCTTATACAATCAGCATCCATGGATTCAAGCATCCATGGTTTGAAAATAAATTTACAATATCTACATACATTCCAAAGAACAAACCCTAATTTTTGCCATTTTATACAAGGGACATCATCTTACTGTGCCACTGTATTTAGTGGAAATTGAGTATCTACAGATCTTGGTATCCATGGAGGATCCTGGAACCAAAACCCAGTGGATGCCAAGGACCCACTGTTTTTTGTTGTTATCCACTCTTTATCCACGAGTTGATCTCGACCCATGGCGACCCTGTAGGTGACATATCTCCAAGACTCCCTATGCTCCACTGCTCTGCTCTTTTTTTGTCCATGGTAACCTCAGCCCTCTTCTCCAGCATCACATCTCAAATGAATTAATTCTCTTCCTGTCCGCTTTCTTAACTCTCCAGCTCTCACATCCATAGATGGTAATAGGGAATACAATGGCCTGTATGATTCTAACGTTTGTGCTCAGTTGTATGGTTTACATTTTAGGATATTTTCTAGTTATCTCATAGCTGTCCTGCCCATTCTTAGTCTTCTTGTGATTTCTTGATTGCAATCCCCACTTTGATCAATATTTGATCTCAGGTATGAAAGTTCTTTTACTATTTCTATTTCCTCATTTTCTAGGCTGAATCTGTGCAAATTTTCTGTGATCATTACAGCATGCCCAAACCATATGCAGGCTCACAGCACACAGAAGCGCATCACCATTGAAAACAATGGAACTTGCGGTCCTGCCGTATTTCTTTTATGGAGGGGCGGAACGGAATCCCCCGATCTCTGTGTAAATTGAGGGTCCACTGTCTGTTTTTCCATGTTCTGTGGCCTCCTGTCCTAAGTAAAGATTCCTCATTAGGACTATCAGATGTGTTGGCACTCCCATGTCTTTAAGGGCATTCTACAGTCTTTCGTGATCTAAGGAGTCAAAGGCCTTGCTGTAGTCTATAAAGCACATGTTGATCTTCTTTTGGAATTCCTTGGTGCATTCCATTAGCTACCGTATGTTTGCAATGTGGTCCCTAGTGCCTCTTCTTTTCTGAGCCCTGCGATTTCTCTCTCCATGAATGGTTGGAGTCTGTGTTGCAGAATTTTGAGCACCATTTTGCTTGCATGAGAGATTAGAGCTATGGTCCTATAGTTGCTGTAGTCTTTTGTATCTCCTTTTTTGCGGATGGGGATGTATATTGATCGTTTCCAATCTGCTGACCATCGTTTTGTTTTCCATGTTGGTTCCCACTGTACATGTCATCTTTTTGATATGTCACTTTATATCAGTGGATGTTTTGCAGCCATGCATAAGAACTTAAAGATTTGTAATCTATCCTACTGTATACTTGTTCAAAGCAAGCATGGTGGACAACTTTATTGTGACAATTGATTCCCTATGGCACCATGGAAGTTAAGTCTCACTGAAAGTCAGGGCTGCCTCCAGTGCCTAAGACTGCACCCTCTCACACAGTTACTGCTTAAACCCCACTGAAGAAGATGGTATTTAAAGCAGCCCCATGTGCAGCATTGAAGTCTAATGTTGCAATCTTCAAACAGATTACCTTTTATGAGATCAGTTTATGCATGATTGGGTGAGTAGGAGGGAGCAGACATCAAAGTGATACTCAATAGGCTCTTCCCGCTGAAATAACTCATTCTTCAACTTGTGAACTATAGGCAAAAGCTGTAATTTACCTTTTAAGGAACCAACAGAAAGCAGCTCACAAGTAAGGGCATCAGAGATCAGGGAATAAATCATATGAACTGTAATCTTGACTATACATATGGGTGTAAGAGCCAAGGCAGCAACTACTTTTCTGAAAGAAACATGGAAACTCTGACAAGTCAATCCCTAATGTAGATTTGACTTCATTTTCTGTTGCCAAAAATGTCTCTTGCTCCACATTTCATTTGCCAATAGGTTGGCTGTTATTGTTATTGTTGTTGTTATTTAAAACATTTATGACTTACGGTGACCCTGTGATGAATCAATCATGTGGTTTTCTTGGCAGAAATTGTTCTGCCAAGGGGTTTGCCCTTGCCTTCTTCTGAGACTGATATGCCCACGGTCACCCAGTGGGTTTTCATGGCTGAGTGGGGATTTGAACTCTGGTCTCCAACACTCAAACCACTATACCACATTGACTCTCACTAGGTTGGCTACTGAAGGGAAAGATGGCAACCTATAGGGCTACAACTACTTATTCCTATATTAAGAACATTAAGGAAATTTAGCTTCCTTATATTCATTCCATGGTATTCTCAGCCTCCCCAAATTAACTAAGAAGATTCGGCCTCCCCATCATATTATATTTTTTATTATTACTGTATATTTATTTGTATCCCAGTCTTTTCCCAGAACTGGGACCCAAAGCAGATCACAATATTAAAAGAACAGTACAGTTCTTTTAAAAACATAGGAAAGTGATACATTAAAATAGAATCAAATTATTACAATATTAAAATAGATTGCTTATTAAAAGAATAAAATGCAGTTTAAAAAGATAAAACTGTTTTAAACACTTTAAAATAATGCAACACTCTAGCCTGTTCTTTTAAAACTTTCATAAGCAATCTCTGCATCAACAAATATTTGCAGTGTGATGTATCCTCACTGTTTTATACTATGCTCATGCTACATTCCCCAATTTTGTCAGGGGGACAGAAGTCTAAATGCTATAGTTTGTCCTGACTAGAGTAAAACCATTGATTCAATGAGATTTTCCTATGTGCTGATTCACCATTCAACAATTGATTCAGTAGGTCTACTCTAATATGGACTAACCCATAGGCCACGAGAAACAGAGAATCACATTGTACTGAGTCCCCCTAAAAACAGTCTTGTGGGACTTTTAAAGGCAAACAAACAAGCATAAGCTTTTTTGCCAGTTGTGTTTGAATTTTTCAGGATGCTGTTATTGTTATTTTCAAAAGATTTTGAATGTTTGAATTCTACAATTCTTCCAAAATGCAAGAGAAATATCAGTTTCTCAATGGAAGCCATTTAAATTACCATAGTTGTCAAAACTGAAATTGTGTAGATATTCACAATATGAGCTGATTCCCTAAAAACTCTGCTTCAAAGAAACTATTATAGTACTATGTTTACATACAGTACAGAACTATGGTTTATGCTGTTACACCTTTAAAGCTGAGGCTCTCAGATCACTTAAAAAGTAGTATCAACTGAGAAGAATGGGATTTGGTCTGTAATTTTGGAGGGGCTGTAAGAGAACCCCCATCATTCAGTTTTGTAATGTTGGCAGTCACTCTTTGGAGGCAATAATCCACTCAAAGTCTGCATATAATTAAACTTAAAATTAGATGTGAGATGACTAATAGATAATGCTCAAATCCATTTTTATTTCCTGTATCATTCATACATATCTATATATCTCTCTACATACAAATTGTGTGATTGCAAAATGACTTCTTTGTTCTAAAAAATACGTGACAGCATTAATAAAAGGTTGAATTCTTTTGATCAAATGTTTTTCCAAATGCTGTTCAATTAATCAAGGATGGGCAAATATAATGTTATGCACATTTTAAAGTAAAGTAATTAAACTTTAAACAAACCATTTTCTTAGAACTGACAAATGTAGACCACTGTGTGTTTAAGCCAGTTAATTTGAGATAAAGCAAAATAGAGCTTTCTTACTGATTTAATCATAAGCACTGGAAATATTAGAATATATATTAGTGTCACTCATGCAGCCCATTTCTACAAAGCACAACAATCTGTGGCTCCCCAGATGTCCTGGTTGTGGCTGATGGGAATATGAGTCCAACAACATCTAGAAGACCACATATTGCACAGCCTTGCTAGTGAATGTTTATTCAAAAATAAGCCCTTTTAAGTTCAGTTTAACTTACTTATAATAATACAGCATTAACATAATGTCTAAGTGTAAAAAAATACATATAGAACGCCACCAAATGTTTAGCATTGTTTCCCTCCCCACAACAGGTAACCAGTTCTACACATATTTCTGCAAGTGTAAATCCCACTGAGTCCAATGGGCCCTATTTTCAAGTGAATGAGACAAAGATTTGCAGATACTTTCCATACTAGTTTCACTTGCATGAAAATACATTTCATTGAAATTAGAGGCTTTTTTAATTAAATATGCTTAAATTGGAGCAAGTCCCACAGAACTTGTAAGAGATTATGTCTACGTAACCATGCATATGATTGGGGCTGCATGGGAGACAGAAAATAGCAGCAATATCCGCTGCTTAACTGGCTATTAATTGATGAACAAAAAATGTTAAATTAAGGTCTCACCCAACGTTTCAGGCCTAGAATTGAAGCCTAGTTCTACAGACATCTAGCTCAGTCACTTTATACTGAGAAAAAAGTAACCAGCTTAACATTTTAATTTTCCAGTGGGATTTGGCTACTATTTTAATAAAGAATCAGTTTGTCCTTGAAAACTAGGATGTTAAGAAAGGGGCAGTTCTACAAAGGAGATGTCCCTTTAGAATAGGATCACCAGCAAATTGCTTTGAAAGGATGTCCTTAATGTATAAATGCAATTTTAAAAAAAACAGTCACTGAGGGGAAAAAAGCAAGTGCTAGAAGCACCAAATAACCTTGAATGGTTGTGGGAAGATAAGATGTGCTTTGTTTACATAAATCTGACAACAGACATTTATTTCATTAATTTTAAGCATCATTCTTTCCTTAGCAGGAGTAGTCTTTCTGAGATACAGATAATAATGTTTTCCCTGCCTTCTTGGAGCAATGAGACGGAATCAACCCATGACATAGGATATTCCTACCTCCATCGCTGGAAAAACAGATAATAATGATAGGCAGGCCTTAATTCTACAGTTATACCATGTCAGCTCAAAATGGACATGATCTCAGACTTCGCTGCTCTGAACCATCCTACACTACTTTCTTAACATTTCCTAACACTCCTTTTACTTGGATATTATAAAATTTGTATAGTGCCAAAATAGCAGATGACAAAGCAAAAATAACCCTGGTTCCATACCTCTATGGTCAAAAAAACACACTGCAAACATAATCCAGTTTGAGACTGCTTTAACTGCCCTGGCTCAGTGCTAGGTTATCCTGGGAATAGTAGTTTATTGTGGTGCTAACATTTCTCTGACAAAGAAGGCTAAACGTCTTCCCTCCTCTAAAGAAACCTGCCAAAGAAACATACTCTTTACTTATTTTTTGCATTGTGTTTTGGGCCTACTGTATATTGTTATGATTAATAGCTGTATCTAGCTAACTGCCTTGTAAAATAAAGTAGTTAATATTAACATAAAGCATGAAATAATTAATGCCTTAGTTGCAAAAAACCAACAATCCAATACCAGTGGAGAATATTAGGGTATATAATCACACAAGCATATGAAAATCATAACATATCCATGCAGAACTTTTTTTTAAAAAATGATGTGCTCTAAAAGAATATATATATATATACACATATATATATAATTTTATGTATTTACAGTTATTTATATTGGGGTGAGAAAACTTCTTCTGACCTTGAGGTTGCGTGCTAAATAAATTACCTCAGAACGAAAGTGATGGGTTCTCATTACAGCATCTGGAAAGAAAAAAGGAGGGAAAACGATAAGACAGCAGACAGGACTCTCTCTGTCTCCATTATCAGCCATTGAGCATTGGACTATATCTCTGGGGAGCAGGGTTCAAATCCCACTGGGAGACATTGGGCAAGTCACATACTCTCAGCCTCAAACGAAAGGAATGGCAAACTCCTTCTAAAGAAACTTGCCAAGGAAAGCCCATGGTAGGACCCTATTCAGAAGGGACTTGAAGGTCCAAAACAAATTGCAGAAATAATCCAGTTTGAGACCGCTTTAACTGCCCTAACTCTGTGCTAGGGAATATTGGGAATTGTAGTTTGTTGTCAGAGCTGTCTGACAGAAAAGGCTAAATGTTTCACAAAACTATACTTCACAGAATTCCCTAGCATTGAGCCAGGGCAGTTAAAGTGGTCTCAAACCGGATTATTTCTACAGTGTGTTTTGGACCAAAATTGTAGGGAACTCTTTGCTTGGCACATCCTGCCCTTTAAAAAAAATCCTAAAATCACCATATCTATGACTCTGGAGAGCAGGGTTCAAATCCCTGCTCAATCAAAGAAACCCACTTGGTGACTTTAGGCATGTCACACTCCCTCAGCCTTATATGATGGTTGTGGCAAGCCCCCACCGAAGAAACTTGCCAAGAAAACCCCATAATAGGGTTGCCATAAGTCAGAAAAGACTTTGAGGCACACAACAACAACAACAACTCAGGTTCTAGGGAACTCTTTGCTTGGTACATCCCTTAAAAAAAAAACAAAATCAGTTCACCACATCACTGCAGCTCTCTGAAGAAGAGACCTGAAGGCAAGTCCAGGCATTCTACATGCATATTTAATTTCTCATTTTTAGAAGTTGATGGGAAAAGTTCTCTGGAAGTTGGGCAACCTTTTTGGGGGGGGTTTCCTTTTGGGGGTTTCCATCTTACATTTCTTAGGACCTTATCAGACGGGAGGAATTTCTCTTTATTGCGAATGGAGCCAATTGGAGCCAATTCGAATTCACGTGAATTCGCTA
This sequence comes from Urosaurus nigricauda, assembly GCA_034509955.1. Taxonomy (NCBI): domain Eukaryota; kingdom Metazoa; phylum Chordata; class Lepidosauria; order Squamata; family Phrynosomatidae; genus Urosaurus; species Urosaurus nigricauda. Next base: position 248,432,855 of record JAOEGL010000001.1, read on the forward strand.
GTTTAGCGAATTTACGTGAATTCCAATTGCATTCGGAATGCGTTCAGAATGACTTCCCATTTTCCGAAAATAACCCTCCCCATTGCCCAAAATTGCATGAGATGCTTTAATACGAAAATAACATAAAACCCACAATTGCGTTCGGAATTACTTCCCTTTTGCCCGAAATTGCGTGAGATGCTTTAATTCGCAATAACGTGAAACCCCATGATTGTGTTCGGATTGCCATTACTGTAGATTATACTTCCAATTTTCAACGTCTGATAAGGTCCTTACATTTCCTGAAAGGGGACTGTGGGGTGGAGGATGGAAGCCCAAACCTCCACAGCTTCCTTCAAAAAAATCCCAAATATAAGGAGCAGGGAGCACCCAGAGCCAATCCATCCCATCCTTTACAGCCTGGGCAGTGGTTAAGGGCTTCCCTTTTGACCATTCCTTCCCTTCTTCTCTGTGGAAGAGACCTGAAGGCCAGGTATATTTCATTGCCTTCCTCTGTCCCACTTTGGGGCGGGATGGAAGCACCTGGCCAGGTAGGGAGGAAGGCAGGCAGGTAGGTAGGGCAGCCATTTGACCTCTGTCTCTAAGTAAGGAAAAGGTTTGAGCCTTGGACTCTGGAGACCACAGTTCAAATCCCTGATGGGGGACAAGGAACTTTAATAAATGCATATATTGCTTTCCCAGGAAGTAGCCCTTTTTTCTTGTGGTGGTATCTCAAGTCCCAAGCACCACATTTTAAGAAAATTGTCCCTATTATTATAATAATATAGGTGTAGGTGTGTGGTCACTGGGGTGACCTTGGATGAGGAGTCACACTCTCTCAGCCTCAAGTGACCCCCCAAAAAACTCCACTTCTCAAGAAACCTTGTGTGTGCCTTAGGGTCACCGTAAGTCGGAAAGGATTTGAAGGCACCCAAGAACAACCCTTCCTGTCTCTTTCCTTTCCTCCCTTGCAATGTTTTAAACAGATTATCCCCTTGTTAGAGTAGTAATACAGAATGGGATGTGTTAAGTGTGGGAATTTTAAGATCTTTTATAAGGATGTTTTAAGAAAATTATCCTTATCATAGTAATAATATAGAATGGGATGTAGGTGTGTGTGGTGTGGAGCTGTCATTCTAAGAGAGACCAGGGTTCGAATTCCCTGCTCAGCCACAGAATCCCACTGGAGTGACCTTGGACAAGGAGTCACACTCTCTCAGCCTCAGAGGAAGGTCAAATGAAGAGGGGTGGAAAACCCTCTGAAAACCTGTTCTAAACAAAATTTGTCAAGAAAACCCTATGATAGGTGGTGTGTCTTAAAGACCGCCCTAAATTGGAAAGGACTTGGAAGCACCCAACAACCACAACTACAGCTCTTCCTCGTTCTCTTTCTGTTTGCTTCCCACCTTTACAATCTTTTAAACAGATTATCCCTTGTTACAGAATGGGATGTGTTAAGTGTGGGACTAGGACCCCATATCCCCAGCATCTTGTTTTAAGATTATCCTTCTTATAGTAATAATATAGAATGGGATGTAGGTGTGTGTGGTGTGGAGCTGTCATTCTGAGAGAGCCCAGGGTTCGAATCCTTGGTCAGCCACAGAAACCCAATGAGGTGACCTTGGGCGAGGAGGAGTCACACTCTCTCAACCTCAGAGGAAGGCTAATTTTTTTAATTAAAAAAACCCTCCTCTAAACAAAATTTGTCAAGAAAACCCTATAATAAATAGGTGGTTGTGCCTTAAAGGTCACTCTAAACAGGAAAGGACCTGAAGGCACCCAGCAACCACAACCACCACAACCTGAACTCTTCCTCATTGCCTTTCCTATCCCTCCTTCACAATCTTTTAAACAGATTGTCCCTGTTATAGTAGTGATGAAAGAATGGGATGAGTTAAGTGTTGGAGGAGCTGTCATTCTGGGAAGAGAGACCAGGGTTCGAAAACACAGAAAAACACACTGGGGTGACCTTGGGCAAAGGGGAGTCACACTCTCTCAGCCTCAAAGGGCACCAAAAAAACCCCAAGAACAACAAAACTTAACAACAACCACCAACCACCCATTTTAGAAGAAACCTTTGACACTCAGGTCCACCACCTCTTCCATGGAGGCACCCAAGAAAAACCATGATTACCCCAGATCCCTTCCTTCCTTCCTTCCTTCCTTACCTCTGCTCCTGGACCTGGCTCCAGGGAAGGCGGCGGCGGCGGCCTTGATGGCGGTGGCTGCTGAGCCCCTGGTGCTCCTGGCCGCCTTGTGGTGTAGGATCCTGCGGTGCCAGGAGCAGAGGAAGAGGATGGTGGCCACGGTGCCCAGGAGGAGCAGGAGCAAGAGCAAGGCGCACTGGACGCTGTAGGGGCGAAGGAGCACCAGGAAGGCCGCCGCGATCATGATGAGGATGGTGGTGCCAATCCACTGTTCAGTGTATATCTCAGTCTAGGCTGCTGCAAGGAAAGGAAGGAGGAGAGCAGCCTAAGCCTAGTTGCTTTAGGGATGCTGCTGCTGCTGCTGCTGCTGCAAGGAGGGACCACTCCAGGAAGGAGCAAAAGCAAGAGGAGGAGGAGGAGGAGGAGGGAGAGAGAGATCTCTGCTATGCAGAGAGAGGAGGTCTGTGTCCTTCTTCTTGGTCCTGCTGGAAGGAGGAGGAGGAGAGCTGCTATTGCTGCTTCTGGATGCTGTCAGAGGAGGAGAAGAGGGGACCCCCAGCAGCAGCAGCAGCACATGACTCAGCAGCAGCAGCAGCAATATTATAATAATAATGGAGGGAAAGGAGCTCACCCCTGTTCTTCTGCTGCTGCTGCTACACAGGAGCCAGCTCCAGGCCTCCCTCTCTAGTCTCTATCTTTGCACGCAGGAGCCAAAGGCGACCCACTTCCACGCCGCCCCCGCTGTGTGGCTGCTGGCAATGCTGGGCTCTCTGACTGCTGCTGCTGCTGCTGCTGCTGGGGCTGGACACTGGAGGGACACAGGGAGGACTAGGAGGAGGGAGCCCTGCCTGCCTAGTTAATGCCTTCTTCTTGTTCTTCTCTTGAAGGAGGGGCTCTCAGGAGGGGTCTCTAAGGGTGAGGAGGGCAAGGGCAGTGGGAAAGGATGGAAGGCCACCTGAGTGGGAGGGAGGGAGGGAGGGAGGGGGATGTGGAGGACACTTGAAAGGAAGGAATGGAGGACCTTGGAGGGGGAGAATTGAAGACTGAAGGGAAGAAATGGAGGACCTTGGAGGGAAGAAATGGAGGACCTTGGAGGGGGAGAATTGAAGACTGAAGGGAAGAAATGGAGGACCTTGAAGGGAAGAAATGGAGGACCTTGAAGGGGGAAGAATTGAAGACTCTGAAGGGAAGAAATGGAGGACCTTGGAGGGGGAGAATTGAAGACTCTGAAGGGAAGAAATGGAGGACCTTGAAGGGAAGAAATGGAGGACCTTGAAGGGGGAAGAATTGAAGACTCTGAAGGGAAGAAATGGAGGACCTTGGAGGGAAGAAATGGAGGACCTTGGAGGGGGAGAATTGAAGACTCTGAGGTGGAAACTATGGAGGACCTTGCAGGGAAGAAAAGGAGGACCTTGAAAGGAAAAAATTGAAGACTGAGGTGGAAAATATGGAGGATCTTGGAGGGAAGAAATGGAGGACCTTGGAGGGGGAAAATTGAAGACTGAAGGGAAGAAATGGAGGACCTTGGAGGGAAGAAATGGAGGACCTTGGAGGGGGAGAATTGAAGACTGAAGGGAAGAAATGGAGGACCTTGGAGGGAAGAAATGGAGGACCTTGGAGGGGGAGAATTGAAGACTGAAGGGAAGAAATGGAGGACCTTGGAGGGAAGAAATGGAGGACCTTGGAGGGGGAGAATTGAAGACTCTGAAGGGAAGAAATGGAGGACCTTGGAGGGAAGAAATGGAGGACCTTGAAGGGGGAAGAATTGAAGACTCTGAAGGGAAGAAATGGAGGACCTTGGAGGGAAGAAATGGAGGACCTTGGAGGGGGAGAATTGAAGACTCTGAGGTGGAAACTATGGAGGACCTTGCAGGGAAGAAAAGGAGGACCTTGAAAGGAAAAAATTGAAGACTGAGGTGGAAAATATGGAGGATCTTGGAGGGAAGAAATGGAGGACCTTGGAGGGGGAAAATTGAAGACTCTGAAGAGAAGAAATGGAGGACCGCGAGGGGGAAGAAATGGAGGACCTTAAGGAGAAGAAATGGAGGACCTTGGAGGGAAGAAATAGAGGACCTTAGAGGGGGGAAATTGAAGACCGTCGAAGGGAATAATAATGAGGACCCCTTGGAGGGGAAAAACTAAAAGCTCTGAAGGGAAGAAATGGAGGACCTTGGAGGGAAGATGGAGGACTTTGAAAGGGGAAAAAAAATGAAGACTCTAAAGGAAAAATGTGGAGGATCTCAAAGGGGAAGAAATGGAGGACTTTGAAAGGAAAAAATTTAAGACTCTGAAGGAAAAATATGGAGGACCTTGAAAGGAGGAAATGGAGGACCTGGGGGGGGGGGAATTGAAGACCCTGAGGCGAAAAATATGGAGGATCTTGGAGGGAACCAACGGAGGGCCTTGAAAGGGAAAAATGGAAGACTCTGAAGGAAAAATATGGAGGAGCTTGGAGAGAGGAAAGAAATGGAGGGCCTTGGAGGGAAGATGGAGGATTTTGGGGGGAGGGATTGAAGAATATGGAGGATCTTGAAGGGGGAGAAATGGAGGACCTTGGAAGGAAATCTATGGAGGACCTTGAGGAGAAGAAATGGAGGACCTTGAAGAGAAAATGTGGAGGACCTGAAAGGTTTAAATTGAAGGAAAAATATGGAGGACCTTGAAGGAAAAATATGGAGGACCTTGGAGGGAAGAAATGGAGGACCTTGGAGGGGAAAAACTGAAGACTTTCAGAAGAAAAATATGGAGGATCTTGGAGGAAAAATGGAAGGAAAATATGGAGGACTTTGGAGGGGAAAAACTATGGAGGACCTTGAAGGGTCAATATTGGAAGATCTTGAGAAAAAAAAACTATGGAGGACCTTGAAGGGGAAAATATGGAGGAAGTGACCAAAGAAAAAGCGAAAAATGAATCAGAGGAATAATAAATTCATGCTTCTTGTTGTTGCGTGCCTTCAACTTGTTTCCAGCTTATGGAGACTCTTATTTCATGGGTTTTCTTGGCAAGGTTTCTTCAGAGGAGGTCCCCTGAGGCTGAGAGAGTGTGACTTCTTGCCCAAGGTCACCCAGTGGGTTTCATGGCCTAGTCAGGAGGATTCAAACCCTGGTCTCCAGAGTGGAAATCCAGCACTCAGACCACTCTCTCATGCTTCTCAGTGATGCTCAAAATGGAGGACATTTGGGGATTCCTCCTGGAGAGAAAGGTGGAAATGGAGGACAGGTCCTTGAAGAAAAAGCAAAAGGAGGATGCCTGGTCACCCTGACCTGTTTTTTTAAAAACACTCATAGAAATGTAAATCCATGCTTCTTAGCCATGCTCAAAATGGAGGACATTTGGGGAATCCTTCCTGGAGAGAAGGCTGGAAATGGAGGACAGGTCCTTGAAGCAAAAGGAGGACGCCTGGTCACACTGGCAAACAGAACCAGCCCTCTGGCCAGATTTTTAAAAACACTCATACAGATACAAATCCATGCATCTTAAGCCATGCTCAAAATGGAGGACATTTGGGGAATCCTTCCTGGAGAGAAGGCTGGAAATGGAGGACAGGTCCTGGATTGGGGGGGGGAGACCTCCTGGTCACCCCTGCTGCTGGCCTATTTTTTAAAAAATACTGGTAAATCCATGCTTCTTGGTGCTGCTCAAAATGGAAGGCATTTGGGGAATCCCTCCTGAAGAGAAGGCTGGAAATGGAGGACAGGTCCTGATTTTGGGGGTGGAGTAGGAAGCCTGGTCGCCCTACAGGACAAATCCAGGGTTGCCTGGGCTGGAAGCAGAAGCAGCAGCTAAAGTGGATTATTATGTCTGCAGCCACCAAGGAGCTCCTTGTGGATGAGCATCTGCAGCAGTGCCTAATGATGAGCTGCAGTCCTGAAGGGAGCTTGGTTCTGCAGGGATGACTGCTGCTCTTGCTCCTGCTCCTTCTTCTTCTCCTCCTTACTTCCAGCAGCCATCTCCTTCTCCTCCCACAAAGGGTGCCTTAGGCGAAGGCAGTGGAAGGAGGTCTTCTTGCTGCAGGAGCCCATGAGGGAACCAGGAACAGGGGAGACCAAGGGCCCAGGAGGAGGCAAGAAGGGGTTGCCACCAGGTGTTTGCAGCCCTTGTTGCAGAGTGGACCTGGGTTCAGGTGGTGAGGGGGGCTCTGCTTTTATGAGAAGAGGAGGAGGCGGAGGAGGGACATCTCTCCTAAGCCCTTCTGCTGCAGCCACTGCAGAGGAAGAAATGGCTGTAGGACTGGGAAGGGGAGAGGCAGGAGCATGCTCCTTCACACACATACACCTGTCCTCCATTTCCAGCCTTCTCTCCAGAACCAGGAGGGACTCCAAATGGAGGACCTTTTGGAACCCCCTCCTGGAGAGAAGACTTGGAATGGAGGACAGGTCTTGGGGGAGGAGGACCCCTGCTCACCCTGGTCCTGTCCTCCATTATTACAGACCTTCTCTCCAGGAGGGACTCCAAATGGTCCTGACTCTCCTCTTAGCATATCTAAAAAGCATGGGTTTATCTATGTATATTATGTGCTGGTTTATGACTGTAATATTCTATTCTATATTTATATTAAAAGTGTTTTTAAAAGAGAGTTGGTACAGGATGACCAGAGTCTTCCCCCCCCCCCCGGATCTGTCCTCCATTTCAAGCCTTCCCTCCAGGAGGGACTATAAAGGGAGGACATTTTGGAACCCCTCCTGGAGAAAAGGCTTGAAATGGAGGACAGGTACTGGGGGGGGGAGGAGGCATGGTCCCCCCCCTTCCTTACTCTGCTCTTAGTAAGGCTAAGAAGCATAGGCTTATATATGTATATCATGTGCTGGTCTATGACTGTAATAAATATTCTATATTTCTATTAAGTGTTTAAAAAAAAAACAGGCCAGAGGGTTGGTTCTGTTTCACCAGGCGACCAGGTGTCCTTTGCCAGGCATCCTCCTTTGCCCCCCCCCCCAACCTGTCCTCCCTTTCAAGCCTTCTATCCAGGAGGGATTACAAATGGAGGACCTTTTGGGACCCCTCCTGGTGAGAAGGCTTGAAATGGAGGACAGATGCTGGGAGAGGAGATGTGGTCACCCTGGTTCTGGACATATCAAGACTTCTCTCCAGGAGGAATTCCAAAACGTCCTCTATTTGGAGCATGGCTAAGAAGCATGCAATTTTATTTAGTTATTTATTTCATTTATTTGCCACATTTCTCAGAGGCTTTTGTTGTTTTTGGTGTTGTTAACAGTCTTCAAGCTACCTTTCCCAGCATTATTGTCTTTTCCAGTGATTCATGCCTTCTCATGATGTGGCCAAAATCCAACAGCCTCAATTTAATTATCTGGGCCTCCAGGGAGAGTTCACATTTCATCTGTTCTAGGACCTATTTGTTTGTCTTTTTGCTATCCACAGGATCCTCAGCATTCTTCTCTGAGACCCTGTATATCTAGTTGTATGGAGTTTATCAGATGGGAGGAATTTTTCTTTATTTCGAATGGAGCCAATTCGGATTCACATGAGTAAGCAAATTTAGTTTAGCAAATTTACGTGAATTCCAATTGCGTTCAGAATGACTTCCCATTGCCCAAAATTGCATGAGATACTCTAATACGCAATAAAGTAAAACCCATGATTGCGTTCGGAATGACTTCCTTTTGCCTGAAATTCTGTGAGATACTTTAATACGCAATAACGTGAAACCCCACGATTGCATTCGGATTGCCATTAGATTATACTTCCAGTTTCCGTCGTCTGATAAACTCCTATGAGTTGTTTTTTTTTTTTTAGTTTTTATTTGGTAATGTCCTACATTTTTGAATGCCCTACATATCACTGTGCCCTGTGCTTCTTTGCAGTTAGAACATCTGGTTAGCCTGGTCAGGACGGGAGTCAAGCCTGCTTGGAGAAGGAAGGAAGCCACCTGTCCACCCTCCCAGCCATGGGCAACTTAGGACCAGTGGTAGCAAGCAAGAGAGGGAGCCCTTGGCATGTCATCCTCTCTTCCTCAAGGATGAGGAGAGAGGGCACTTTCTGCTCTTGAGGTGGCAGCAAGGGCAAAGGGATAGGCGAGCAGGTGGATTTGCTCCCTGAGCAAGGCTTTACCAAAGAGGCTTTGTGCTTTCCCACACAGAATGAATCCTCTAGAGAGAGAGATTCCTTTTCTAAAGGGAAGGGCTGCACCAGGAATTCAGGCCAATTTGGGTTAAGGCTCTGCGCTCCAACCTGGGAGTAAGTTCTGTGCCACTCACTGGAATCTGGTTCAAATTGGATGTGCCTGGGGTTGGTTTTTTGAACCTTCTCATCCCCCTTGCAAATACACACCAAAAGGTGAGCCCCTATATTGCACCTTTCCCCCCCCCCCCCTGCACTGTAGCCAGAAAGCCAGGGTTGTTTGAGTGTTGGACTAAGACAAGTCCAGGGTTTGAATCTCCACTTGGCCATGAAACCACTGGGTGGCCTTGAGCAAGTCACACACTCTCAGCCTCAGAGGGTGGGAATAGGAAACCCCCGTTGCTGAGAATACCCTGTGATAGGTTTGCCTTAAGGTAGTCATAAATGGGAAATGACTTGAAGGCACACACTCAAAAAGCACAACCTGCTGCAAGGGCAGGCAAAGTGCAGATCCCTGGGTCTCCAACTCCTGGGGGCGGGGGGGGGGGAACCAAAGGGAAATTACCTCCTTAGAAGTTTTGTCATTTCAGCCTCCCCCACTGAACCTTTTATTTTGGCTATAAAGGCCCTTCTAGAACCTGTAAGTGACCTGCTGTCATCTGTGCTGCTGATTTCCATACTGTCTTGCATATGGCTTGAACTGGGGGTTTTAAAATAAAGGACAGACAGTTAATTTATTAATCTGAATTTACCAGTAAACTGATGTAGCACCTTATATATTTGTGCTTGTCATGTTAAGTGTTTTGCCATGCAAGCCTGCAGTTAGAAAGCAAAGGCAGGGCACAGAGTTCAGGACCCAGGGTTGTTATTTTTAATGTGAGGGAGATGATGATCAGAATGCTTATGGGGCACTCTTGTTCCTTTTACTTTCTACTTTGTGTGAAAAAGTAAAAGGGATGTTATAGTGCCTAATAAAGACGATCGTGGAATCTTTACAGGATGAAATATATTTAATGGTAGTGAAGGTGTGTAGTTTTTATATTTACTGTATATAGTCATGTATAAGTCTAGAAATTTAGGTCAAAAAATTGACCCAAAAAGCCTGAGTCGACTTATCCATGGGTCAATGTAAGTACTGCATCTTAACTCTTCTTTAAATGAAGGAACCATTTAATCTGTCCTGGAAGCATTGACCCCCTTTACTCTCTCATCCATCCATTCTTAAGAATAAGCACAAAGAGTTATGTCTGATGGACTTTTGGAAGTTATTTGACATTGTTTGCTTTGCTTCATCCTTTAGATCTGTTCCTATATGCCCCTAAATTTTACCCTCGACTTATCCACAGGTCATAGCAAAATCCATAATTTTGGCCCCAAAACTTGCCCTTGACATATACATGAGGTCGACTTATAGTCGAGTATATACGGTAGGTCCAAATCACACTGCAGAAATAATCCAGTTTGAGACCACTTTAAGTGCTGGGAATTGTAGTTTATTGTGGCACCAGAGCTTTCTGACAGAGGAGTTTATCATAAGACGGAATTTGGGGGTATAATGCAATGGCAATCTGAACGCAATCATGGGGTTTCACGTTATTGCGTATGAGTGTATCTCACGCAATTTCAGGCAATGGAAAGTCATTCCGAACGCAATCATGGGGTTTCACATAATTGCTTATTAGAGTATCTCACGCAATTTCAGGCAATGGGGGGGGTCATTTTCAGGAAATGGGAAGTCATTCTGAACGCATTCCGAACGCAATTAGATTTCACGTAAATTTGCTAAACTAGCGAATTTACGTGAATTCAAATTGGCTCCATTCGAAATTGAGAGAAATTCCTCCTATGTGATAAACTCCAGAGAAGGCTGTCTCACAAAACTATAGTTCCCAGAACTCCCTAGCACTGAGCCAGGATAGTTAAAGTGGTCTCAAACTGGATTATTTCTGCAGTGCGTTTTGGACCTTTGTGAATGTTAAACATTCATACAGAGTAGATTTTAGATATTCCATGTGACTGCAGTATCATCAAATATATTACACATTATTGTACTAGACTAGAGCACTAGCATTTTATAGGGAATGGCAACCTTCTGCCTCTTGTCAGGAGCAGCCTAAATTAATATCGGTAATTTTTACTGACCATATCCATAAGTGCATAGAGATTATATTTTATACTTAATAATAAACATACTCCATAACATTAATCAAACTGGAATCTTGGTTTCATTTTTGATAAATTGGCCCATAGCAAATATGGGGGTGTCAGTATGAGTGCAATAGACTACATATTGACAACATATAATTCTTGGGTTATCAGAGTAGGTAAGATTTACCAGATACATTGAGATTAAAGTGCTGGTTGAAGTTTAATACATTATAACTCAACCCCCTGATGTTTTCTTTTGTTTTAAATCAGATAAGTATAATTTTATTCCATGTTGGTGGTAGCTAGGTTGCAGTCTTATGCTGTGTACGTTTCCGTAGGTATTAGTCCTGTGTTGTTTAATGGAATTTAATTCCAAATTATATGCGATTGCAGCATTATAGTGGAATTGTATGCATTGTTACTCAAAAATATTAGAATTATATGCACTATTTCCCAAGAATAAGTCCTGGCTATAATATGGTTTACTTCCTCATAAGGGTGTTTAAAATGAGAACCTAAGTCTCCATGGAGAGACATGCAGTGTTAAATGCCTAGCATTTTCTGCAGCTCAGCCTTTTCCCCTTGTCTGTTGCAAGAGAATTATAAATGGCCACTGGTGTAGCTTACATTATGGATTAATAGCTCCATTTCTGGCAGATGCATTGAGGGTGCAGTGCATGATGTCACAAGTGCAGTGTGTCAGAGTACTGCAGTATACTGCAGTCACTCCCTGTTAAGGCATGCAGGTTACCCTGAGATGGTTAGTGAGGCTTTTGTCACTTCAAGGTGAGGCATATTGTGTTCTGTATGTTTCCTGTATTCTGCCATGCTGCAGTGCTTTGCTGCAAAGTATTGCCATATCAAGAAACTTTTCAGCCTCTTTCTCTCTCATCCTTGATATATTGCGTGGTAGGAAATTGTGCAAGATACAGCATACAGTGGTATTTATAGTAACTTGGGGAGAGGATGAATTAGGGTAAATGAAATATATCCTCATTCACAGGTGCAAAGAGAAGAACTGTAAATTGTTGTGAATGGAATTCTAGTTTTGATGTATATAAATGATGAAAACTACAAGTCTAAAGTTTGTCAAGTAGCCTGACTTTGGGATGTAGCAGCCAGTATTGTGAGATTATGTTAATCCTGAAGCAAGTAATTTGAGGGTTGTTTTTTTTTTAAAAGGAATATTCCAAAACAGTAACTGCAACACTTCAGCAATCAGGGTCATTTTGTGAAAGAGTAAAATTCCTGTATACTCTCTAGGGCTGCATAATGACAAGCCTCATTGGAAAGTGTCTGTTACCAAAAACCTTTTTTCTAATAAGCCCTCTTCCAAAAAATATTTTTTCCTGACTTTCAGGGTTTTTTGGGCAGAGGCACCTGAAGCAACACTTCTAATGAACATTGTTCTTGGAATGACCTGGAGAAAATAACTACTCAGGTCCTAAACTGTTGTGGGATTAAAAGGTTAAATCCAAGACTGTGAGATCAGCCTGAATGGATCTATGTAAAAGAAATAGGAGTGGCACGAGCTTTGATTGTGATTGCGTTCTAAAAAAGAAGTCACTTTCAAGACAGAATATGCAGCAGCAAAATGGTTTTCAGGTAGTAAGGAGGTCATGCAGTGGTGCATTTTATCAGCCTATCTGTTTGATTTATATTGTACATAGAATATATACAGGGAACAGGATTAGACTCAGAGGAAGGAAATGTGAAAATAGGAAGAAACATCATTTATTCAAAATTGCAACGTACTTCTGATAGACATTAGCAAGATGTGTATTGATTAAGATAACAGAATTTTAAATTTTTAAAGAGATTCTGTGTTTTGCTCAATCAGAAGTCATAGTCAAGACTGAAGTCAAGAAATCAAATGAAGACTTTGGACCAAAACACTGCAGAAATAATCCAGTTTGAGACTGTTTTAACTACCCTGGCTCAATGCTAGGGAATTCTGGGAACTGTAGTTCTGTGAGACATTTAGCCTTCTCTGTCAAAGAACTCTGGTGCCACAATAAACTACAATTCCCAGGATTCCCTAGCACCGAACCAGGGCATTTAAAGCAATGTCAAACTGGATTATTTCTGTAGTGTGTTTTGGACCTCCAATTTACAAAGGCAGGTATGAACGAACTAGATAAGCTGTTCAAGCAAAGATAAGCTATTGAATATCAAAATCAGGATCATCCATGCTCCAGTATTCTGGTATCTATGGATGTGAAAGCTGGACAGTGGAAAAAGCTGATGAGGGGGGCAGTTTATTTGAAATATGATGCTGGAAGAGAGTTCAACAAATTCTTTAAACTGCCAAAAATGCAAATAAATGAGTGCCACAGCAAATCAAGCTTGAACTCTCACTAGAAGCCAAAGGACTAAACTGATACACTTGTACTTTGTAGATATCCTGAGATTAAATGATTCATTGGAAAAGATGAAATGCTGACTAAAGTTGGCATAGCAAAACCAAAGGACCACACTACAAGTGAATTGATTCAGTCAAGGAAGCCACAAACCTGAGTCTGCAAGACTTCAGCAGAACTGTTAACTATAGGATGTCTTGAAGGTCTCTTATTAATAGAATCAAAGCCAACTTGATACTGGATAACCACCAACCCAGTGCAGATCAGTAAGAACTGTGCTATGGCCCATTCTAAACAATGACACTTCCCTCTAAGAAGCCTGTGTTTCCTCATGTATATCCCCACAACCTAGAAGTGTGATAATCACTAGCCTGTAGTTTAATGCAGTGCTACTCAAAGTGGGGCTCCATGACCCAGTTTTCAAGACATCAGCTGCCAGTCTCTGTAGAGTTTAGAAGAAAGAAAGAAAGAAAGAAAGGTATAGTCAAGAGAAAAGTATGATGCTAGTCCCTGGGATGTTTGTCAGTGGGAAACACTGGTCCCCCACATCAGATAGTACAAGAAGCACTGGTTTAAAGTCCAGATTAGAGGTTGGAAAGAGCTGTTCTTTATTGTTGTGTTGTTTTCTCACATTTTGATGGGAAAACAATAAAAACTTCTTCAAAGTCAAATATGACTTTATACAAGAACTCACTACCAACAAGAGGTCGCACAACAAGGATACAAACACAGAGACAAGCCCAGGTGCCAAGGCTGACTTCATATGTACTCTGACAACATTAATAGAAGCCTCAGCCATGCCATACACAACAGCAGGGGTTTATTCACTTGCTGATCTTCCAGTGTGACACATGCTCTCTTCTATAACCAATGCCCTTCTTAATTTGATCTAGGACATGAGGAAACATCAAGAGATCAGAGAAACTGTTGTATTAATCATTGGGAAGTTACAGTCTGGATTTGGATAAAGAATTCTCATAATACATGTGGACACTGGCTTATTTAATGCTATGATGCTTTTGTTATCAGCCAAAAATTTGGCGATTGGCAAGTGCTAATAATGTAATTGTCACTGTCAATACTTTCTATGTTCAGTTACTCTCTGTCCTCACTGTTTACAATCCTACCCATAAATATGTATTATAGTCTAAACACTCTGTACATCTGACAAAGTGAGGTAGACAGTGGAAACTCCTGCTATAATGTGTTAAGGCTTTCAGGTGTTACAGAATTGTTTGCTGTTAGAATAATGTTTCTATGCCTTAGAAGTATTTAATGCTTAAGAAGATTAGGAATGGGATAAGCAGCTATGAAAGAAATACTGGTAGACAAAATCCTAAAATGCAAAGATACAACACTGAGCATTAAAGTCAGAATTGTCCAGGCCATTGTATTCCCCAAGTACGGCTGTGAGAGCTGAACAGTGAAGAAATCAGATAGGAAGAAAATAAACTCATTTGAGATGTGGTGCTGGAGAAGAATGCTGAAAACACCATGGGCAGGCAAAAAGACAAACAGGACAGATGAAACCTGGATGCCAAGATGACTTAATTGAGACTGCTGTACTTTGGCTACATCATGAGAAGCCACAGATCACTAAAAAATACAATAATGCTGGGGAAAGTAGATGGCAATAGAAAGAGAGGAAGACCACAGGCCAGATTGATAGATGTGATAAATTCACAGGCCTGAACCTGCAGTATTTGATTAGAGGGGGTGAAATAGGGGAACATGGAGATTTCTCATTCATAGGGTCGCCATGAGTCAAAGTTGACTCAAAGGCAGCTAAAAACAACCCACTTGAAACCCATCCACCATTTAGTACAACCTAATCCAGTTAAGTTTATCTTCTCTTTTCTGTAAGAATGTGTAGATGTCATGGCTTTAACATCAAGCCAGCCTTCTTCTCTCTTCAGCTTTTGTAATAATTTGTTGGATGAAAAGATGTGGAGATTTATAGAGCCTGGCCACAGTTTCATGCAATTTTGTATAATTTGTTTGCCTATGAGATTAAATGTTATTGCAGTTGCAGCTGTAACTATCACATTTTATCTTAATTCTTTACATTTTTTACAACCAAATAAATTTATATTGAAAATGGCAGTACTCAGATAGTGTTCATTTTGACAGAATTGTGTGAAATATTACTTTGGCAGAAACACTAATAAACCCCCACTGGTCAGGTTTTTTTTACATGATTTTAAATGCTGTGAGAAATTTCTAACTTTTGTTTTATAAAAGAGCATTGTTCAACAAAGGTCAGTCCAACGGGAGATGTTCTCCTTTTCCTTCATATCAGACACTTTATACAATCTTT
The DNA here is from genome assembly GCA_034509955.1 of Urosaurus nigricauda. Classification (NCBI taxonomy): domain Eukaryota; kingdom Metazoa; phylum Chordata; class Lepidosauria; order Squamata; family Phrynosomatidae; genus Urosaurus; species Urosaurus nigricauda. The sequence continues at coordinate 248,447,885 of JAOEGL010000001.1, forward strand.
TTATCTCTTCTAAATCACTCACTAGATACTAAAAGACAGGTAGGTATTATCCTCAGGGCCAGTGGTTTGTCACAGCAGATTATAGGGAAATGACAAAGTCATCCATAGCAAAAAAAAAAAAGAAAAAAAGAAAATGCATCAGAAGGAAAGAGGCATGCATCAATTTTATTCCACGTCCTTGATTTTGCATTCTTTTTCTTCCATGTCCTTGATTTGGCAAAACAATGATAAAACTCATGTTAAGCTTTTAGAAGGATTTCTGTCCGTGTGCCAGCACTGCTTTGCACCTCAGCCTCCGCAAAAGCAGCAGGTTCACTGGCATGGTACAGATGCTCATAGAGCTGCCAGGATTTTGATTTCTTTCCAGAAACACAGGGGAGAGACTGTTCATTTTGCCAGGCATACTATTATCACTACATGTTCCTGAATATTTTGCATTGTCTTCAGCTGAACTCTTGATCTCCGCTGTGTCGTTTTGTTTGCCATGGCTTCAAAATTTCTGGCATTTGTCATCTCTAGAGGTACCAGATATGTTTTAAAATATAGTGACGTGACAGCTACCTTTTCCTTCGGTCACTTTTCTGAAGCAAATTTCCCCTTCTTCATCTTGCTGCAATGTAAGATGCAATTTGTTCTTCAGTCTTATTCAGGCTATGCCAGAGCAGGAGTTAATACTGCACTGGTGGCTCATTTCATTGGCTAACTTATCCAGAAATACACACCTTAAATTTTTTAACAACCTAGATGTCTAATACTTGATACAGAAAAATAAGGCATGGGCTGCATCTGTGCTGCAGAAATAATGCAGTTTGAAATCACTTTAAACTTTAATGGCTCAGTGCTGTAGAACTCTAGGATGCGTAATTTGCTGTGGCACTACAGCTCTCTGACGGAGGAGGCTAAATATCTCCCACAACTACAAATCCCAGAATTCCATAGTATTGAGCCATGACAGTTAAAGCAGTGTCAAAACTGCCTTATTTCTCCACTACAGATGCAGCCAATGTTTGCTCAAACAGTGTAATTTCTTCAGTGACTTGGAAAGAGGTTCTGTAAATGTGGGGGGAAATTAGTCCTGCTCTGAGATACAAAGTACGAATGAAGGTTTCCTGCGGCTGTTCAAAGATGTGTCAGATCTTATACAGATCAGTTCTTCTATTCCCAAGACATGACATACTTATTTCACAGCTGCAAAGGAAAGTATGTTTATTGTGTACTCAGTGAATCATTGCAGAGTTATCAGTTTTTTTAAATGCAGGATAGACACACCTAAATAAACACAATGGGTTAAATAAAATGGTTATCGTAGAGGAAACCCCATCTGTTGCAACCTTTAAGAACTGCATATTTTAAAATCCCCCATTCACCCCCCACACAAATACCTATGAAGGCTAGAAAGCTATAGAGCAGGAGTGAGTAAAGAGGAGCCTTCTAGACATTTTTGGACTACAGTTCCAGCCAATGGTTAGGAATTCTGGGAGCTGCAGTCCAAAAGCATCAGGAGGGCCAGAAGAATCATAGAATCATAGAAATTTAGAGTTGGAAGAGACCACAAGGGCCATCCAGTCCAACCCCCTGCCATGCAGGAACTCCCAATCAAAGCATACCCGACAGATGGCCATCCAGCCTCTGCTTAAAAACCTCCAAGGAAGGTGACTCCACCACCCTCCGAGGGAGTGTGTTCCACTGTCGAACAGCCCTTACTGTCAGGAAGTTCCTCCTAATGTTGAGGTGGAATCTCTTTTCCTGCAGTTTGCATCCGTTGTTCCGAGTCCTGTTCTCTGGAGCAGCAGAAAACAAGCTTGCTCCCTCCTCAATGTGACATCCTTTCAAATATTTAAACAGAGCTATCATATCACCTCTTAACCTTCTCTTCTCCAGGCTAAACATCCCCAGCTCCCTAAGGCGTTCCTCATAGGGCATGGTTTCCAGACCCTTCACCATTTTAGTCGCCCTCCTTTGGACATGCTCCAGTTTCTCCACATCCTTTTTGAATTGTGGTGCCCAGAACTGGACACAGTATTCCAGGTGGGGCCTGACCAAAGCAGAATAGAGTGGCACTATTACTTCCCTTGATCTAGACACTATACTTCTATTGATGCAACCTAAAATTGCATTGGCCTTTTTAGCTGCTGCATCACACTGTTGACTCATGTTCAACTTGTGGTCTACTTGGACACCTAGATCCCTTTCACATGTAGTCTCGTTCAGCCAGGTGTCCCCCATCCTATATCTGTGCATTTCATTTTTCCGCCCTATGTGTAGGACCTTACATTTCTCTGTGTTAAATTTCATTTTGTTAGCTTTGGCCCAGCTTTCTAGTCTATTCAGGTCATTTTGAATTTTGATCCTGTCCTTTGGGGTATTAGCTACTCCTCCCAATTTCGTGTCATCAGCAAATTTGATAACTCGGCTCTCGATACTGTCATCCAAGTCATTAATAAAGATGTTGAATAGCATCAATGGACAGAGCAAGCGACTACTATATTCCAGTTGACTGGGATACAACTCAACTTTGCAGTCCCAGAGACACTTACTTGAGAGTAACTTTCATTCAATACATTGGGGGTTACTTCTCAATAAACATGCATAGGATTGCACTGTTAAAGGTGAAAGATTATTGTAAAATGCAATTAAGCCTCAGCACTGAAGGGCAAGCAGCTAATAAAATGGTTTTCTGGCTTATTTCATCAGCTGCCCTTGAGCATTCAGGAAACTGCCTCATCTTGGCAGCACTGAGAACCAAGGCCAAGATGTGGCATCAACACCTCTCCTCCCATTGCACTAGCTGTATAAGCTGTGACTTCTGGGTTAACAGTTGGACACAGAAGCCAGTCACCTAGGAGCTTATCAGACAATGGAAATTGGAGGTATAATTTAATGGCAATCCAAACGCAATCATGGGGTTTCACGTTATTTCGTATTAAAGTATCTCATGCAATTTCAGGCAAAAGGGAAGTAATTCGGAACACAATCATGGGTTTTTTGTTATTTCGTATTAAAGCATCTCACGCAATTTCATTTTCAGGTAATGGGAAGTCATTCTGAACACATTCCAAACGCAATTGGAATTCACATGAATTCAAATTGGCTCCAATTGGTTCCATTTGAATTAAAGAGAAATTCCTCCCATCTGATAAACTCACTAATCTTAGGTGCAACTAGACAGATATCAACTGGATTTCCAAAAACTAGAGGTGACTAAATGGTCACAATGACAGTTCTTCAATGTAATTAAAGAAAGGTTATGCCTACATTTATATAGGCTTCAGTGGAAAGGGATAAAGATATGGCCCTGAGATACTATTGTTCGGTTTCCCTGCTCAATCCACTTGTTGCAAGGATGATGCATGCACTGAGGATGTCTTATGCCGCTGTTCACCATCACTGATGTAAATTAAGAAAGAGGAGCTTCCATATGCAGAGATCGATGAATCAGGGCAATCAGGCACACTACACAAATATAGCAGTATGATTCCACTTTATCTGAAATGACAACATCCTATGCAATCCACACGACACAAATATAACAGTATGATTCCACTTTATCTGCAATGGCAACATCCTATGCAAGACACAGTACACAAATATAGCAGTATGAGTCCACTTTATCTGCACTTTATCTGCAATGGCAACATCCTATACAATTCTGAAATTTGCAGCTTAGGGAAGAGTATTTGGCATTCTCAGTCAGAGAGGTCTAATGTTTCATCACACTAAAATCCCCAGGATTCCATAGGATGCAGCCATGGCAGTTAAAGGGAAACCATGCTGCTATGATTACATGGTGTTAAAATGCTGCTAATTAGAAGTCTTCAGAAGTGTAAGGTATAGAAACTATGTCGTCCCCTTTAATAAAATGTCTACTGAAGTGCAGATTTCCCAATATATTGTCTTGAATCATGGGATCTGCAGAGGGGACCACAGCATGAGAAATTGCCTCACATTAAGTTCGAGGAAAGTTCTTACCATTCAATAGTTTAGGACGCAAGTCACCATGACACAATCCAAAAGACAATCTACTAAAGCTTGAAGAAATTGCATCAAGAGCTCCAGAGAGATACTTATGAAAGGTAAACTTACATTCCTAGTTTTAGCAGAGAAATAGATTCATGTCCATTAAAAACAAAAGTTGAAGACTGTCACATACATTGCAAATTTGACAGAGGCTGTCCTTACCCTGAAGCAATGAAAAAAGGGAGCAGGAATATGCGCCAGCATGAATGTACAATGCAGGACAGGGGGAAAAATTACTTAGCTTTACAGATGAGCAATTCACATCTGCTTCTATTATCACTTTCCAGGTCGGTGCTCTTGCAGAAGAATTTAAAAGAACAGCAATTTCACCCATTCTAGTCCTCCTCAGAGGAGAATGTGGCCTTATAAAACAGGGTAGGAATCATGCATCTCTCCAGATATAGAGCTGAAACTCTCAATAGCCCTAGCCAGGCAAAAGCCATGGTAATGAGTGCTGGGAGATGCAGCTCAACAACATCTGGAGGGCTGCATGATTCTAACTTGTGTTACAGAGTATCCCTCAAATAATATACAGTATAAAGCTGGCATGCAGTTATTTGAGATAATTGGAACAGCAGAGTCGTCCAAGTGGGATATTACATTGGAGACAACAGTTTGATCTCCTGACATAATTTTCTTCTTGTAAAAACAGCTATGCTCTTCTAATTTTGAACTCCACTGTAGATGGGGGGGGGGGGGGTTGTATTAATTCCTGCCCCATATTGCAGAAATGTAGGAGAAAAAAATTTCTGGAAGATTTTTCAGTGGTATAATTTTCCAGGGAAATTTTTCCAAACCACATTCATACACACATGTTGCTTATCCATTGTTGTGCACCGCAGTCAATCATGCTAGATGGACTAAAAGTAGGATATTAAATTTCTAGTTATTAAGAACTGATAAACCCTTAGTGATAAACACTAACAAATTAATACACTGCTAAATTTGTTTTTATGTTGGAAAACCTCTTCCTTCTCATCCAGTCACATCTACACGAAGTGAAGACAAAATGTGGTAAGTTGCCTGTGTCTACAGACTCAAATATGTCCTTTAATGAAACTGGACGTTCAGCTATCTGTACAGAATCATCTTTCCTCAGGTTTGAATCAGAAATAGTAAGTAGCGGAGAGCATAACAGTGAACTTGAAGAAACTACATTTGTATGGCAGGCTGCAAACAAACAAAAAAGTTAAGCTATTTATATGAAAAATATCAGGTACAGTTCTCTTTAGGTATATGTCCAACAAAAAGTGTTATTTCAGGTGCAGATTCTTTAAATTACATAAAAGGGAGGGATATGTCATTCTCTTTGGAAGACATGGAAAAATTGGGGGGGGGGGGGGATGAATATAACATCTAAATTGAATGTGCTAAATCAGATAAGATTATTTAGAACAAAATAGTTCTACCTCCCCCCCCAAAGAACCACCTAATTGCCTATTGCCATTGCCTTAATCTCGCCACAGCTATGCTGTTTCTTGCAGAGAGTAAACTATAACCACAGTGTGATAAAGCTGAAGCATTCTTGCTTACCGGTATCTGTAGAGTGGAAGAAAGTGAAAATAGAATTTTGAGAGCTGTTGAGTTCTTATGTACTGGTGGGAACTGAGTAAAAATTATTATTATTATTATTATTATTATTATTATTACTACCTTTTCCCAAAACTGAGACTCAGGGTGGTTCACAACATTAAAACATTAAAATTAAAAGCATATAAAAATAGTACATTAAAACAGAATTCACACTTCTTTTGCTCTTCACAAATTCACACTTCTTTTGCTCTTCTTGCTATAATGTGTTGTTAAAGATATCAAGGGACTCAAAAGACAGTCTTCTGAAAACAAAAAAGTCATGGTCACAGATGTTACAAACCACTCTTCGCAGCCTGTCAAGAGTATGCAGGGTAAAATTCAGAACATTGGTTCAAGGTAATCCTCAAGTGACAAGTTGGTGTGCTTCCAATGTTTGCTTCCATTTCCACTGCAGAAATAATCCCGTTTGAGACCACTTTAACTGCCCTAACTCTGTGCTAGGGAATACTGGGAACTGTAGTTTATTGTGGCCTTTGAGCTCTCTGACAGAAAAGGCTAAACGTCACACAAAACTACAGTTACTAAAATTCCCTAGCATTGAGCCAGGGCAGTTAAAGCAGTCTCAAACTGGATGATTTCTGGTGTGTGTTTTGTACCCTCTCAGGCAACCTCCCAGATGATACTGGGGGCCCATTCAGACTACGTTATAAACCGGTTAGCAAACCGGTTTAAAATCAAGAAGTTCACACTGAAACCGGATTTAACACTACTGAATCCAGATTTTGCACACCCGTAGCAGGGTAAATCCCCCATAACCCAGGTTTTCCCAAAGCGGGTTTTTTCCCGTTTCTTTTGGGAAAACCCGGTTTGCGGGGAATGTGAACTTGGCTCCGATCACGATCGGGTCAAGTTCAGGGGAGGGGAAAAGGCCAGGGGGAGGAACATCCCTCCTCTCCAGGCAAAATCGGGCACTCCAGCATTTTTAAAATATTTTTTTAACTGTATTTTTAAGTAATTATTTATTTTATTATTTTATTTATTTTAGAGTTATTTTATTTTTTATTTATTTATTGTATTTTATTGTATTTTATTTATTAGTAATTTAATTGCATTCAATTGTATTATATTTTAGTATTTTTAAAATATTTTTTAATTTCTTATTTTTTTAATTATTTTTTTCAGTTTGACAGCTTATGCGCATTCTACGAGGCTCTGTTCCCATCGAAGTTTATGAATGGGGAAAAAGGGAAACTCCTGTCCATATATGGATTGTGGTTCCCTTTCATGGGGCCCTTTAAAAATTGAAAGGGAGCCCCAATCCATATATGGACAGGAGTTTCCCTTTTTCCCCATTCATAAAATTCGATGGGAACGGAGCCTCGTAGTATGCGCATAAGCTGTCAAACTAAAAAAAAAAAATTAAAAAATATATAAGAAATTAAAAAAAAATATTTAAAAAAATACTAAAATAAAATACAATAACTCAGGTCAAGTTCAGGGGAGGGGAAAAAGCCGGGGGGGGGGGAACATGCCTCCTCTCCTGGCAAAATTGGGCACTCCTGATTTTTTAAAATATTTTTAATGTATTTTTTATTATTATATTATATTATAATATATTTATATATTATATTATATTATATTGTATTATTTTATTTTATTTTATAGTTATTTCATTTATTATTTATTTCATTGTATTTTATTGTATTTCAGTGTATTTTATTGCATTTCATTTCTTAGTAATTTATTGGATTTTTTTGTATTTTTTTGGTATTTTTTAAAATATATTTTTTTCTTTTTTTCCCCCATTGACAGCTGTAATTCGCTTTGGCTGTTCCGTTTTTATGAATGGGGCAGAGGGGAAACCCCTGTCCATATATGGACAGGGGTTCCCTTTCAGGGCCCCATTCATTCTTTAAACTGGAAGGGAATGAATGGGGCCCTTTTAAAGGGAACCCCAGTCCATATATGGACAGGGGTTCCCCCTCTGCCCCATTCATAAAAACGGAACAGCCAAAGCGAATTACAGCTGTCAATGGGGGAAAAAAAGAAAAAAATATATTTTAAAAAATACCAAAAAAATACAAAAAAATCCAATAAATTACTAAGAAATGAAATGCAATAAAATACACTGAAATACAATAAAATACAATGAAATAAATAATAAATGAAATAACTATAAAATAAAATAATACAATGAAATATAATATAATATAATATAATATATAAATATATTATAATATAATATATAAATATAATATAATATATAAATATTATATTATATTATAAATATGGTGCAGCTGGGGGACGTTTGCTCCGATAAGAGGGCCCTTACATCTGGGGTTCCTCAAGGAGCCATTCTGTCCCCCATGCTCTTTAACATTTACATGAAACCGCTGGGCGAGATCATCCGGAGACATGGGGCGCGGTGTTATCAGTACGCTGATGACACCCAAATAGTCTTCTCTATGTCTCCGACTGATGCAGTGACCAGGGATGGCGTCGCTCCTCTCGTGGCCTGTCTGGAATCGGTAATGGACTGGATGAGGGAAAACAGACTCAGCCTGAATCCAGAGAAAACGGAAGTACTGGCGATAGGTTCTCCCGGCCCAGGGATGGAGGTGGTTCCACCTGTCCTGAACGGGGTCACGCTCCCCGTGAAGGACACTGTACGCAGTCTGGGGGTGCTCCTTGACTCGTCGCTCCATCTGACTTCTCAGGTGGATGCAACGGTCAGGAGCACCTGTTTTCAGCTTCGGCTGATTCGCCAGCTGCGTCCCTACCTGGACCGGAGGGACCTTGAAACCGTAGTACACGCTCTGGTAACCTCTCGGTTGGACTTCTGCAATGTGCTTTACATGGGGCAGCCTTTGTATCACACTCGGAAGCTACAACTGGTGCAAAATATGGCAGCGCGGGTGGTCACTGGTGCTCCCAGGGCCGCCCATATAACACCAATTCTGAAAGACCTTCACTGGCTGCCTATTCGCTTCTGGGCTCAGTACAAAGTGCTGGTTATTACCTATAAAGCCCTATATGGCTTGGGTCCAGGGTACCTGAAGGACCGTCTCTCCCCATACAATCCGCCCCGCACACTTAGGTCATCTGGTCAGCGGTTACTGAGAGTTCCGGAGACTAGATTGGCGAGTACGACGAAGAGGGCATATTCCATCTCTGCCCCGTCTCTGGAACTCTCTACCTATCGATCTCCGCTTGTCCCCCTCCCTTGCTCAATTTAAAAAGGACTTAAAGACCTATTTATTTAACCAGGCTTACCGCTGAATGGACTTTTATTTACCTGCCTGTTGTAATGCCGCCCACTGTTCTGCTGCTGCATATGCACTAGCACTTATATTGAGAATTGTGATTTTATTGTGATTTTATTGTCTTACTGGTTTTACTGCTTTTATTGTTTTATTGTTACCGGCTTGTTTTAATGGTTTTTATGTCCTACTGTTTTTTATATGCTGTACACCGCCCTGATCTATGGAAGGGCGGTATAGAAATAAATCATATTATTATTATTATTAATAAAATATTTTATTTAATAAAATAAAATAATACAATATAATATAATATAATATATAAATATAATATAATATATAAATATTATATTATATTATAAATATAATATAATAAAATATTTAATAAAATATTTTATTTTATAAAATATATATTAAATTTAAAAATAAAAAAAATATTGAAACATATAGTAAATAATAATTTAAAAAGTACTGGGAGGAGGAGGAGGAGGAGGAGAGGAAAGGATCGCCTCAATCCGCACCGCTCCCAGCCAAATGCTTCATGTGCATAAGCTGTCAAATATTTAAAAAAAAACAAAAAACACAAGCATCTCGCGCGGCCAATGGCCGCATCAGACGTCACCATGACATCATTTGATTGACAACCAAGAGGCTCCATCTTTAATCGGTACTTTTGCATGTATGAACTTCGTTGGGGTAAAATGCACCGGGAAGCCTCAATGGGGGCAAAAGATAGTATGAACTCCTCTCTGGATAGAATCGGTTTGCCACGATCGATCTCATCTGGATCAAACCAGGGCAAATGGGCTAGTCTGGATGGGGCCAGAGATTAATGCACTTAACGTAGCCTTTGCAAGACCGAAGGTGTCCTTTCCTTGACTCATGCACCTCAAAGAACATGCAAAATCAACTCTCCACTTACTGTAATCATGCCAAGGCCCCATCTGCATGATTTTTCCATCTTTTTAAGGCAATATAAATTATTAGGAGTGACTACCTAAGAACTGATTTAATCCAATACAATTTCCAATCTGATTCTCTGAGAAGCCATACCTAAGGCAAAAAAGAAACAGCCTTTGGTGTTTTTTGTTTTAATCCCTCAGCGACATTTAAGACTTTGTTAGCCATAGTGCATTTTTCTGAATTTTGGTGTGTGTGTGGAATTCCACATGACCCCAGATGGATCCTGCCAGGCAGGCCACCATAATCCCTAAAGCGATGGGACATGCACGCACTCCACCCAGATGATGTCAGCCTCATGGGATGGACCTCTTGAGAACAATACCCCTAGCCAAAAAGGTAGTTCAGGAGTTGCTAATAAAATAATTATCACCTCTAATAATAATAATAATAATAATAATAGTAATAATAATAATTTATTTATAACTCTCCCCTCTGAATGAACAATCGGGGGTGGGGTACAGCATTTTAAAAACAGGTACAGTTAAAATATTACAACCCAGTCCTGCCTCCCACTCCTTAAAATAAGATTAAACTAACACAGAATTAAAACAGTATCAATAAAACCTTAAAACAATCAATATCTCCCATGAGAATTTTTGGGCAGCCTCGGGGGAATATCAGATGTATAACTGAGAGAGGCTAGATAAACAATTAGGAATCGGGAAAAGTTTAACCACTATCCGGAAAGGCCTGCCGGAAGAGATGCGTCTTGGCAGATTTCTTGAAACTGTCCAAAGTTGTAATAAGACGCATCTCATCTGGCAGGCCATTCCACAGCCTGGGAGTGATGGCAGAAAAGGCCCTCTGGGAGGTCTGTGACAGCCTAGTTTTGATAGGCTGTAGCAGGTTCCTCCCAGAGGACCAAAGTGTGCAAGGGGGCTCATATGGGAAGAGGTGGTCCCTGAGATAGGATGGACCCGAGCCATGTAGGGCTTTAAAGGTCAAAACCAACATCTTGTACTGTGCCCAGAAATTAATCAGCAGCCAGTGGAGAGATTTGAGCACAGGTGTTATATGCTGTCTCCTCGATACTGCAGTAACTAGCCTGGCTGCCATGTTTTGGACCAGTTGAAGTTTCCGGGTTAAGCACAAGGGTAGCCCCATGTAGAGTGCATTGCAGTAGTCCAAACATGAGGTAACCAAAGCATGTACCACAGTCTCCAGATCCCTCGTCACCAGGAAAAGGCGCAGCTGGCGGATCAGCCGAAGCTGGTAACAGGCACTCCTGACCATCGCATTCACCTGACTAGTCATGTGAAGTGATGAGTCTAGAAGTACTCCCAGACTGTGAACAGGGTCCTTCGAGGAGAGTGTGACTCCATCTAGGACCGGGAGTTGTATTCCCAGACCTGGTTTTGGGCCGGTGACTGTCAGTACCTCCGTTTTGTCTGGATTTAGTCTCAATTTGTTTTCCCTCATCCAATCCATTACTGCCGCAAGGCAGTCATTAAGAGGAGAGACGCCATCTGAAATCTGAGCAGATGATCTGGTCATGGAAAGGTATATATGAGTGTCATCAGCATACTGAAAACACTGAGCTCCATGCCTCTGAATGATCTCACCCAGCGGCTTCATGTAGATATTGAATAGCATTGGGGACAGGATGGCGCCTTGAGGGACACCACAATTAAGCTTGATCTTGGAGGAGCAACTGTCCCCGAGCCTCATCCTTTGGGATATGCCAGAGAGGAAGGAGTGGAACCACTGCAGCGCAGTGCCCCCAACCCCTAGCTCTCTCTGCTGATCCAAAAGGATAGAGTGGTCTATTGTGTCAAAAGCCGCTGATAGATCCAAGAGCACCAGCAGGGTCGCACTACTGCTGTCGATGTTCAAGCGGAGGTCATCTGTCAGAGCGACCATGGTGGTCTCAACTCCATATCCTGTGCGGAAGCCAGTTTGAAATGGATTGACATAATTGGTTTCATCCAAGTCTGCATCCACACGGACCCAAGTCTGCATCCACATGGCAGAAATAATCTAATTTCGCACTACTTCAACTACCATGGATCAATGCTATGGAATTCTGAGAATTGTAGTCTGTTGTGACACCAGAGCTCTCTGACAAAGAAGCTAAATATCTCACTAAACTACAGTTTCCAGGATTCTATAGCATTGAGCGAGGACAGTTTAAGTGGTGTCAAACTGGATTATTTCTGCAGTGTGGATGCAGCCTAAATGAAATGTCAGGTAGGGCATGCCTTCTGTTCCCCTCTTTCAATTGCTGCAAACTGAGTCCAAAACCTCTACGAGGTCTTATTTTCAGGTGATGTCTTATTTTGGGGGAAATGGTATATAGAGTGTGTGTATGTGTATGCATGTGTATGTGTATATATATGTGTGTATGAATGTATATATATATTTATTTACAGTATTTATACCCTGCTCTTCAACCCCAAAGGCTCTCAGTGTGGCTTACAATTATTATTGTTTTTAATTAGATGGTTCCCTGCCCTCAGCCTTACAATCCAAAAGACTGTAAGAGGAGAAGGGAACAGTGGAAAGGGATGAAGTCCAGTGTTTCTTCTCTCCCTCTGAGGCCTGGACCATGGCAGATGGACTGGAGGGAGGGACCTTCTTCTTGCTCTGGCTAGCCCTGATGGAGTTGGGCCTGTTTTTTCACTCCCTCCAGGTTGGATGATGTCAGATGCACTGGTGGAAGGAGGGCATATGTGTGTGTGTGTATGTATATGTATATATACGAGGGGGTATCGTAAAGTTTTGATGATCACCTTTTTAAAGTTTGTTTTGATTTGTAGTTGTTAACTTATCTCTATGTAGTCACTATCTAGATTTATACATTTTCCCCAGCATACCTTGACCCTCCGAATACCTGATATTGTAGAAGCCTGCAGACAGCGCCTTACGAGGGGGTATCGTAAAGTAATAATTATCACCTGGAAGTTATTATGGCATATTGATGAAATTTTGTCAGTGTCATCATTGGCCCCTAAGGGCACGTTGCTGAGAAAACCAGCCCACTGCGTCCTTTATTTTTGTGACTGGCTCTGCCAGAAGTGACTGAAGTGTAAAATCCTCATCAGGCGCAATCTGCAGGCTTCTACAATAATGGTATTTGGAGGGTCAAGATACCTTGGGAAAAATGTATAAATCTAGATAGTGACTACATAGAGATAAATTAACAACTACAAATCAAAACAAACTTTCTGTCAATTTTTTAAAAAGGTGATCATTAAAACTTTTGGATACTCCCTCGTATATACTGTGTGTATACATATTGCAATGTGGGCCCAATCATAAAAGCGAAAATATCACTTATCTCAGGGCCAGACTCAATGAAATTTCAATATATGTGTGTGTGTATATATATATATATGCATGCATGTGTATGTATGTATGTGTGTATGTATATATATATATATATATATATACTGTGTGTGTGTATGCATTATATGTGTGTATATATATATATATATATATGCATATATATAGTGTGTGTACATGTGTGTATGTGTACATATATGTGTATGTGTGTATATATATATATATATATATATTCTGTATATAGTATATGGGTGTGTGTGTATATATATATATATGCATATATATAGATAGATAGCTACTGTGTGCATATATATGTGTGTATATGTATTTTTATACATATATATATATATAGTATGTGTGTGTATATGTATGCATATATATATATATATATACACACACACACACACACATATATATATATATATATTGCAATGTAGGCCCTTATGGCGACCCTATTTCACAGGGTTTATTCAGGGGAGGGTTGCCATGGCCTTCCCCTCAGGAGGAGGAGGAGGCTGAGAGAGTGTGACTTCTTGCCCAAGGCCAACCAAAGGGTTCCCAGGGCAACTGAAACCAACCAGAGCCTGTCCCCTATTAAGTATATGATTATTAACAGAATGGAACCTTGGTGGCTCTTCCCCCCCCCTCAGTTTAAGCTAAGCCAAAGCAAAAGGTGTGGGGGTGCTTTTAAAAAACTACACTTCCCGTCAGCCCTTGGGCGAGGGTGGCGTGACGTCACGCGACGTGGGGGGGGAGGGGGAAGCAACAGAGCAGAGAGGAAAGGGCGCGCGCGGGGTGAGTTGGTGGTCACGTGGGAGGTGGTGGTGGTCACGTGAGAGACTTATTCATATTATTGAAGCAAGAGAGGGGCTTGGCTGGCTGGGCCAAAGGTATGGGTTCCTCCTAGGCACTTTCAAACCCACTCTTATGTTTAATCATTTATTATTAATATTAGTATTATTATTATAACTATTATTATAACTATTATATTACATTATTATATTATTATATTATATTATTACTATGATATTATTATAACTATTATAACAATTATTATAACATTATTATAACTATTATATTAAATATTATAATAAATATTATTATTATTATTATTATTATTATTGACCTTTATTTACATAGCACTGTATATTTGTTTCTCTTGTGCCTCTCTCTCTTAGGGTTGGGAATTCCCAATTCCCAGGATTCCAGAGCCCTTGAGGGCCACCACCATCACAGCAACACTCCTTTCCCCTTGCCTTTTTTTTAGGGAGGGCTTTTAGCCTTGGAGCATCCTCCTTTTATAGGTAAGTAAGAGTCAAAAGCCTGGTAGTGACAGCTGCCTTGGAGACAGAAACAAAAACACACACATACAGCAGAAATAATGATAATAATAATAATATTCCCAGTCTGAGACCTAGGGAATCCTGGGAATTGTAGTTTGTCTTGGCACCAGAGTTCTCTCTGACAGAGAAGGCTAAAGGCTGCATCTATACTGGAGAGATAAGCCAGTTTGGCACTGCTTTAAGGGCCTGGGCTGAAGGCTATGGAATTCTGGGAGTTGGAGTTTGTTGTGGGCCCAAAGCTCTGCTCTGGGCCCACAACAAACTCCAACTCCCAGAATTCCATAGCCTTAAGCCCAGGCCCTTAAAGTGGTGCCAAACCAGGTTATCTCTCGAGCAATTTCTTAGCACCTTTGAGATTCACTGTAAGAGAGAAGTTGGTAGCACAAGCTTTGGTAGGCTTGGTCTACTTCCTCCATCCATCTACACCAGATGCTTTTTGGGAGCAAGGACTCCTAATATTCAAAGGCATAGCCACATAAGTCTGGAAAATCAGTCTGCAAAGGGATCTTGCAGCACCTTTGAGCCTCACTGGAAGATAGAAAAGCTTGGAGCATAAGCTTTTGTAGTCTTGATTCTACTTCCACAGATACTTTTTGGGAGCAAGGACTCCTAATATTCAAAGGCACAGACATGTTAGTCTGGAAAATCAGTCTGCAAAGGGATCTTGCAGCACCTTTGAGCCTCACTGGAAGAGAGAAGTTGGTAACATGAGCTTTTGTAGACGTCCATGTCGCCCTACTTCTTTCAGTGCATGTTTGTAGAACCCTAAGACAAACCTGTATCAGCCATTTGTGTGTGTGTGTGAATGTGAATTCAAATTCAAAATCTTGCATGTATGGAGACGAGGCAGTCGTATCTCTACACATACAAGGTTTTGAATTTGAATTGACCTTCTCGCACACAAATGCCTTATATAGGTCTGTCCTCAGACCCTCCACACTACCCCATGCATATGAGAAAGTAAGCTCCAGTCTAGGGAAGTTTATGCCACCAACTTAATTCTTTTGTTTAGTTTCAGAGATGCTGCAGGAACCCTTTGCATGCCATTATAGATAGGAAAAGGATGTGCAGGTTGGCTGTCCCTTCTCCAAAATGCTTGGAACCAGTCAGTGTTATGGATTTCAGGTGTTTTTTGGTTTTTGGCACATTTGCATCATGACATAATGATGCATCATCTTGGAGATGGGACCTAAGTCTAAATATCAGTGTGCAAAGGGATCTTCTAGCACCCTTGAGAAGCTGGTAGCATGACCTCTTGTAGACTTGAGGCAACTTCTTCAGATGTAGACTCTTATCTACAAAAGCACATGGTACCAACTTCTCTCTTTCACTTAGTCTCAAAGTTGCTACAGGATCCCATGGCATACTTTCTTAGGTTGTTAGCATAACATATGAAAAGGACAGGATTGTCGCCATTGGCAACTCAGCTCCAGAAAACCCTGCCGCCATAAGTAAATGACTTGAAGGCAAACAACAACAACAACAACATACTGGACTGTTCATTATCTACAAACTGAACTAATGAAATCATATATTTTGAGTTTAAAGATCCATTACACACATGTATTCTCAGAACATTTATGAGCACATGCATGTGTCAGGAGACCACACTTGATCATTGAAAGACCTAGCCGTGGTAGTCTGGAAAATCAATCTGCAAAGGCGTCTTGTAGCACCTTTGAGATTAACTGAAGAAAGAAAATGGGATCATGAGCTTTCCTAGACATGAGCCTCCTTCCTCATATGCATAGGGTAGAGTGGAAACTCCAGGCCATCTCCTTTCTCCTGCAGCCTTGTCCCCCAATGACTATTGACCATAGTTAAACTGGAACTTGTCACCTCATCTCCACATCCACAAAGTTTTTCATTCCCATGGATAGTCTCATACACAGACTGCTATATAGGTCTGTCCCTGGGCTACTCTACCCCATGCTTCTGAGGAAGTAGGCTCAAGTCTACAAAAGTTAAAACGGCTATGTATTTGAAGTGTAAACATGATATTCATGTAAGTTTTGTACACATGTACATGTAAGCCTGATGGTAATTTTATAGACAATATTTCTATTAATTTTGTACATGAAACAAAAGTTTATGTGTATCAGAAAGCAAAGGTTGTTGCTATCTCAGCCACTCATGAAAAATGTTTTGGATTTTGGAATTTTTGGGGAATTCCAGATAAGGGAGAGTCAACCTGTATTTGCCCAGAGCACTCCTTTTTTCATCTTTATCACTCCTACTCTTTGAAACTTTCTGCTTCCTTAACAGAGCTTGCCCAGAGTCAACATAGTGTGACCTGTTTCCACCTGATATTTTAAAATCCAGATCTAGTGAATTATAATGGCGCTTCTTGTTATAGTAATATTTGAGCTATTGTGGAGCCCTTCTGCAAGTCTACTTTTATAGACTGAATGAGGAATATTCACTTCCATCCATGTCAAATATAATACAGTGGTCCCCCAGGTTACGAAGGTAATCCGTTCCGGATTACCTTTCGTAACCCGGAAATGCTCGTATCCCAGGGGACCGCTTTAGCGGACGGACCGCGCGGCCGATTTAAAGGGGCTGCGCAGTTTTTCCGTTTCGTTCCCCGGGGGATCCTTCGGATCCTGGGGGAATTTTTGTGGTCCCGCCGGTTTCGGACCCCGGGGATTTCGTAACCTGGGGGACCACTGTATAGCCTGAACGTTTGCATAATTGATGCACTAAGAAATCTTTACTAAATAAAGGGTGCATTTTACATCTCTCTTTAGGGCCTATTATAATCCCAAAAATCATAGAATCATGGAGTTGGAAAGCAAGGGCTATCTAGTCCCACCCTTTGCCATACAGGAGTGCCAGACCAAGCACTCCTGAAAGATGCCCATCCAACCTCTGCTTAACATTACCCTCAGTTAACATTACTGGATCTTTGGGCAAAAATCCATGTAGGGGTTCAAGTTTTATATAGTAGCAACCTAACAGACAAGTATAAAACTAGAAACGTATAATACCAAGCATTTTGAATGCTTGTTTTGTATTGTTTTGTTTTCGGGTTTTTTTGTTTGTTTGTTTGTTTGTAATACTTATATTTCATTTTGGTATCCCAAGACAGTGATGTTATCGATAAAATAGTTTTAAACCAGTAATTTAAATAGTCTGAAAGCATTTTAAATAATTAATTATTTATTTTATTTTCTTATATCCTGCCTTTCTCACAATACAGGGACTTGAGGCAAATTAAATAGTTTAAGAGAAATTTAAAAAGATTAAAACTGTACTAGTGCAGGACTAGGCAAAATCATCAGACTATAAAGCCTTTGATACTGTACAAATTTATGTTTTAACTTGGTGCCAGAATGGTACCAGTCTGGCCTCTTTTAGAATCATAGAGTTGGAAGAGACCACAAGGGCCGTCCAGTCCAACCCCCTGCCATGCAGGAACTCCAAATCAAAGCATCCCTGACAGATGGCCATCCAGTCTCTGCTTAAAGACCCCTAAGGAAGGAGACTCCACCACACTCTGAGGGAGTGTGTTGCACTGTCGAACAGCCCTTACTGTCAGGAAGTTCCTCCTAATGTTGAGGTGGAATCTCTTTTCCTGGAGCTTTCATCCATTGTTCCGCATTCTAGTCTCTGCAGCAGCAGAAAACAAGCTTGCTCCCTCCTCAATATGACATCCCTTCAAATATTTAAACAGGGCTATCATATCACTTCTTAACCTTCTCTTCTCCAGGCTAAACATCCCCAGTTCCCAAAGGCGTTCCTCATAGGGCATGGTTTCCAGACCCTTCACCATCTTAGTTGCTCTCCTTTGGACACGCTCCAGTTTCTCCACATCTTTTTTGAATTGTGGTGCCCAGAACTGGACACAGTATTCCAGGTGGGGCCTGACCAAAGCAGAATAGAGTGGCACTGTAACTTTCCTTGATCTAGAAACTATACTTCTATTGATGCAGCCTAAAATTGCATTGGCTTTTTTAGCTGCCGCATTGCACTGTTGACTCATGTTCATGTTTTAAGAAGAAAGTAGTCTGTAACCAGGGAGCCACATTAGAAAGGGCCTCTTTAATGTCCTCACACAGTGTGTTGTCCTTCTCCCAGACCTCAGTCCTTAGGCAGTATGTGGAGAGAGGTTGAAGGGTTTGAAATGTAATCACCAGCAGCATGAAATCAGATTAGAACACGTTGGCAGCAGTAGCCGGTGTCATGGTTTCTATAAGAGGCCCCTATCAGCTGTGTAGCTTTGATGAGTTACTGTAACTGCAGTTTGTAAGTGGGTTTAATTGTTACATTATTCTGCAAGTAAAACTAAACAAGTTATTGTTTTTCTTTTTTTCAGATAATGGAGTGTCTTGTATCTTCAAAAAACACCGAGAATACTGCTTCCCAGGAGGAAGACAGTGAAGATGACATTGAGTTTGTTGGTGTATGTACATATCTTGCATTTAAAATTTATAAGGGTAATCATCTTTTCCCCTCACAGCATGCTTGAATGGCTGAATGCCTATCATTTTGGAAGAAAAGTAGGCTATTCTGAAGATAAGGCCATGCTTCTGATGTGTGTGGGGACAAGTCATGGAGGAGTATATTTGTTGGTATGTTGGTAAACTTTACAGATTATTAAACTTTGAGAGCACAGGTTCATCTTCATACAAAAAATTATTTTAAAAAGCAACTGGGAAAACGTGAATTTCTTAAAATTCATGTACCCTGTGATATCATAGAAACAACCAAATGTCTCATTAAGGGCATACAGATAGTGTAACTTTAAGATAATCATCCTATCCATTTTTCCCCAAAAGTTTCCTCCAGGATTATATGTTTATTTTTCTGGTCTAATAACGATATAACCATAATAAGGGTTTTGAATTTGTTTCATGGGCCACACAGCTTTCCTTGTTCTTCGTATTTTTTTAAAAGCAAACTCATTAATATAGTGATGTGGTGGTAGCATGAGAAAGTGAATGTTGGCCAGCGTCATATGTGATACTGGACATTGATGAAAAGTTCCGAGTTGACTGTTGTAGAGTAAACATGTGGGAAGGCTAACAAAAATCACCCAGCAATTAATCCCCTTCTTTCTCGTTAGCTCATGAATTTGATGAAATGGTTTGTCAGATACCAGTAATGTGCAAGATTATGGGAAATGCTAATTTTAGTTTGTGAGAGACCTGGAGGCATTGGTTGTTGATGCGTTATTTTAGTCACAACATGATGTTTGGTGTATCATTGGAATCTGATGCTGGAGGCTTGTAGTCAGATTAATTCTCTCCTCAGTCTATGAGCCCTTTAAGTATCTAAACTGTAGTGTGTCAGTAGCTAAAATGTTTTAAAACATCTTTTCTCATCCTTGCCTAGGCTCTTGTTTAACCCACGTTCTCAATCTCTATAGTCTGTCCTCTGTCATGGCCTTCAAAACTTTATCCTGAAAATCTATGCTGGCTGAACAGATAATGGTGAATAGGTTATGCTTGCTAAGATTGTTGTGATCTCTGCGTGTTCAGAATGAGAAGGAAGGAGGCTTAACAGGATGGGTCAGAAGCTATAGCATACCAATGGCTTCTTGTTTCCCCTTGAATTTTTTTCTAGATTTATGAGGACTAGCACATCTCTGTAATAAATGTTTACAGACTTTTGAGAAATCACAACAGAACATATTACATCAACAAGATTAATTGGCAATATGTCATCCTCTGAGTCCCAAAAAAATAGATGAATGAACTGTGAACAACAAGGAGGTGGCCATCTTGCAAGGCTGTGTGTGGGTTTAAGTGCAATGTGTTTGTCCATACAGACTTTTTTGGGTTTGATCAGTTAGTTGCTAGTCTGTAGGAGTTCCTCAGGGCTCTGTCCTGGATCCCCTTCTGTTCTCTCTATACACACTGTCCCTTGGTAAACTCATCAGTTCTTTTGGTTTCTCCTATCATCTGTATGCCGATGACACTCAGCTGTATCTTTCCACCCCTGACCTTTCGCCAGGGCTTGAACAGCAAGTTTCATCTTGTCTGGCTGCCATCTCTCAGTGGATGTGGCATCAGCGCTTGAAGCTCAACATGTCTAAGACAGAGCTTCACGTCTTCCCACCTAAGCCCACCCTTCAATACTCCTTTTCTGTTTCTGTTGACGGCACTTCTATTCAACCGGTTCAGCAAGCCCGCAGTCTTGGTTTTATTTTTGATTCCTATCTGTTGTTTACTCCCCAGATTCAGGCCACCGCCAAGGCCTGTAGATTCTCTCTTTACAACATTGCTAAAATCCGTCCTTTCCTCTCAGCCTCTACTGCCAAGACTCTGGTCCATGCTCTAGTGGTCTCACGACTAGATTATTGTAACCTTCTTCTGACAGGGCTTCCTCTATCTCACCTCCATCCTTTAATCTCTGTCCAGAACTCTGCTGCACGCATTATCACATCCGCTCGCCCCTTTGACCATGTTTCTCCTCTCTTCTCCTCCCTTCACTGGCTCCCCTTCCCCTTCCGCATTCAGTACAAGCTTTTGTTGTTGACTTTCAAAGCCCTCCACGGACTGACCCCTCCTTATTTATCTGAACTTCTTTCTCCTCACCCTCCTTCTCGTACCCTCCGCTCTGGTAGTCAAGGTCTCCCGTCCCAGCTGAAGATTTCCACTGCCCTGTCCCAGATTCATCCCTTCTCACTTGCTGCCCCGCACTCCTGGAACCTTTTCCCCCCACTTGTGCACCTCATCACTTCTCTAACCAGTTTCAAAACTGAGTTAAAGACTATATTGTTTAGGGAAGCGTTCCCAGAATTGTGCCATCTGCCCTAGGATGCCTCCCTCTAACTATGTATTAAGAAGCCAAGCCCTCCCTCCAGTCCATCTGCCTTGGTCCAGGCCCCAGAGGGAGAGAAGAACCACTGGTCCTCACCCCTTTCCCACCACCTTTTCCTTCTCTTTTTGTGTTTTCTCTCTTAGATTGTAAGCCTGAGGGCAGGGAACCGTCTAATTATAAGATTGTATGTACAACACTATACATTTACAGTGCTATATAAATAAAGGTTTATAAATAATAATAATAGTTATCTGCTAGAGATTAACTCTATAATAATTTTGGTCAGGCAAATAATACTATTTGAATTCAACCAGAATGATTTCTAAAGACTGTGTTTGTGAATGTACAATTTGATGGGTTTCTTAGGCCATGTTATTTTTGCAAGTGTGCCTAAAAGGAAATAAACCACTACTTAAATGTAAATGTTTGTTCTCTTTCCTAGGAAACTGTATTGAGACCTATCTTGGATTGCATTGACCTTAGTAGTGGTGAGGAAGATTGTAGCAGCTCTTCTAAGGTAAGTGTTTCCTCAACACCGTTGGAAAATAGATTTGGAAGTCCTTATGCACTGGGAGACAATACAGAAATATCATACAAAGGTAGATAGAGCAAACGCATTCTGCAGAGCAGAGGGGAACAACTTTTCATGGTACTGTATGGGGATCATTTATTAAAAACATGGAATGACTGGACAGTCATTTCTTTTTATTTTATTTTTTAAAGCCCTTAAATTGTTTTGGGGGAATACAGATAAATGACAAATTGTTCCCCCTCTCAAAGGTTTCTGGGGGTGTGTTTTGTCAATTTAGAGGCAGGAGTAAAGGTGTTCATGAGGGCTGTAGAAAAAGCTGAGGTCTGCACTGTGGGGCCACATGTCTCCCATGGCTCACACTGCCTACTTCTGGTTTAAAGAGTCATATGCTCTTCCTGTGTTACACATACTCTTTAAATAGTATCTAAATTGTAGCTGCAGATCCTAAGAAATCTAAGAATAAAATCCAAACACCATTGTGGGTTTTCTGTAGTTATATATTTTGTGTGGAACTTTTGATTTGCTGTAAGAATGAGATCCCCTCCAAATCATCCACCTGTATTGCTGAATTAAATTCTGTCGATGGGAGCTGTATTACAAGAGGAAGAAATGACAATGACACAAGTGTTAATGTGATATTTCAAATCTGTCTTTGATACCTACCTGCCTCTTTATCTGTCAATCATTCAATCAATCAGTCTAAGTCAAAGTATATCCAAAGGGAGTTCAGTTCATGGAAACTCTGGATTCAGTGAGTAAAACCATATCTGCAAGTGGTAATGAGTAGAGCATTTGCAGTGATTCTGAATGACAGTGGGGCTTTCTAGATGGACAGGAAAGTGTGACATGAAGTTGCCTTTTCCTTAATGCTTAGCAGCTGCACCACAGCCTTTAGATGGAGCTGCGCTGTTCCGCAGTTTTTAAAAAAGAAGCTGGGAAAACCAGCACCTTTTTAAAGGCGCTTCTTCTCCCCTAAAATGCAAAAAAAAAAAAAAAAAAAAAGCGTTTTCATGGCACACTTTCCCTTTTTCTCATCTAAAGGCTAGAGTTTCATGCAGCCATGAACACACTTCTTTTTGCCAATCTAGAATAGGCCAGAGTTAGCAGTCATGGGAAGAATCTGAAGTATCTTCAGCTGAACATAACAGACAATCCCTTTCTGACCTTCCTGCTCATTGTGATTCATACATGAATATTATCTGTGGAACACTAATGAACACTAGAGACATAGCTCCACTCTTTCCACAGACTTAACCCTATATCCACAGACTTAACTCTAAATCCACAGATTTAACCCTTAATCTACAGTTAACCCTTAACCTGTCATGGCACTCCTCTGGCACTGCGTCCATGACATAGCGCTGAAGGAGCGCCACATAGCTGCAGCAATGTGGCTATGGCACCCTTTCAAGGGCAGAAAAAGGAGCCACTTTTTGCGGCTTTTCGTGCTTTTCTTTTCGTGCCCTCGAAATGCCAGATTGGAGACACAGCGTGAGGTTGCCATGGCCCTGATCTGGTGTGAAAAGGAGTGGTCTGTAGAGCCCCTATCTTATGCTGCTAAGGTCTCAGTCAAGTAAGTAAGTAACAGTAATAATAGTAATAGATTTTATTTCTTTCCTGCCTCTCCTTAAGTCAGGGTACAACATATTAAAATACAAAACACAATTTAGAAAACACATAAAATCAATAGTTAAAATGCAGTACTATAGAACTATAAAAATACACTCATATAATACATTCTTTAAAATATACCAATTAAAAAATTATGGTTTAAAATTGATTGGGTAGGCCTGTTGGAAGAGGTATGTCTTTAATGCTTTTTTAAAAAGCAGTCAGCGTTTTCAACTGTTGTATCTCCTCTGGTAGGTCATTCATTACACAGTCAGGGTAGTTCTCTGAGAAACGGTTGCCAGTCTAATCCTGGCTGGTTAGAGCAAACATTTCCCAGAGGAGTTGAATGTACAGGGCAGATTGTATGTACCTGTAGGTACATCTGGTGATGGCTTTTTCAGTCAGGACCCTCTCTCTTAAATGTATATATTATCAAACAATCCAGTGCAATTTGTGTTTTATCATGCTTCTTCTCATTATCATTCTTAACATTTATTTATTGAGTGCTATAAAGTTTACACAGCACTTTACATAGTAAGGGTTAAAAAAAAGAAAAGAAACAAAAGAATAAAAACCTGTCAAGCAGTGTACAATCTAAAACAACAACATTACATGATAAAAATATCTCTAAAATAATACTAATTAGAATACAATAAAAGCAAAGTAAGCAGCAGCTTCTGACTGTCAAGTCCCTAACTCTTGTCAGCTAAGTAAGTATGCTGTCACCTGCCTCCCAACAGATCAGCAACATAAACAGTTATTTGTGATGTAAGTGAAAGTTGTCATCTGGCTAGGTTAAAACTTCACACAGTGCTGCAGGCTGAAGTGAGATGACTGGGTAGGTTATGGGATGAGGAAAGGGTAGATAATGGAAACTAGTAGAGTAGGTGAATTTTTTTTTACAACTTGATCTTTATGCCATAAGGTCCGGTTCTTGGCCTTTGTCCAAACCAACCAAGTATGCAGTGCCTTTAAAAAGAAACAAGTGTCATGGATAGTTTTGCTGTGCCCTTAAATCTCTGGTTATTGGAATAGAGACCTGAGAGCTGACATTGTTCAACAAATACCTTAAATATTTGATAGTTTGCTGTTTTGGTGGCTACTTCCTTCTGTTTCTTTCCCCCTGCCACATCCCATAGAGATATACAATGAATGAATAAGTGGGACTCTTCTCTTCTCGCCCCACTTTGCAAATTTTTTGTTTGTCTGTCAGTTTCTGTTGGCTTGTAATTTAGAAGTACTACTCTTCCTTTATAGGGAAATGTTAAAGATCATATTGATTATCAAAAGGAAAAGGTTGCTTCAACACTAGATCGCCTAGCACGTCATGTAGAGGTAGAGAAACAACTGAAAGAAGAGAAAAATAAAGCATTCAAGGTATGATGATTTTTCACATACACATGTGGAACAAATATTACAGAATGATGTTTTTCTTTAATTCTGTAGATTTAAAAAGTCTGAAAAGATTTAAAACTTAGTGGCATATGTTGGGTGTGTTTGGCAATTTCATTTTGTAATGTTCATTGATCATCTAAAAAGATCATGCAGTCATAGTGTCCAGCCAGCATCTAGGATCCTTCTAACCAGCAGGAGTCTTTTAGTTCTTCTTTGGGCTCTACATGCAGCAGCATCCCGAACTTGTTTTTTGGAATACAGCTTTCGTCAACTCAGTATAATCCTATGTGTTTTTCTGGTTTGGGGAGATGCACGTTTTAATCAGTCACATCTAGAAACCTCTGGGCTTGAGAAGATGAATATCATACAGGTTTTTTTTGTCAGTTTGTTCTTTTCCATTCCACAGATAGCTAGGCAAGGGAACATCTTCAGAACTGTTGCATTGTGCATCACATAAATTGCCGCATAACATAGCACTGCTTCTGTCGTTCCTTCTACATCTATAAAGCACTACAGCTTGAAGAAAAATGTAGCTACGTTAAGGAATATAATTGACTCTGTGTTGAGGTAAAACTATTTTTGGTTTTGCTCTCAAACATTATTTTCATTGTAATCATTGTTAAATATAACAGTTCCAGAAGTTACACAAACATCCTAGGCCAGTGATGGCAAACCTATGCATACGTACCAGAGGGAGCACTCAGAGCCCTCTCTGTGGGCATGTGTATCGTTGCCCCAGCACAGAGTGTAATAGTGAGTTTGGCAAGTGTTAACTTGTCCAAGTTGCATTTAATCCCTTGTGACATTGCTTTTCAGAACTGTTGGAAACAACCAGCAATTGCTGCTTCTGTTCTTTCTCCTCCTCATTGCTCCTCAGTTTTCTTTCATGCTCATTCAAAATTCTCCGCTGCGCACCATGATTGGCTGTCTGGGCCACATGAGATGGTTCCCTACCCTCAGGCTTACAATCTAAAAAGTCATGACACAAGAGGAGAAGGGATCGGTGATGGGGAAGGCAAGTCCAGTGGTTCTTTTTTCCCTCTGAGTCCTGGACTATGGCAGATGGACTGGAGGGAGGGCCCTTCTTCTTTCTCTGGCTAGCCCTGATGGAGTTGGGCCTGTTTTTTCACTCCCTCCAGGCTGGATGATGTCAGATGCACTGGAGGGAGGGCTCTTCTTCTTGAGGCTAGGCCTGATGGAGTTGGGCCTGCCTTCTCACTCACTCCCAGGCCGGATGGATATGGCCTGGCTTACCAACCAAATGTTTTTGTTTTTTTACAGATTTTACACTACACTTCAATGTACTGAACAAATAACTACAAGATGTAGGGAAAATAGCAGAAAGGATATTTTGTGATACCAAAACATTTGAGAGAAAACTGCAGGTTTTTGAAAGAGACCTTGAAAGTGGCCAGCTGAAATAGTTTCCAAATCTAAAATTTTAAAAATTCTACATTGACTGATCTGTGTATGCACAGCAGGCTTAACATTATCTAGCTATTAAATATTAGTTCTGTATCAAACCTATTTTGAATAATCATGCATATGAACCTGCAAGGGGATTTATAGATATCCCCCCACCCCCAGATCTTGTGATGGGGAGGGTTTGGTGTGGGGTGAGGGAAGAGAACATTGTTGTCTTAATGCTTTGATCTTAAAGATAGTTGTGATAGGGCTGTCTTTTAAATCTGTAATGAACTAAAGCCTGAATGAGTGAATGAAGCTGACTCTAATTCACACTTAGTGATCATATGGTATAATTTAAATGATTTGTTATATTGATTCATAAGATCAATTTCCATAGAGAGAGAAAAATATTTGCAATAACAACAACAATAATATTTATTTATTTATACACTTCTCTTCAGCCAAAGGCTATCAGAGCAGCTTACAAATTGTTAATTAGACATTTCCCTGCCCTCAGGCTTTAAATCTAAAAAGACAAGACACAAAAGGAGAAGGGAATGGCAGTAGGGAAGGGGGAAAAGTCCAGCAGATCTTCTCTCCCTCGGAGGCCTGGACCATGGCAGATGGACTGGAGGGAGGGGCCCTTCTTCTTACTATGGCTAGGCCTGATGGAGCTGGCCTGCCCTTCTCTCCCTCTGGATGTTGGTGGATGGAGGGAGGACTCTTCTTATTTTCAGGCAAGGCCCAATGGAGCTGGCTTGCCCTTCTCTCCCTCTGGATGTTGGTGGATGGAGGGAAGGCTCTTCTTCTTTTTCAGGCAAGGCCCAATGGAGCTGGTCTGCCTTTTTCTCCTTCTGGATGATGGTGGATGGAGGGAAGGCTTTTCTTCTTTTTCAGGCAAGGCCCAATGGAGCTGGCTTGCCCTTCTCTCCCTCTGGATAATGGTGGATGGAGGGAGGGCTCTTTTTCTTTTCAGGCTAGGCCTGATGGCACTGACCTGCCTTTCTCTCCCTCTGATGATGCCTTTCATCATCCCATCTTCTTCAGGCAAGGCCTGATGGTGTTGGCCTGCCCTTCTCTCCCTCTGGACGATGGTGGATAGAGGGAGGGCTTATGAAATGATAGTCATAAGATCCTGTGAAAGCTGCAGTATCCAAACATGCATTGTTGAGTGATACATTGAAGCATGTAAGGTACCAGCTTTACATACTTCTGCTATTCAGATATATAGCCATATTAATCTGTAGAATCAGTATATAGAATCATAGTTGGAAGAGACCACAAAGGCCATCCAGTCCAACCCCCCTGCCATGCAGGAACTCTCATTCAAAGCATATCCGACAGATGGCCATTCAGATTCTCTTTAAAGACTTCCAAGGAGGGAGACTTAACCACACTCCAAGGGAGTGTGTTCCACTGTTGAAGAGCCCTTACTGTTAGGAAATTCCTCCTAATGTTTAAGAATCTCTTTTCCTGTAGCTTGCATCCATTGTTACAGGTCCTGTTCTTTCTGGAGGTATTACATCCCTTCAAATATTTAAACAGGGCTATCATATCACCTCTTAACCTTCTCTTCTCCAGGCTAAACATCCCCAGCTCCCTAAGTTGTTCCATACAGGTCATAGAAAGATCTTGTAGCACTTTGGAGACTAACTGAAAAAAAAAGAAGTTGGCAGCATGAGCTTTGGTAGATTACTTCTGCTATGTAAACATATAAACCTGTTTTTTCCCCTAGCAGTTCTCATTCAGCATGACTAATTTCCATTGGGAAAAATACTAATAGCTTCTGTTCTAACCGCTGGGACTATTAGGAAAAATTGGATTCCCAACATGCTCATGGACTACAAGAGCTGGAATTTATCCAGGGGCACAGTGACACAGAAGCAGCAAGACTGTGTGTGAACCAGTGGCTAAAAATGCCAGGTAATATATTGATGTATTCATTTTACTATACAAAGATTAAGAAGAGAGTCTTTCTAAAGAAGTAGTTGTTCTTCCTTAGTTAACCTCTTCTTCCAGCTAACAGCTATCATTTATATTTACATCCTGTCTTATCTCCAGGCAGGTACTCAAGGCAGCATACAAAAAGGCAGAGAGTACAATAAAATACATGCAAAATAAAGATTAAAACAGTATTAAATAACATAATTTTATACTAGCCATCAAGCATACATTGTGAATGGTGTCATACCTACTCATCAGCCGCAGGTATGTTGACAAAAGGGTCAGATCTTTCATGGAGCACCTAGGAGCTCCATAGAGTTGCAGCCTGAGTCTTCTCTGAAGCAGAAACACCTTGAGAGAGGGTCCTCTATGGAGCCCTTTTAAAACCCAGTGTGGTGTGCTTGGAGGCAGATACTGACACATACAAAAGCAGATCACTCAATACTTTTTGCCGTTGGAGAGCAACATGCAGAAGCGGACCTGGATACATTGCTCTTTGTTTGCCCTTTATAACAGAAGTCAAGGAAGTCAAAGAATTGGTTTTAAATCCCTTTAAATACCTTCTCAGACATTTTCTTAGCCTGTGTTCCATTTTCATCTTTCTCATCTTTGTATTCCACAATGGTGGTGACCTTCACACATTTGATGTTTGTCCCCACTAGTGTGGGATTTGACAGTTTCCTGACACAGCAGTCATTTGCCTTGAGGTTGGCAGCAACTGCAGCACAAGCTGCTTCCTCCTCTTTCAGATTGATCTTTCTTCCAGAGGTGTGAAGAGAACAAGCATGGGCAAGAATAGCCATCACTGGAGAAAACTAAAGTGCTTCTCTTTAAAGAGGTGCTTAGCTCAGAGGCACAGCATATGCTTGTCATTTGTATGAACAATATTTAGGATTTATATTGCACTCTTGATTGTTCACAACTTCTTAAATGAAGAGCAATACCTCCAACTAATGAACCTTGGATAGCAGAGCTGGAAGGATTTTCTCTCTGGGTATAAATTTTATATCTGTCCAGATGTAAGATGAGATTCTTTATGGTTTCTTTATTTTCAGATATATTTGTAAAACTATTTTTTCTAATGATAAACAACAGTTGAAAACAAATCAGACAAAGAGTAACAGAAACAGAAAACAAATCAGAAACATTACAATATAAATGCAACTGACTGTAATCTTAGGTTCTTCTTTGTGGTCTCTGTGCCTCACACAATAGGGTTTTACATCTATGCAGAGACTCCATTCGGATAGTTGAAAAGCTAGCACATTGGCGGAAGTCCCACCCACTCCCATGACTGAGCATGCCCAATCCCACCAATCCAGCTCCTCCTTCAGTTTGAGTCCGCCGCAAAAAATATCAGCAGGGACCTGACCGAGGGGAGGTAGGGAGGGTTTGTGTGAGGGCACAGATGACCACTTGAAGAAACACAGTTACAGGTAAGCAACCTGTTCTTTCCCTGTTTTGTTTCGTTTTTGGCTGGCATACTTTTTTTTTTTTTTTTTTTTGGTCGCTGATGGGAGGAATTGTGACTTTCTAAGCTTATTCATCGTAGCAATCAGCACTAAACATCCCCCCTCGAGGCTGGTGCAGGGATGAGGAACTATAAAATGCCACTATCAGTATGTAGGATAGCTGAGTGGCCCTTTCATGGACAGTAGTTGCTGTGGATTGCCTAATTCAGCATTTCCCAAGCTGTGCCAAGGTGTCCTGAGGCATCTT
The DNA here is from genome assembly GCA_034509955.1 of Urosaurus nigricauda. Lineage (NCBI taxonomy): Eukaryota > Metazoa > Chordata > Lepidosauria > Squamata > Phrynosomatidae > Urosaurus > Urosaurus nigricauda. The sequence continues at coordinate 248,477,659 of JAOEGL010000001.1, forward strand.
AAAAATTTCAAAAAGGTGCCATGTTAAAATTGCTTGCCATCTCTAGCATTCACCTACTTTTGGCTTCAAATAGCACAGGCAAATGTCTTCCTCCTTTTCACACTTTTTCTAGCCTGTCATTGTGACGTTAGACACTAGAAATCTCATGTGACTTTAAGTGTGTGCCCTATATAAGCTTGCCTTCTGTGGGTTGGGAGTGGAGTTGTTTCCCTAAACATATGAGACTAGTAGAGCCTCCACCAATATTTGTAATCTAGCTTTAATTCGTTACAGGAATACTTTTCTTAGCATTACGAGAGGGGGTAACATATGCAGGAACCGGGCATGAACTATACCAGTAGTAACTGATAGAGACTCCAGACTTGGAGAACTGCACAAACTTATTGGGAGAAATATAGAACACACATACTAGAGAAACTCACTTTCTCGTGCAGCATACAAAGCTAAACAAATGTATACAATTGAAAGGGAATAGTAGAGGTTGAGGATTGGAAAAGGGGGTATATCTACCAGTCTGGAAGAACAGGCTCATTATTAGATTATTAGGAAAAAGATGTGATGCCTGTCATCAGTAACCAGTAGGAAAAGAGGATTTCATTACAGATGGATTAGTCTAAGGAAGGCATGGCCCAGAGTTTCTAAGACGTGGCTGTTAGCAACAGGCTCTCTTGGAGGTCCTTCATTCATAGATTCACCATAAGTAGCACATGACTTTAGAGCACATAATAACAAACATGCTATCTTGAGAAGCTTAAGTCTTTTTCAACTCCAACTATTTTCCCCACTCAGAATCAATTCCTAAATATTTATTAAGTTGTTTGGACCAAATTGCTTAGTAAATGGAAAAGTCAGGTGTTTCTTTTGGTCTGGGGAGCTGTGAAAAAATTACTGAAAGGCTAAGGGAACAGTGAACCATACACGTTTGGGAATCTCTGGCCTAATTGTTAAATAGTTTAACCAGTCAAGTGCATTATAGCACCCCAAGTGTTTAGCAAAGAAACAGCATAATACAGATCACTTTAGAAATCTTTATATTTACAGTGCATTACAAGAGATTGCCATGAAATAAATCACAGAATGGTTTAAAATGTTAAAGAATTGTTCAAAACAATAGTCCCCTTCTTTTGTGATGTGATTTTACTACCTGCTTCTTTGAAGTATAATTACACTACATATTTCTGTTTTCATATTCAAGGTCTAAAGCCAGGAACTGTAAACTCAGGAAGAAGATCATTACCTTGGAAGTCAGATAAAATGTCATCTAATAGTAAATCTATTTTATGCCCCATAATGCATTGCAACAGAACATTTGACAATGGACATCTTCTCATGGGCCACCTTAAAAGGTAATTATTCTTTATAATCTTTGTCATTGGAGCATGTGAAGTTGATGCATTGCTGTCTTAAAAGGAATCTTAAGCAGGTCATGCATTGATCTGTAGACATTTTTCATAAAATGGTCTTGGCAGTTTGGCAAGTATATTCAGAGTTCACATGTTTTACATTTCAGCTAGGTTGTGTGACATAACATTAAAAGCGAGCTATGTACTGTGTTTCCCTGAAAATAAAACAGTGTCTTATATTAATTTTTGCTCCCAAAGATGCACTAGGTGTTATTTTCAGGGGATGTCTTATTTTTCCATGAAGAAGAATTCATATTTATTGTTGAACAAAAAAAATGAAGATTTATTATATAGTGTATGTGTGTGTGTGTGTGTGTGTGTGTATACAAAAACTTTGCTAGGTCTTACTTTCAGGGGAGGCCTTATATTTAGCAATTCAGCAAAACCTCTAATAGGTTTTATTTTCAGAGAATGTCTTATTTTCAGGGAAACAGGGTAATAGTGATGGTGCTGGTGAGTGTGGTTTTTATTTTTTAAGTTGTTTATGATCAGAAGCGTAATATATTGATGTAACCCACTCCGATTGGATACAGAGGAGCGGGCTATAAATAAAACATCATCATTATTCTTATTCTTATTATTATTATTATTATTATTATAATAATATTTGAGTACATCACCTGATGAAGTAGGCTGTTGCCCATAAAAATGTGAGCAAGATTTTTTTTTCTTTTTGCAGCAGCTGATTAGCACAGTCACATCTGTGGAAGTACTTTATACATCATGATGCCATTGCATCACGGTGGAAAGAGTGTTATTTAATGTTGTTATTGTTACTGTTGTTGTAGTTATCATCGGCGTCATTATTTTCTTAGGTTTGATCATTCACCATGTGATCCAGCAATTACACTACATGGACCTCCCGCCAATGCCTTTGCTTGTATAATCTGTACTAGAAGATTTCCCACCTCTCAAGAGTATAGTGATCATCTTTTCTCTAAGGCAAGGCTTTTAGGATAGATATGACTAGATACAGTGTTTTTTGTTCCCCCTTAGATAAATTGTTTTCTTGGAACCATTTCTATGTAGATCTCTTTAAATTTCCATGTTTAAAGTTATGTTTCACATCAGTTCCTTTTAGCTTGCCTACCATATGAGAAGAATCACAAATCTATGCATGCATTCCATTACATGTATTGTATTTGATTCTGAAAATTACTTTGCTGTGTAGTAAAGGTGCAGTATGGTCTTTGGATGATAGTGGAATCTCTATTTTTTGTTGCAGAAGGATACATTTTCAAAAAGAATGTGGACAGCACTGTCAGTGAAACTATTTTGATTGCCCATGTTTGCTTGTTCTGGCTTACATGTGTATATGTGCACGTGTCAAGTGTAACTGAAGCAAACATTTAAAAAATTCTTTAGTTATGTATTTAGTACAATTTTGGACATCTAACTGATCACTGAATACCTTAACAAATCTTGACTATTTTAGAAAACAGAACTGCTGTTTTTGTTTTACCCACCCTTACCCCTTCCAGGCACATGAAAATGATGGCCATGAAAGGAATTATCCTCCTCAGCATATTCAGTGCTTTGCATGTCCATGCTGTTTCCTCCTTTTCAGCATTAGAGATGAATGTCTGCAGCATATGTCTGGAAAGAACCATTTTTCCCAGGCTTTTAAACTGAATGGTATGTTTCTTATTGTGATGTAAAAGTTAGCTGGAATCCTATTGGGGACTGTGTATTGAGCCAGCATGGTGTATGCCCAGGTTTTGTAGGGCAGTTCTTTTTTCCTGAGAGTGTGTAAATGTAAATTCCCCTTTCAAAAGTATCTACCCAAAGCCAAGCTGAAACAGATACTTTGAGACACCAAATTTGGGTTTAAATCACCATGCACGTGACATTTATTGAAATACAGAGACATACACAAATACAAGCACCAAGAGAGCTCTCTCATACACACATACACACATATACTCACACACACTGGTGGCACTTCACTGACAAGATGTCATGAAAGGCTGGGCGTCCTGATTGCCGCAGTTGCAGGAGCGCACCTTTGCTAGAAAAGCCTCTTCTTTTTAAACCTTTTGCAAAGTCCTTCACTTTTGCAAAGTCCAACGCCCTTTGGCTCTTCTCCAGAAACCTTTGCTTAAGCCAAAGCTTCATACTTGATGTTTTTCAGGTGTTCTATCTCTTATCAGTTCATGTCCAAGCATTCTGTTCTTTATTGCTGTTCTCGCAGTTTTTGGACGTCTTCTTACAGATACAGGTTCTTCTTACAGAGATAACACAGGCAGCTGCACCCTCTTTTTCACGGATACACCATTGCCACTTCAACCTTTCAGAAATCTTCACTTCACTTGCCAGGTTCTCCTCAGTTTTACAGTGCCACCTAAAAATCCATTCACTCCTCACAATGGCAAAGTGGTTTGGGTGTTGGACTACGACTCTGGAGACCATGGTTCGATTCCCAGCCCAACCATGAAACCCACTGGGTGACCATGGGCAAGTCACACTCTCTCAGCCTCAGAGGATGTCAGTGGCAACCCTGCTCTGAACCTATCTTACCAAGAAAACCCCACGATAAGGTCACCTTAGGGTCTCCATAAGTCGGAAATGACTTGAAAGTATAGAACACACACAAACACCATAGCTGCCATGCTATGCAGTAAATCCCATCCCTATCCCCATTTAGCAGGAAGCAGCTGCTGCAGTCAACTGGAGTCTGTTCTCCTGTATATCAGGAAGTAGCTGGCTGATGTTCCCATCCTCTTCCATGAGTGATCCCAGGTGCAGTCATCAGAAGCAGGATCCCTTTGCACCCAAGATCTAGGTTACACATTTGAAACTGCCCAACAGGATTCTGGCACTTATTTCTATGTGAGATGAATGAGTACACTTGTCCCTCCAGATCTGTAGCTTTGACTTTTGCAGAATTGATTATTCGTGGATTTTATTAATATGTTCTTTCTAGGAATATCTAGGTCATCCAGCGTAGCTCAGTGGTCAATTTTAACTAAAAGTTGCACTGAAGGACCTAGAGATTCCTAGAGAGAACACTCCACTAGGCATTTGTAGCTCCTCCAGGACAATTCTATGGTGAGTTGCACTGGAGAACCTAGAGATTCCTAGAGAGGTGTTCTCTGAGGTAGAAAACATAATGTTTTTGTTATTTGTGTTTTTTCCACATTCACAGGGGTCCTGTGTCCCTAACCCCAGTGAATATGGAGGGATGAGTGTATTACTGATTTGACACTTAGCTTAAAATATGGTGGCACTGTTATCTTTACCATAGTAAAGATAACCTTGAGGAAGCATTCCTATTGAGGAACTGTCAATAAGAAAAAAAAATGCATTTTTGCCTGTTAGTCTTCCACCTGTTGCTAAAGATACTGTCTGTTCGATGAAATGCCTTTATTTTCCTTGCTGCTGCATATCCAAAATTATCCTGGACTATGTATGTTATGATGGATTCTTTATTTTCTGTGTTGTACTGTTTTTTTTTTAAAGAAAAAAACTTAGAAGTTAAATTAGTTATCTGAGATCAAACAAAATTTGTGTTTCCTTAAACAGGATTATGGAAGTGTATGTCATAAGGTTATTTATCTAAAAAAGAAGGATCTGGAAGTTGATCTCTAGTTGTAGAGATCCTGTAGTTCTGTTAACTTGTTTTGTCAATCTGATAAAGCAAAATAATAACCTTGAAACATTGAGAAGAAAGGTTTTATCTGCTGTGGTTGAGGTTTATGCCATTGTTTTGCTGGTATATGTGAGGTGCATAAAATACACATACTACTGTGTGGTATTAAGAATATTTCTGCACAGAACCATGTCTGCTGATTTTCCTTTAATTTGATACCTGGACTTGAACCCCTTCCCCACTGCCATTCCCTTCTTCTCCTTTTGAGTAATATCTTTTTTAGATTGTAAGCCTGAGTTCATGGAACTGTCTAATTAACCATTTGTTAAGCTGCTCTCAGAGCCTTTGTGCCAATAGATGGGGTATAAATACTCTGAAATTAAATAAAATGAAAATCACAATAATGGCAAAGTCTTGTTGTTGTTAACAGTTCAGAGAGCCTGTGAAGTATGTGTGTGAGGGATAGAAGAGTATGAAACCAGTGTGTGTGTCTGAGGGAGAAGAGAGAAGGATTGACAGGAGTTGACAGAAGGATGAGGAAGCTGGAATAATGGGGAGGGGGCGGAGAGAGAATGTGTCCTGGTTGCCTGGAGTTACAGAAGAGCAAGGTCTAACAACTCAGGTTGCATATCCTTATACTTTGAAGCTGAAGCCTTGCATGGCTGGGATCTGTATTTTTGGTGGGTTTTTCGGGCTATGTGGCTGTGTCCTGGAAGAGTTTATTCCTGATGTTTCGCCAGCATCTGTGGCTGGCATCTTCAGAGAATGCATTCTCTGAAGATGCCAGCCACAGATGCTGGCAAAACGTCAGGAATAAGCTTTTCCAGAACACAGCCACATAGCTCGAAAATCCCACAAAAATATAATTATATTGTAGCAACTTCACTTATATTGTAGGAACTTCGCACCAGATCAGGGTCATGGCAAACTCATGCCGCGCCCTGATCCAAGGGTGCCATAGCCTTCCAAGGGTGCCATAGCCACAGCAGTGCAGCTATATGGTACCCCTTTAGTGCTGCATCATCTGGACGCAGCGCTGGAGTGCGTCATGATGCCATGCGCTGTCTGGAGCAGCGTGTGGCATCATGGCGCCCTGGGGCATGTGTCATCAGGATGCTGTGGTCCGACTCTGCCGACAGACAGCCTTTCAGGCCGGTCTGTATAGGGCTTAGTACCAAAATTTGTACTTGTTACTTGGTTAACTCCAGGTCAGGGTTGTCTTTTTTCACTTAAACTAAGGGTGGTCACACTGACCATGAACAAAGCTGACACACAAGCTTCTCCACGTTGGGGTCACCCAGAAACCCAATTTAGGAAAGAGGAACATTGGAGGAAGAAGGGTAGAGTGGGTGGCACTATTTCCTAAGGCCTGGATATGCAGGGCCAGCCTGGGTAAAGGGGTCTGTCCAAATATCGCAAGCCAAAAAAGTGTTTGGCATACATCAGCTTCTTTCTGGATTTGATTGGGAGAAGGGGTCTATCACACAGCCCCCTGTATAGCAACCTGCTATTTAGACAAGATGCTTGTAGCCTGACTGTGACATTTCTCAGGAAAAGGGAGTCCCACAGTTATGGGCTCACAGCCCAGAACATTTGTCAGCCCTACTTAGACATGGTGTATACCTGGAATTGTTGACTTTGCATCTTTGTTTGAGTTGTGTGTAATTTTTCGTTTTTCAGATGGATTTTGTCACGCGTTTAACATGGTTTGGCGGTTCATTACTTGGTTGTTGATGGAAGGTAGAATGTGGGTTTGTTTGGGTTTTTTTTTTAAACAAATGTGCCCTGATTAGAAACTGGCATCTTTTGAGATGCATAGTAGAATATGATGCTGTATGTCCTGATGCCAGTTTTTTTTTTTTAATCTTTATTTGTATACCGCCCTTCCTACGATCAGGGCGGTGTACAGCATTTTAACAAACAGCTTCATTTATATACCGCTTCATACCACCTAAGCAGTGTCTAAGCGGTTTACAATTATAAGCTATTTGCCCCCCAACAATCTGGGTACTCATTTTAGCGACCTCGGAAGGATGCAAGCCTGAGTCGAGCTTCAGCCCTTTGCTGGTCTTGAACTCGCCACCTTATGGTTTTGAGTGAGTGGCTGCAGTACAGGCATTTAACCACTGCGCCACCAGGGCTGATCTTAAAATGTAACCTGTCTATCTGGTGTACATTCTAAAATCTAAATTAGGTGGTAGAGTGAAGAATGCTGATGCATGGGTGCCTTTGCCTTGGTTAGGAGTAGATTTCCTTAATTCCTTCCTTTTCTTTTTTAACATTTATTACTTCTTCTTCATGGTCTCTACGAATCACACAAATGGGTTATTCTGCGCCTGCACATTAAACTTCAGAACCTTCTTAGAGCTATTAGAGGTGTTTTAGTGGTCCCCCCGTCCACTCTCCAACTGTCCTATTTGGCCAGTTTCCCACCTGAACCTTCAGTTCCTTTTGTCCACCTAGCAGTATCTAGGAACTCATCAGAGATTCAGTTTTCCTTTCAGACTTGTAAATTCTTTTTGACAAGACCAATCTGAGTTTTGATGGTAATTTTTTACATCATGCTTCATATTTAAACCAAACTCTGCAATTTCTTAGAGAATCGCGTACATAAATGTGAATTTAAATTCCAAGGTAAGCTGTTTTAATGGAAGCTTGCCTCGCCTTCACATTTGGCAAGGCACTTTCCTTCTCTGAGGATTTTTTTTTTTTACTAAAACGGCCGCTCACCTCAATGGGTGTGCTTGGCAGAGTTCCTTTGTTCTCCTGGGGGGGTTAAACGGTTGCCCCCTTTGCTGGCGCCCTTGGTAAAGTCCCCTTTTTGTCCCGAGGAGAAATTTTTACAGTGTTGCCCGCCTAACTGGAGCACTTGACAAAGTCCCTTTGTTCTCCTGGGGAGAAACCTTTAAAATGACGTCCGCCTCGCTGGCGCACCTAAACCTCTTATCTCTGAGGAAAGGTTATAAAATGACCACTGGCCTTGCTTCCTTGCTTGAGCCGCTCCCATTGCTAAAGAAAACCTTTTTCATGGCCCATTGCCTTTTGTGGCTAAGGGCCTTTGTTCTTCTGAGGAGGAGTTATCGTCAGCTGCTCCCTACTTTTGTCCTTGCTGGTCCCTGACGCTCCACAGTCAAACCAGTTGGATGGCAGCTCAGCTTCCCTCATCATCTGTCCCTAATCCTCCAGAATAAAATTGATTTCCTGGCAGCTCAACTTCATATCAGTCCTTGACTCTCCAGGATCAAACAGATTGGATGGCAGCCCAGCATTGATTCTCATTGGTCCCTGACTCTCCGGGGTCAAACCAATTGGATGGCTGCCTGACTTTGAGCTTCATTGGTCCCTGATTTTCTGGAGTCACACCGATTGGCTTGCAGCCCGACTTTGATCCTCCTTGGTCCCTGACTCTCCGGGATCAGACCAATTGGCTGGGAGCCAAACTTCAATCCGCATTAGTCCATGTCTCTCTCGAATCATACTGACTTGATGGCGGCCTGAAATCAACGCTCATTTGTCCCCGACTCTTCAGAATCATACCAATTGGCTTGAAGCCTGACTTCGACCCTCATTGGTCCCTGACTCTCCAGGGTCAAACTGATTGGATGGCTGCCCAACTTCGATCCTCATTGGTCCCTGACTTTCCAGAGTCACACCAATTGGCTCGCAGCCCAACTTCAACCCTCATCAATCCCTGACTCTCCAAGGTCAAAACGGTTGGCTGACAGCCTGACTTCGAGCCTCATTGGTTCCTTAAGCTCCAGAGTTATATCAGCTGGATGGCTACCTGACATGGATCCTTGTTGGTCCCTGACTCTCCGGAGTCATACTGATTGGCTTGTAGCCCAATTTTGACCCTCATCACTCCCACATTCTCTGGAGTAAACCAATTGGCTGGCTGCCCTGTGTCTTCATTGGTCTTTGACTTTCTGGAGTCACACCGATTGGCTTGCAGCCCGATCGGTCCCTGACTTTCCAGGATCAAAACGATTGGCTGGCAGCCTCAATTTGATCTGCATTGTTCCTGACTCTTTGGGGTCCTACTAATTGGCTTAAAGCCTGACTTTGACCCTCATTGGTCCCTGACTCTCCAGGGTCAAACCAATTGGATGGCTGCCTGACTTCGATATTTATTGGCCCGATGGGCTTGCAACCCGACTTCGACCCTCATCAGTCCCTGACTCTCCGGGGTCAAACCAATTGTCTCATAGCCATACTTTTATCCTGCTCAATCCTCCAGGGTAGAACCAGTTAGTTCACAGCCTACCTCTGCCCTCATCAGTCCCTGACTCTCCAGGGTTAAACCTATTGTCTCACATCCCTGCTCCGATGCTCGTTGGCCCCTGACTCTCTGGGTGTCCCAGATTGGCCTACAGGCAATCTTACATGGCACCTTCTCCAAGTATTGGGTGCTAGCCAGGTTGCCATCATGGTATGGCTGCATTCTGTCCTGACACTCATTTGGGAGAACAAATATTAAGGGCCCAATGTCAGTACCGTTTTAAGCTGCCCAAGAGGATTCAAATGCAGCTGTCCCTTCAGTTTCTGAGGGCCATTATTGGTACCGGTATACACTCCTTGCTGACACCTGGTTGATTTTGTGGCCATGATTGACTGTTGTCAACAGCCAATGCAGTTGATGCTGGTTCAGATTGAAGGCCATAGTTGCTCCTTCTGTACCGAGGTCAGAAGCGAGTGCTCTGTCGATTTAGAGCCATGATTTCCCCTCTACCTATTGAAGTGCATCACTGGCTCATGTCTCCCTGATTTGGGACCATTGTGTTTCCTCGGTAATGAGGGCCACTACCTGCAAGCACTACCAAATCCTGGGCCATGCTTGTCTTCTCCCTTTCAAGGCCTCTTTCGGCTCCTACAATTCATCCCTCGAACCAGTGATCACTTGTTTGGCTTCGAGCCATGATCATCCTGGCACATGCTCACTTTGATTTGGAGCTATAGTTATTGTCTCTGTGCCAAAGTTTACCTTTGCACATTTCATAACTGCCTCCTGTTTCATTTGAAACTGAGATGTTTTTCAAATTGCTACCTTGATATTGAGGAATGCCATTGTCATTAGACAGGTATACAGTGTACATATTTCTTCCATACCAAGACCCCACATCACTGCTATCCCTAGGTAACTGATTCGGGGGAAATGCTGCTCCCTCCATACTGAGAGATAACATCACCATTCACATTATGAGGACCTGCTTCCTCTCAGGCTACATGATATTATATATGAATACCCTTGAATGTTTAAATTGTCCTCCTCAACCGGGCCGGCTAAATGTCTCTTAATGCAAACATTCAGGTCTGACATTTGACGTCCCCCATAATCTTGGGAGTGCAACCTGGGCACTCTTGGTGAAGATAATCCTTCACTGTATGAAAGGCTGCCAGGATTATGCAATCAATACTCATAAATTGGTTTGCTCCCTCTATACCTAGAGACATTACCATTATGCACTTGGTACCAGTGCAACTGTGATCGTCTTGTTCACCCCATGCAAGGCTTTGATACCATTGTTCAGAGACCATCATTCACAGGGAAAATGTTCTGCCACTTCCCAATGTGAATGTCAGTCAATGCACTGGTGCCTTTTTACCAATGACCACTAGATATACTGGGGAATACATGTCTGTTTTCCATGGCCCTTGTAGTAGTAGTAGTAGTAGTAGTAATAATAATAATAATAATAATAATATTTATATTGCACCCCTCTGCAGGATGCAATTGAGGCGCCTAACAAAATTAAAATATACAATCTGAAATCCTCAATCCACCCCCCTTCCCCTTAAAATACCAATTAAACAATATAAGAATTAAAACATACTTAAGGATAAAAGAATAAACACTAGACAATGGCTTTGGTGAATTCAGAGTTCAGCAGTTAGATTTTCCTTCTGTTGGCCTGGTAACTATTCAGGAAAGGCCTGCCGGAAGAGATCCATCTTTACAGCTTTTAAAAAGCTGTTTAAGGTGGTAATGTGACGGATCTCATCCGGCAGGCCATTCCATAATCTGGGAGCGACAGCTGAGAAAGTCCTCTGGAAGGTCGTTGACAGCCTTGTTTTATGAGGTTGTAAAAAATTCCTCCCAGAGGATCTGAGTGTGTGAGGAGGATTATATGAAAAGAGGCAGTCCCAAAGAAGGTTGGACCCAAGCCATTTAGGGCTTTAAAGGTAATAACCAATGCCTGAAAATGCTGGGCCTGAAAACTAATGGGCAGCCAGTGAAGTGATCTTAAGTCAGTGTTATATGGTCTCTTCTGGATGTACCAGTCTGGCTGCTATGTTCTGTACTAGTTGATGTTGCTGGACCAAGCACGAGGATAGCCCCATGTAGAGTGCATTGCTGAAATCATGAGGTTACCAGAGCATGCACTACAGTCTCAAGGTCCCTAACTTCCAGGAAAAGGTGCAGCTGGCATATTAGCCGAAGCTGATAACAGGCACTCCTAACTGCCACATTCACCTGATGATTTGTCATCTGAAGCGATGGGTCTAGGAACACCCCCAGACTGCGAACACACTGGAGGTTGTATCACAATACCTGAGTTTGGGGCCGCTACTGTGAATACCTCTGTTGTGTCCGGATTCAGCTTCAATTTGTTTTCCCTCATCCAGTCCATTACTTCTTTAATATAATCATTGAGAGGAGAGATACCATCTGAAGTCAAAGCTAAAGACCAAGACATGGAGAAATACGTACTGATAACACTCCGCCCCATGTCTCTGGATGATCTCTCCCATGTATATATGTATATATTGAAAAGCATCGGGGACAGGATGGAGCCTTGAGGGACGCCACAATTAAGCTCTTTCCTTGCAGGGCAACTGTCCTTGAGCATCACCCTCTGGATGGAATCTTCTCGAGAGGAAGGAATGGAACCACTGCAACGCAGTTCCTCCAATTCCTAACCTTCTCAGGCAATCCAGAGGATGTCATGATCTAAAGTGTTGAAAGCTGCTGAGAGCTCCAGTAGCAACAACAGGGTCACACTGCCCCTGTTGATGCCTAGATGAAGGTAATCAGATAAGGCAACCATGGCGGTCTCAATTCCAAATCCTGTCCTAAAGCCAGTTTGAAATGAATCAAGATAATTGGTTTCCTCCAAGACAGCTTGGGGTTGAAGAGCAATCACTCTTAATCACCTTGCTCAGAAAAGGTAGTAAAGCGATTGGCCTGTAGTTCTTCATATCCAGAGGGTCAAGAAAAGTTTTTTCAGGAGCAGCCTTATCGCTGCTTCCTTCAAACAAGATGGAACACAACCTTCCCTAACGGATGCATTGATGATGTCCCACAAGAACATCCTCAAGGCATCACCCCCTTGAGGATGTTCTTGAGGGACATTATCAATGCATCCGTTAGGGAAGGTTGTGTTCCATCTTGTTTGAAGGAAGTGGAAGCGGTGGACAGCCAGTCATGAAGGGCAAGGGTCAAGAGGGCAAGTTGTTTTCCTCACTCTACCAAGGAGTTTGTCCATGTCATCATACTAACAGATTGAAACTGATCCAGTATATCATCAGCGGAGTTGCTGGGCATCTCGTCAATTGATTCTGCTACAAAACTGGCATCCAAGTCAGCTCTTATCTGAGAAATTTTATCTGCAAAGAAGTTGTTAAATGCATCACAGCAGGCTGTTGTTAGGTTAAGTAATGGGTTCTGCACAGGTGGAACCTGTGTCAGTTCCCTCACCACTCTAAACAGCTCTGCCAGATGGGACTCTGCAGACGCAATATGTGCAGAGGAAAAAGATATCCCTGCGCTTCACATATTCTATAGGAACAAAGAAATTTCCTATGACGAATCTTGTCAGATAAGAGTCAAGTTTTCCTCTAGATGTGCTCTAATCGTTGTCCAACCCTCTTCATCTTCCTCAGCTCTTTAGTATAACATAGTTTATGATCTGAAATGGATTGGAAAGGACGCTTAGGAGTGATGGTGTTGATAGCCTTGGTGAGATTGGTGTTCCAGGTATTAACCAAGGCTTCCACAGAATCATCAACCATTAAACTCTCTAAGCCTTTCTGGAATCCAATTGGTTCCATTAGCCTTTGAGGCCGGACCATTTTAATGGGTACTCCACCCCCGACACGGCGGACAGTGGTTCTGTCTTGACCATGAAATGATCTGTCCACAACCATGCAGTGGTACTGATAACCTCCACCCATGGATATTCCTGATCCATAGTGTGTAGGCATAGTGTGTAGGCCCGATGACCAATTGGGATAGGCCCATGTATGTCATGGATTCCATGAACTCCCGAGCCACACCTGTTAAACTAGACTCAAGTGGAATGTTGAAGTTGCCAAGACTATAAGCCTGGGCAACTCCAACAGCAACTCTGAGACCAGCTGTGTCAGCTTGTTTAGGGAGTCTGTTAGACAACAAGTTGGACGACATACTAACAGAATCCTCAAACTATGATTAGTCCTCAGGCTTAGGTACATACACTTGAAGTGGACTGTTTTCCGGACAGGTATCCTGGTCAAGGTCTATTATTTTTAACAGACCTGGCATTGCAGAGAAGCAAGGTAAGGCTCTGTGGAATGGATGGTACGCTTTCCGATTAATTCCAGGAAACAGAGTGAACTGAAGGCAAGATAGCTTTCAGGCATCGATCTCACCTTCCTTTGTAACAAACCTTCACTCTTTTCCTCCCATACCTTCCTTTCCCCAGCACAACCTCAATTTCCAGTCCCAGATTGCACCCAGCCACACATGCTTGTACCTTATTCTCCAAACCTTGCAAGTCCTCTCAAATTACTGCTACACAACAATAGACTCCAGCCATCTGGGGGGGGGGGGGAGCTTAGAGCCAGCTGTTTAAAACTAACCCGATGATATGGGAAGGAAATCAGTTCTCGGCTTGGCAAACTTGGCTGGCGTTTGATGTTCCTGTGGGGATGGATGAGCTGCATTTTAACCCTGCCACTTCAGCCACTCACCCCTCGTCTAGTTATCTTGCCACTGCTGCTTTTCTAGTCCCAGTTGTATCAGGAAGGCTTGGCTCCTGGCTCCCAGCCTGGCATCGCAGCTAGCATTCAGTGTACCTATGGGGGTGAGGGAGTGGCTTTTAAAGCCAACCACTCCTGGCCATGCCCCTTCTCGCTGCTGCCTTGCCTCTGCTGCATTCTTTGGCCCCAGGTGGAATTGGGGAAGAGAAAAAGTTGCTTCTTGGGTGGCTCAGCTCTTCTGCCTGGCTGGCTGGCTGGCTGGCTTCCAAGAGGTCCCTGTCAATGCCACCCTCTTTCCAGGAACAGATGGCTACTTCAGTTCCTTTCCATTTCTACTCTGGAAAGGAATGCCCTCTGGAGACATCCCTCCGTTTTGAACCTCCTTTTGAAGATCTGTCCACCCCTGTGGATACTTTGAGATCTCAAGATGTGTATACCTGTCCCATCTTTCCAGGCCAACTGATGTCATAACATCTTGCTTATCCTGAACACCTGGTCCAAGGTGTCAGTTGGGTGAGGTAGCAATGCTTCAGACCTCCACCTACAACTCTGAAAAGGATGACTATGCATTCTTCAAATCTCCTGGGGATTCTCTCCCATAAAGGGAATCCTGTGATCCCCCTAATTGTTATGCCCTGTCGCGCATACCTCATGCTTCATTACACGATCTGGACCTTCACAATAAGTGATTTGAGACACTGTTATATAGTCTCCAAGCCCTTCTTATGCTGGCGTGCTGCTGTGCATTAATGATACAGCTAGAGTCATTCCTCATTAGAGATAACACTATGACGATTTCTGTCTTATTGTCTGGTATTTTGCACCACCTGGTTAGAAATAAGAATTTGTGATGCTTGAAGTCTAACCAGCTCCACAGCTCTGAAAACTTTTGTTCCCAGGGCCCATTCATGATGGATTGACAGCATCTCACTCCTGCTATACGGTTTGCCTGTCAGTTCTGTCTTTTCCTGTCATGTCATGATATCCTTGATACAACTTCTACAGGACATCACATAATGGGATACCGTCCCCACAGGGATTTCTTACAGCCTTCACTTTTACAATGCTGTGACTAGTCTTATTGCCATCACAGCAGCCACTGTGATTTTTCTTGTCATTTCAGCCAAGATCTGCATGCTCAGATACAGTGTGTCTTGTGTGTCACGACAATCGGATCTTGCGATTTTCTTACTTCTTTCTTGTCAGAAATTTGTTGACTGGATGGGGTAATATTCCTCCTCTGTGATATTCACTGCTGTTCCAAAAATTGTTACTGGAGCTCTTCTCCAGTTCAATGTCATTAGGCCTTTTCTCTCTATGAATGGACTTCCCAACCATCTCATTGCTGAGCACAGATTGTCTATTTTATACCCTGTTAAAGAGAACATTTAGCTCTAGACTACTTAGCATTCTAGGCTGTGTCTGTCAATGCCATAGTCTCCTAATCATTCTTCAAGAGGCCCTTTTTCCTACTTTCAAGATTCCTTGAATGACACACCTTCAAGTTTGAGGGCTTTGTAAGTCCCTCTTTCTTGGGTACCAGTGTCTCAACATGTAAAACCTCACATAGTTGCAAGCCTTTTGCCTTCATGTTGTCTTCAGTTTACTTTTCACATTAGACAGTGTCTGTATACCAGACCTTCTTACTTGCTATCTTCCATTAGCCACTTACAGTATTGAGCTTCCTTTGCTTTCACGCAACTGACCTATTCAGTAGCTTTGGCATAATCTCCTTTGCCAACAAACCTATCTAGGTCAAGGGTTTGTTTAAACCTGCTATTGATTATGGACTATCAAGGTTTACCTACAGTCTGTACAACATACGGTTAGCTGGCAAGCCTGTTTTTCTGCCAATGGGCATGTTTCACCTGCGTTGGTGACTGTTTCCACTACGTCTCAGTACTGGTTTTTCTGTTCGACTCTGTTGAGCTATTGTATCAGCGGGACTGTTCGTTCCCATGTTGCATGACCTTGAGCTTGGCTTCGCAAATGGTCATTTTGTTCGGGATCAATGTACCTTTCTTGTGTGGCATGATACTCCCTTCTCCACTGACTGAAGCTCGTCAGTCAAACCCATTTGTGTGATTCACAGAGACCACGAAGAAGGAGGACAGATTGCTTATCTGTAACGGTGTTTTTTCGAGTGGTCATCTTCGAATTCACACAAATCCCACCCGTTCTCCCCACACAGTTGTGTCCTGCCTCTCCTTCGGTTCTGAGCCGCTGCTTGGTGTCCATGGAACTGAGGGTTTAGGTAGGAAAATGGTCCAGTAGGGCAGTTGGAGAGGAGGTGGGGCTACTGTCAAAACACCTCTAATAGCTCTAAGAAGGTTGCAAAGCTAACTACACTGGCGCAGAATAACCCATTTGTGTGAATTCACAGATGACCACGTAGAAGAAATACCGTTATAGGTAAGCAACATGTCTTTTTTTCCACATGTACATTCCTTAAAAACAAAACAATGAAACATTATTATTATTTACATAAAAATGGAAAAGATATTCTGCTTAGTACATAATATTTCTTCTACATTTGTTTTGTTTGTCCATTCCCTCTGTTTCCTAGCTAAGTTCTATTTATCTTGTCTTACTGAAGTTCCATAAAATTTTCTTGGCTTCCATGAAATAAGTTTGGCGAGGGGAAAAGCCAACTGCCGGCACAGTCTAGAGACAGGTCACCCAGATGCAGCCAAACAATAATGTAGCAGCGGAAAAAGAAAAACCACAAAAGCAAAATACCCAGCTATTGGTGTTGGCAATGCACTGACCCACTTTTCACACACAAAGAGACCAACGCACATCCAAAGTTCATCCAAACTTCTGGATGCTTTCTCTTCCATTGTGTTGTGTACAGTATGATACTGTACAATATATATGCACATCGGCTCTACAACAACTTCCAATCAACTTCTGTTACTCCAGCTAACTAATCCAACTTCTCCAAACCAGCTCAAGCAACCCACATATGACCAGTCTCTTGGTCCACTTACATAGGAGGCTGGTTCTGAGTCATTACTCAGTGTCACATAGTATGATGCAACCTTGCTGTAACTTTGTCTTATGTCATGTGCTCCTGACTCAGCAGTCTGTGGTTACCCCATGGAATAGATGTCATTCCATGTCATCTGTCACTCAAAATATTTCTCTATTGTTAAAGGCACAATTACTCCCAATAAATAAGTCCTAAAGCTTATTGTTTTTTCTGCTGTTTATTTGCTATCTTCCTTCCTGGTCTTTTCTAACTCACTGAGACTATGTTCTGTGCATTCCATTGCAGATAAGCAAGGCAGTCCACTTCCTTTGCCTTTCCCAAGCTATGCAAAGAAACTTCTAATTTCCCTCTGTAAAGAAGTTCCATTCCAAGTGAAATGCACATCTTGCCATCGAGTGTTGCGTTCCCATGTAGAGTTAACTGCACACTTCAGGTTTGTGACAATCTTTACTGAATGGTCTGCAAAGCTATATCCCCCTCCCTTTCTGGGTGTTTGACAATTCTGATCTTTGCTCTTCATCCTTGTATATTCAACATGGTGGTAGTGGGTTATCTATAGGTAAAAAAAAACCCCACATGGACAGCAACCATACTTTTGAGCTGTGTCTTCAGGGAACAGAGCAATGTACTATAGTTGCTGTATGCATATAGATTCTTCTGCCTTTAAGAATTGTGTGTGCGTGTGTGTGTATATATATATATATATACATTTCTTCTTCGTGGTCTCTGCGAATCATACAAATGGGTTCTCTGCGCCTGCGCAGTCGAATTCGGAACTTTCTGGAATCACTAGGCAGAAAAGCGGCTTGCAACTTTTTGCAACTTTTTGGCGGTAGCCCCTCCCCTCCTCTATATAAGCCCTGTTCCCGCTCTTTTCCTCAGTTCCTTTTTTTCCGCCGCGTAGGCTACTCGAAAGGAACAGTGTGGAATCGCTTGGCTTGTCTCTCTTGGTTTTTCGATCTTCGGCTTGCTTCTCGACTACTCTCCTTCGTCTGTGACTCGGCTATTGTTTGACCTCTCGGCTTGACTGACTTCGATTTTGGATCCCGATTTGGACTTGATGTCTCCGGCTCCATTTAAGCACTGCGCTGTTTGTGGGGCCAAGGTCCCTCACACGGACCCCCACTCCAAGTGCTTGATCTGCCTGGGCGAGGCCCACGACACCCAGAGCTGTGCCCTATGCAGATCATTGACGTCGCAGGCGAGGAAGAACCGTGCCTCTCGGCTGAAATCCTACCTTCTAGATCGGGCTTTGGCCCCTCAGGAGATCCTGCCTTCGGCTTTGGTTCCGGCTTCGGTCTCTAAAGCACCCGTTCCGGCCGCCAAGATGTCTCAGGAGAAGGTGACTGTTGTTTCCCCTGTTGGTCCCTCCAAGTCCTCCCGGGACGCGGAGACTCACCCCGCCGAGAAATCGGCTAAGAAGACGGGTGAGAAGTCTAAGTCCTCCAAAAAGGACAAGCCCAGGCAGGGCAAGGACCACAGGGATGAGAATCGGAGAAAGAAGGTGAAAACTCCTTCTCAGGGCGTGGCAGAGGGCTCTTCCTCTCGGAAGGAATCCACTTCTAAAGCCCCTGCCAAGAGGAAGCATTCTACCGAAGGGGAATCCCTCCGGAAAAAGCGCTCCTCTGAGGGTGAGACCCTCCAGAAGAAGGCCCGCTCCGATTCCGACGTGGGAACCGAGCTGCCACGTGCGTCGACACCGAGGGATGTTCCCGCCACGGAAATTCCCGCTGTCGAAAGGCCCGCCTCCGTACCGACCGCCTCCGTACCGACAGAGGTGTCGCCTCACTCCCAGGCCGTCCGTCGCGAGACATCGGTGCCGCGCAGCCTGACGCCCGCCCAGCGCTCCCCACAGCTGAGCCAGAGGTCTCGTAGGTCGCCGACTCCTATGGCCGAGACCGAGGACGAGCCGGAATACTATTACGATAGCGAGTCCGGCAAGTACTTTGTGGCGGTCGACCCATCTACTCTAGACAGACCGCGAGGAAAGCGCTGGCGCCCACTTGATGTGTCTGCCAGAGTGGGCGACGAGGTCCAGGTTTCGGCACCGTCGAAGGCCGTTGAGGAGGCCTTGACATCTGCCACCCTCAGGCGGGAGGACGCCGTTCGCGGAGAGGCAGCAACCCAGACAGCCTACTCCCCTTCCAGTGCGGTACTCTGTGGAGAGCCCAGCTCCGACTCGGACATGGAGTCCGACACCGAAGGTTCGATCCCATCTCCGATCGATACCGACACCGAGGAAAAGGGGCCAGTTCGACAGGCCTTTTACCAACCAGGTCCAGTGTCTCCTACTGATAACGTGCATACCTTCGGGGAGCACGTTATCAAGATGGCGAATGCTTTGGAGCTCCAGGTGTCTCGGTCCGAGGAGGAGGCCCTCGACCCGGTCGAGAAACGTGTTCAGGGCTCGGCACCAACATTGGCAGCCATCCCGTTCCTGCCGTCTTTGGAGAAGATCGCCAAGAGGTCGTGGCAGAATCCAGCATCAACCCCGTCGACCTCGAGGAAGATCGACTCCATTTACAAGATCTCTCCGTCATCGGCAGAGTGGCTCCATTCGCACCCGCCTCAGAATTCGGCAATTGTCGAGGGGTCACAGAAGGTCTTCACCCCAAAGACTTCCCCGTCTCCTTCGGACCGCGAGGGCAAGAAGATAGACGGGATTTCGAAGAAGATCTTCGAGGCCTCAGCCCTGGGACTGCGGGTGTCGAACTATAATGCCTGCATGGGGGCCTACATCCAATACCTGGCGGAGAGGATGTCACCCCTATTGGCGGACCTCCCTCAGGAGAAGGCTCCAGCTGCAAACCAGCTCCGGGAAGAGGTGCACTCGGTTGCAGGCCTTCTCATTACCTCGGCCCGACACACGGCGGACTGTTCGGCCAAGTCCATGGCTTCCAGTGTGGCCCTCCGGAGACATGCCTGGCTTCGGGCTTCTGATCTAACCCCGCAGGCGAAGGCCGCTATAGAGGACATGCCGTTCGATGGCGAAGGGCTCTTTGCTAAAGACACCGACGAGCGGCTGAACTTCAAGTACCGCATGAAGTCAGCCGCAAAGAAGCACGGCATGTCCGCTCCCCAGCAGGCCTTCTCCAGGAGGCGCTTCGGGGCCAGACCATCCTTCGGACAGTCGCAGAGGCCATTTGAGCAGGAGAGGCAGTACCGTCGCCAGGACACCAGGCAGAGGTTCTCCTCTCCCTCCTCATCTTCATCGGGGAGACGTCTTCAGTCCCGGTACCGAAGACCGCTCCCGAGGAAGCCCGGATCTGATTCGGGTAAGAAGGGACAGTGAAGGTCTCCAGCGTACTCCGTTGTCTCCCCTTCTCGTCCCTTCTTTTTGGATCTGTTGAGGCCTTTCTATAACATCTGGGCCCAAATCACCACCGACTCCTGGGCGCTGACTGTTATATCCAAAGGATATGCCCTCGAGTTCGAAGAGCTCCCGCCTACGGGAGCCCTCCTGTCTACGGATCCCTCACCTTCCCTCCTCGACGAAGTACGCACTCTGTTGGACA
The DNA here is from genome assembly GCA_034509955.1 of Urosaurus nigricauda. NCBI lineage: Eukaryota > Metazoa > Chordata > Lepidosauria > Squamata > Phrynosomatidae > Urosaurus > Urosaurus nigricauda. The sequence continues at coordinate 248,498,116 of JAOEGL010000001.1, forward strand.
AGGGGGCCATCTCCCCCCTGGATCCGGACCTGGCCCACCGGGCGTTCTTTTCTAGATACTTTACGGTACCGAAACCGGATGGAGGCCTCCGTCCCATACTGGACCTTCGGGACCTTAACAGTTTTTTGGTTTACAAGAAGTTCCGGATGGTAACTCTTGCTTCCATTTTGCCATTGTTGTCGCAGGGGCTTTGGTTTGCGACGTTGGACCTCAAGGACGCCTACTTCCAGGTCTCCATTCGAGAGGGACACAGACGGTTCCTCTCCTTTGCCATCGGGACGGAGATGTTCCACTACAACGTCCTGCCCTTCGGTCTCGCCACGGCGCCGAGAGTCTTCACCAAGTGCATGGCTCCGGTAGTCTCCTATCTGCACCAGCGAGGGTCAAGAGTCTTCCCCTACCTAGACGATTGGCTCTTCGCGGCAGACTCCAAAGAGGCCCTTTGCCAGGACATCTCCTTCGCCGTCTCCCTGCTCCAGTCTCTCGGCCTGGTACTGAACCTCGAGAAGTCCCACTTGACCCCCGTCACCAGGATCAAGTTCATCGGGGCTATCCTCGACTCAGAAAGTTGCATCGCATCCCTGCCCGAGGACCGTTTCCGGTCCCTTTCCAAGGCCGTCCGGCATTGCTGTGCCAACAGACGGGTGCGGGCTCGGGAGGTCCAGGTAGCGCTGGGCCATATGGCCTCGACCACCTTCGTCACCCCGTGGTCCAGGCTCCGGTTTCGGCCCCTACAGTCGTGGTTCCTCTCTGTCTTCGACCCGTTGGTCGACCCTGCAAGCAAGTGGCTCACGGTACCGAGGCCCGTCGCTCGTTCCCTGTCCTGGTGGCTCGACTCCCAGAACGTCTGCGCCGGCATGCCGTTCGTCTCTCCGGACCCGCAGGTGGTCCTCACCACAGACGCATCCATGGACGGTTGGGGAACCCACACAATGGGTCTCACCATAAGGGGCAAGTGGCAAGCATGTCACCAAGATCTCCACATCAACGCCCTGGAGATGCTAGCTGTCGAGAAGGCCTTGAAGGCTTTCGAATCCGAGCTTCGCGAAAGGGTAGTGCAGCTCCTGACGGACAACACCACTGTCATGTACTACCTGAACAAACAGGGCGGAACCAGATCTCCAACTTTACTGGAGATAACTCTTCGGATTTGGCACTGGTGCATCCCGAGAAAGATCTTCCTGCAGGCAGTGCATCTTCCCGGGGAGGAGAACGTCTTGGCGGACCAGCTCAGCAGGTCAGATTCGCAGTGCCACGAGTGGACTCTCCACCCCGACGTGGTCGCGGACCTCTTCTCCAGATGGGGCACCCCGCAGATAGACCTCTTCGCGTCGGAGACCAACTCACACTGCAGCCGGTTTTGCTCCCGGGATCGGTCTCGACGCTCGCTCGGGGATGCCTTTCTACACAGCTGGACGGAGGAATTTCTGTATGCCTTCCCTCCGTTCCCGCTCATCACGAGGGTCGTCTCCAAGATGTCGAGAGACCGGACGGACGCCATCCTGATCACCCCTTGGTGGCCCAGGCAGCCGTGGTTTCCGTCTCTCCTTCACCTGTCGCGGAACCGATTCTCCAGGATCGAGCCCAGACCAGACCTGCTCACTCTACAGGAGGGTCGAGTTCGTCATCCGGACATCGAGGACCTTCCTCTCGTGGCGTGGCGACTCCGGCCTTAGCGGACCTCCCGGCGGCGGTGAGGCGTGTGATCCTGGCGGCCCACAAACCGGCAACCAAAAGGTCCTACTCCTGCAAGTGGCAGAGATTCCTCCGCTTCCTGGATTCGAGAGGCCTGTCTCCATCCAGGGTATCGACACCGACGGTGCTGGAGTTCCTGATGACGCTGGTGGAGTCGGGGCTGTGCCTTAACTCCATCAAGTGTTATTTGTCTGCTATTTGTTCCCATTTCCAGTTTGATGGGAAACCTTCCTTTTTCAAGGACCCCTTGGTGAAGGGGTTTTTGAAGGGCTTTAACAACCTCCACCCGCCGGCCTTGGTACCGGCACCTGCGTGGAGCCTTGAGGTTGTTTTGTCTCGTCTTGGTACCAAGCCCTTCGAACCCATGGCTACCACTGACCTGAGGCTGCTAACTTGGAAAACAGCCTTTCTGGTAGCCATTACCTCTGCCCGCCGTGCTGGCGAGCTCTGTGCCTTACGGAGGGACCAACCCTTCCTTCGGTTCCACAAGGATAAGGTGGTCCTCCGTACCGACATTACCTTTTTGCCTAAGGTAGTGTCTGCTTTTCACATGTGCCAAGACATTGTGCTCCCGACCCTGGCCCCGAACCCGACCACCGACACCGAACGCCGTTTGCATCTGTTGGACGTTCGGAGGGCTTTGGCCTTCTATTTGGACAGAACTTCGGGTTCGAGCCGCTCTGACAGACTGTTTCAGTGCTACTCAGGGCCTAAGAAGGGACTGCCTGTGACTGCTCAGAGGTTTTCTAAATGGGTGGCTGGTACCATCCACCTCTGTTATGAACTGTCGGGTAGAACTCTTCCAGCCAGGGTCAGGGCACATGCAACTAGGGCGGTAGCGACATCCTCCGCTTTTTTGACTGGGATTCCGCTGGAGGATGTCTGTAAGGCTGCTGTCTGGTCCCAACCTATGACTTTTATAAAACATTACCGGTTGGACACCAGGGCAAGGACAGATGCAGCCTTTGGCAGAGCAGTGCTACTGTCTGGTTTACACTAATGTCAAGTTTGTACTATGCCATGTTGTGTACTATGCCATGTTGATTTACATTGCATTGTTGTTGCATATGACACATTGCACTAACTGTTGCACTGTTTGCCTTTTTACTTGATTTCCTTTGCATCCAGGATTGGGTGTTATGGTGTCTGTCTGATTGCATTGATACACCATGTACATAGTTTACTCTCTGAGTATCTTGGTTATGTCTGCTCTGTGAGCAGCATTGCACTATGGTTGTGTTGTTCTATAATTCATACAAGAATCACACAAGGGTTGGTTCAATTTGACAATTTTTATTGTGAATCAATAAATGTTTCCTTGGTTCACTCTACAACTGTTGTCATGACACTCCCTCCGCCGCTTACCTAAGCTTGCTAGTCTAACCCATTTGTATGATTCGCAGAGACCACGAAGAAGAAGGACAGGTTGCTTACCTGTAACAGTATTTCTTCGAGTGGTCATCTGCGAATACATACAAATCCCACCCTTCCTCCCCTCAGTGTCCTGCTCAACATTGTTCTGCTCCTCCGTCGCTTGCGGCGGAAAAAAATTCGGAACTGAGGAAAAGAGCGGGAACAGGGCTTATATAGAGGAGGGGAGGGGCTACCGCCAAAAAGTTGCAAAAAGTTGCAAGCCGCTTTTCTGCCTAGTGATTCCAGAAAGTTCCGAATTCGACTGCGCAGGCGCAGAGAACCCATTTGTATGTATTCGCAGATGACCACTCGAAGAAATACTGTTACAGGTAAGCAACCTGTCCATATACACACATACATACAGTATATACACACACTTCTTCTACCTTTAAAGCACTAAGCCATCTTAAAAGACAATCATCTGCCACTCTTGAGTTTTAGAGTGCTTCTACTGATAGCTAGAGCATTGCTGCTGCAAAGGAAGGGAGGCATAGTTGCTTTCTGATTTCTCTCCAGCGTTGGCCTAGGCTTAGCAAGCCACCCTTCAAACTAATGTTGAAAATGCTGGCTGCTTTTTGGAAGCACAGTGTTACTGTATCTTTTTTTTAATTCTAGAACTCGTTGTCGTAATGCTGGTCCAGTAGCTGTTTCAAAGAAGAGCATTTCTCAAGTTGCTGAAATTTTTAAAGCCAAAGGGTTCTGTATTGGTTGTAGCAGACTGTTTGTTGATGACAACCATATCAGTCAGCATATTAGCAAAACTGAACACAAGGTTAAAGTTTTCACCAACATGGAAGAATCAGTCTTGATGATTTGCCATGCCAATGAAGGGAATAAAAGTGTCTCCCAGCTACAGAAAGATGTAAGCCTTTTAAAATCTCCTCTGAAGAGACCTCTGGATTGTAATGTATCTATCAGTGATCAGAGAGAAACCACATCAAAACGAAAAAAAGACTTAGAGGGCAAAAGCCAAGAGGTTAGCAGTGTTTATACTTTCAAAACCTGGATATGTGAGTGCCTTTCAGCATTTCCTTCTGAGGAGTCGGTAGAAAAACATATATTTTCTGCAAACAGCATTGGCTATAAATGTTGTGTCTGTGAAAAGTTTGCAGAAGACACAGGAATAATTCGTTTGCACATGAGCCGGTTCCATGGAGGAGCACACTTGACTAACTTCCTCTTCTGGTGTAAGTCCTGCAACGTCAGCCTTCAGAAAGAAGAGGTTCTGGCTCACGTGACAGAACTTCATTGTGGGCATAGCTACTATTGTGAGAAAGATGTTGCTGAGAATCAGCTCGCATTACCTTTTGATACTCCTTGTAGTAATTCACTTGAAACAGAGAACCGATCTCCAAGCCCTATGGAATTGTCTCCACCTGAGAGTCCAGTGGAAGTTTCTTCCCAATGGCAGTGTCGCATGTGTGAGGAAATATTTGACTCAGAGGAGATGGTGAAGCAGCATTGCATGTCATTAGACAGCCATCACTTTCATAGGTACAGTTGTGGCTTGTGCAAAATGACATTTCGGAAGACAGAAACTCTGCATCGACACTGTCAGGATAAGCATGACAACATTGTGCAGATTAAATACTTGTGTGGATTTTGTGGTGACCTCTTTTTTGATGTTGAGGAAGAGTTTTTACGTCACTATAAAGGCTTACACAGCAAGGATTACATGTGTCTTTCTGAAAGAGCAGGAACATCGATCAAAACTTTTGAAATTGTAGAAGAGAGCAACCTTCTAAATTGTGGCTGTCGAGAAAAATATGTCAGCAAAGAGAACAGGAAGGCAGATTACAAGAAGTGTCAAGAAGCTATGCTGGAAAAAGGCAATATGTGGTTTCGCTGTACTTTATGTTCCTCAACAGCACAAAACTATTGTGAAATGATGGCTCATTTCAAGGACCATCCGAATAGTAAAAATGTTCAAGAATTGTGTGTAGTGAGGTGTGGAGCATGCAACAAAAGCTTCAGTGATATAGCAGTAGCTCATCAGCACTACCATGCCAAACATTGCTTCTCACATAAGCCCCAACTATCCTTTGCATCTCAGGCAGAAAATAATGTCTTCCAATTCTCAGCCAGTAGATCCTGCATGGACAAGAACCCTGATAAACTGGTGCTTCCATTAGACTTGAACACAAGTTTTTCAGATAAAAGAACGTTGAAATTGGGAGACATAAACAAAGAACACATTAAGAAGCCACATTATAAAGTTCTTGGCGAAGGTAAATAAAAATCACAGTATATGTTTGATGTATAGATTGATTTAGTTGTTTGAAGCTTAAAGAGCAGTTACTCAAGCTTAATATTTCAGAGCTTCTACTTAATTAGAGCACACACTCAAAATGGGACAGATTGTAGGATAGGGCACCTCATCAGGGGATGGAATCACGATAGAGAGTTGTAATTCTTTCTCCCTTTCCCAGCTTCATCTAGCCAGGTGAGCATGATTATTCAGGATCAACTTCTGATTCCTTGCTGTTTTTTTTTCTTTACCAACCTGGCATTGAGCAGCAGTAGGATTTTCAGCACAGGGGTCTTGTTACCGAAAGCAGTCCAGATTACGGGCAGTGTAGAATAGTTTGGGGGCAACCAAGACCTTGCGGCTGTCCCTTCTCTCACAGCAGTAGCACTCTCTCCCCACACTGTCTCTCTATATACCTGTGGTAAAGTACCTGCATTGACTGATCTAGCTTGAGGGCCAAAACCAAGCCTTGTAACCTAAATGCTCCACAGTGGAATAGGTTTACCAGGACATGGCACTCCCTGATGGCCTAGGATAGCTTCTTTTGGAACAGTGGAGCTGGTTTTTTTGTTTTGTTTTGTTTTGTTTTGTTTTTTGGCCTGATTTGGCTGTAGCAGCGCATATGGCTTCTCTGTTCATGTCTTGGCTTTGAGCACCTTGTCACTGCTAGGTTGCTACAAAAACTAAGATAAGTTGTCATGCTAACTTTGAAAATAAACTCTTTTACAAGTAAGTTTTTTATAAATGTATGCTCTCCAAGAGATCTGTTACAGATAACCCCACTTCTTCTAAAAAATAGGTGGAAGGAATATAATCAGGGCAGTGATGGTGAGGTGGGTGTTTTAACTTTAGCTTACTCACAACCATGGTCATTTTCCTAACCTAAAATCCCCTCTCTGCCCCATTTAAGTCCCACTTTGGCTAAGAGAGAAACAGGCACAATACACAGATCTCTTACCTATTCTTTCCTGACTTTTGAAAATTTATAGCAGCTAGTAAAGTTGGAATTTCAGTCAGGGACCTGTCTTGAAGCAGCCAGTATATGATTGTGCCTGTCTTTTTCCCTTTCCAACAGGGCAAATAGTATTTTAGATGAGGAAAATGGCATCAGGAAGGAAGGGGTTATACAAGCTTTTCCTGACTTTAGGGGCTTTGAGTACAGCTTTCATGGGGCCCAGCCAGCATGCCAAATTGTCAAGAATGGTGTGCTTTGTAGTTACAAACATCTGGAGGGCATTGTCACAGTTTTGAGTATCTTATGTACATCAAGTAGTAACATTACTGATTAAATCCATTCCATTTCCAGATTGTAGCACAAAATAAACATTCATTTATATACTGCTTCATACTGAACTAGCAGTGTATAAGCAGTTTACAACTGTAAGCTACTTGCCCCCAACAATCTGGGTACTCATTTTAGCGACCTTGGAAGGATGCAAGCCTGAGTCAAGCTTGAGCTCTGGCTAGTATTGAAGTCGCAACCTTATAGTTTTGAATGAGTCGCTGCAGTACAGGCATTTAACCACTGTGCCACCAGGGCACAACAAAATATGGACAAATCAAATGGTGGGTGGATGTATACATCTTCAATACATTGTAGGTCCTGAAAAACTGGGTTTATTTACAAATTAACACCATGCTTAATCTTAGCATGGTTTTGCAAATAAGTACATTTTTCACTTTTACTCTTTGTTTCTACCTCATTGTATCCAGAAGCTATGTAGGGGTGTCATTTGGAAATAAATGCAAATGTATAATGGAAAAAATTTAGTGGAATTTGCAATAGATTTACACAAAACAGTAGCATATTCAGTAAGTATGCTTGTTTTTTTATTACTTAAATGAAACTGGGTTATTGGAAGTGTGATTTTATATTTTGAAAGCTGTTTTGAAATACTGATTTTTATAACTGATAAAATAACATACATTATTGTGTTTCTGTTCTAGATGATGGAGACTTACCTGATCTTGATTATTTGTGTACCATGACTCATATTATAATGATGGATCTTGATAACTGGGGAAACCTTTTCCATCAGTTGCCTGCTACCCTTAACCAAGGCACATTTATCTGGGGCTTTCAAGGTAAAGATAAGAAATTAAGTTTCCAGACATACTGATAAAAGTTTTGTAATTTCTGTTAGCTGATTTCCCCAAACCTGATGGAAACATCATTCAGCTGTGCTCTGATTAACGGCAGAATGGCCCTCCTTCTCCCCATGCTGATGCCCAGTAAAGTAATAGTAGTAGGAGGAGTTATGACCATGGTAATAGTATCAAAATTTTGACTAAGTAATGATTGTGAATACAAAAGAGTTAACCTAACCATAACTGTTTCATTTTCACAATCACTACTTGTTCATGATTTTGACACTATTGTCACGTTGGTAACTGGCATCCCGGCCTACTTTACTGGGTGTCAGCTGCATGGAGAGGACCATTCTGCTGATGATCAGAGCACAATTGAATGATTTTTTTCTATCAGGTTTTGGGGATCTGACTGGGAGAGTACTTAGTTGAGTACTTAGTTTAAAAAGTTACTGGATTTTAAAAATAAAAATGCAAAGAAATGGGGAAAGAAAAGAATTAAGAGCCCTTGTGGGCTAGGAGGCAATCCAAAAATATACAACAACACCTAACACTCTAAATAGTGTTATTTTAGTGTGTGATAATCCTTTTTATTAAAGATATACGTTTGTGTATTGAGCACCATATCAGTTAAGTAATAAATTATTATGACAATTAGATAATAAAAATCTTACTCAATTGTTGTTTCTTAGAGTTTATTTATTTATTTATTTCCCGACTTTCTTCTAGTGCAGGGACTCAAGATGACAAACAAATCTAAAACAGTCCAAATTAAAACAGTATAAAACATTAAAAATCCAAAGTTTAAAAAACAATTAAAAATTCAAAGAATTAAAAACATTACATTATTAAAATTTAAAACTCTTTAAAACAGAAATAAAAACAAAGCAGCATCCATGTCATGTGAAGACCTGGCAGCAAAAAAAAGTCTTCACCTGCCGTTGGAAGGACGACAGGGTTGGAGCTATCCTGGCCACTCTAGGGAGGGAGTTCCAAAGCTTGGGAGCAGCCACTGAGAAGGCCCTCTCTCTTGTTTCCACCAAAGTGCCTGAGAGGGTGGTGGGACAGGGAGAAGGGCCTCTCCCGATGATTTCAGTACAAAAGTTGCAGTCTTCTTTTCCCAGCTGTTGTGGGTGGGAAACTGAACAAAAAATTTCCCAGGTTGTATATCCCACCTTTTTCCCAAAATGGGATTCAGGTTTTTAGTAAGTACAAAAAAAGCATACAGTTTTGAATGCAATGTGACTCATATAATGTTATTAGCATCTGTCTGATTTGATATTCCAGTATATGGGTGGAAACATGTGGCCATCTAAATATATTTCCTCTCACCATTCACCATTTTCTGTGCTGGCTAGGGCTGATGGGAGTTGCTGTCTAATGTCATCTGGAGGAGCACAACTAGCCCTACTAATGAGAGACTTAGAATTGGACATTGAAAGTCACTGAATGCAGTAAACTATATGCAACAAATTATTTGCTTCTTAAATAAATACTCATGCACCATATTGATTGCTTAAACTTTGTCCTTTATACTGGCAGTTCTTAGGTTTCTAAAGATAGCTTTCTTGTTTCATTCTTTAGGTGGACACAACAATTGGAAGCCACCTGTGAATTGCAAGATTTTTAATTACCTTAACAAGATTGGGTGTTTTTTCCTCCATCCACACTGTGGTACAAGGAGAGAGGCAGCTGACTTTGCCATCTGTGTGCATGTGGGTTTGTGGGCTTCAGTCTTGCAAAAATATATTGAGGACAATTTGAACCACTAGTGTTAAAATACATTGTGGATAATTTGAACCACAAGTGCGTAAACTGAATTATATGTAATGTTTTGAAAACCGTTGCCTGGTTTTCTTTGGTTCTTTTGTGCTTTTAGTGCATCTTGACTTTGACTCAAGTTGAGGCCAGTCATGAGACTTCCTGAGAAATTCCATCTTAATTTGCTTTCTGAACTCCTTAGGATATGCATGGAATGACAACTTTCTTTAAAAATTGTAGTATATAAAGATCTAGAACAAGATAGAAGATTGGGGAATCTAGATTTTTGTTAGTTACACCTCAGAACTGACTTTGGTAAATCAGAAGTAATATCCCACAATAATGAACTGGTCATGTAATCCATGAGGGAATAAAACTATGAGGCAATGATTCTGCATGGCACTGTGAAGTGCCTCACACTTCCTATTATCTTGTGGGTATGTAACACTATAGTAGGGGGGAAAGGATTATTTAGATACACACACACACACATATACACACACACACACTCCACCTGTATATATAAGTGGAGTATCCCTAATCTGAAATGCCTGGGACCAGAAGTGTTCCATATTTTGGATTTTGGAATACCTGTATTTTCATAGACATAATGAGACATAACAAGGCTGGAGAGAGGCTGGAAATCTGTGAAATAACAGAGACATGTATTCCCACCATTTCACAAATCTTCTCATCTCTTTCTAGCCTCACAAATACGGTACAGGTGTGTACTACACTACTTTTGTTGTAGCTTTAAAAGTTTTAGATTTTGGAGTACTTTGGATTTCAGAATTCGAGATAAGGGATACTCCGCCTACATATCCCTAATGAAATGTCCTAGTACTTGCAAGAACTAACTTTCCATAAAAGACTAATGAGAACATACTTCCCTGGGGCTGATTTTTGGGGTAAGAAGGAAGGGCTTGCCTGCTGACTCTGCTTGTTCAATTAATCTGGCTGTTGACTGCTGGTATACTTTTAGAATCCTGCTGCAATACAGTACATTAGGTTGGATGACCTTTGAGACATTTCTGCTTTTAAGTGTTAATCTTACTGAGGAATGCTACGGAAAACATTTGTTTGCTAATTATGCCATTCCAGTTTCAAATAACAACACTGTGTTTTCATAGGTGGGCCGTCTGGATGAACACCTGCCAAAGCATATTCCTTTCACCATTCTCTCTGGAGACAAAGGTTTTCTTGAACTGCAGAGACAACTTAAGATGACGCAGCGGGCAACACGCATTCTAGATCCTCATAAGATGGATGCTGATTTGATGTGTGCCTTATTAAACAGTATATCAGATACAGCCAAAGGTATGGGTTTTTTTATCGTAGACATTCGTCATCTGATTAAAAATACTTTTACTGAACTATTTACAAATAATTTGCCATCGTATATAGACTGGCAAATTTTGGCACAGCTTTGAAGAAAGCTAGAGGCAAGATTTGTGTTTAAGTCTAGTTCTTGGACTGAAAAATAAGTTTCTGGGTTAAACATGTGCTTTGAAGGCAACTTCTTTCTCAGTTCTATTTCCAGTTTCTAGAGCCCCAGGGCCTGTACAGACCGGCCAGAAAGGCCAGTCTCTGGACAGAGTCAGGGCGCAGTGTCCTGACGATGCACACCCTAACTCTGCCCCAGGGCACCATGATGCTGCGCGCTGCTCCAGATGGTGCATGGCATCTTGACGCACCTCCAGATGATGCAGCGCCAAAGGAGCACCATGCAGCTGCACTGCCGTGGCTATGGCACCCTTTTGAAGGCGCAAAAAGGAACCACTTTTTGCGGCTCCTTTTTGCACCCTCAAAGGCCTGACAGGGCTGCGGTGTGAGGTTACTGTGGCCCTGATCCGGTGCGAAAAGGGGCGGCCTGTATAGCCCTTCAGTTTGCAACGTCTCCCTTTGGAATATCTTTGAGTTCTAATTGAACAATACTATACATGAGAGTCTGCCTAGCATTGCTTGATACTAGAAGGGCTCTGTCCAGTAAAGCAGACAAATGGAGAGCTGATAAAGGCTGAGGCTAGTTTGCAAAACAAATACAAAGGCTTTGCAGCAGCAAGAAGCCAAGCCCAAATACATAGTACCAGTCTGATGTACAATAGAACAGAGTCAGGGGGCATGCCAGAGGTCCAGGATTCCAGAGAGCAGGTCAGCGAGTCAATTCCAGGATCAAGGGTTCCAGGTCAATCCGTAGTCCAGGAGGCATGGTTACAGGCAGCAGAGTCAAGGTAGTCAGAATGAAATGTTTCCACCAGGGAACGTAGATAGGCTCCGACAGAGAAGCTCAGTGTCTCACAGCTGTTTATCTTACTCCAGCTTCTTATCACATCTGTTTGGTGATTAATGAGCCTTTCTTATATAACCTCCGTGAACACCGGAGGCATGCCTTTTCAGTCTTTCTTTGGCTAAAGGTAGGTACTAGCTTGTCCTGCTCCTTTATGTCTCCCGGCCTGGGGTCTCTGCTGGGGGGATGCTGGACTTCTGAGTCACAGGCTCTGCTGGGGCTAGCAAATCCAAGCTAGGCCTTGACTCAGCCAACTCTGTTGAAGCTGGCAGGGCAGAGCTGGGGCTTGGCGGGGCAGAGCTGGGGCCTGGCTCAGCCTCAGGTTCCACCTGCACTTGAAGGACCAACTCAGCCTCGTCCTCCGAGTCCTCAGCCTGGCTGGCCATGATAGACTCTATAATATGACTCACCAAATAGACATGTAGTTGATAGTGTGTCCATGGATTTTACACTTTTTTATCTTTCAAACCAGATCTTGCTAGTGAAAATGAATCCCCTATGTGTTTAAGAAGAGGTTAGTTCCATCATGCCATTTTTCCAAAGACCTTAGGGTAGCATAATTGTTTTTTTTCTCTCCCTTGTCTTCACCCTGTTAATCACCTCCACTGTGTTAAATGGGTTAGCTCTGGGGGTGTACTCAATGTGTTTCTATATCTTTGAAATGAATGTTTTGCTATCCTTTATATAGAAAATATACATGATATGCCATAGTTACCAGTCAAAACTGCAAAGAGAAAAATGTGTTGTGAGAGCTAAAGCAGAATTTGTTATTTCTTTGCAGAAAATGATGAATCTACTCAAGTAGCAACACAACAGTTCTTGGAAGCAACAGGGGCCCAAAAGGGTATGCCTTAGTCTTCATATAAGGTGCTGATCACAAAGTCAGGAAATGTAGAAAGGTTTGATATCAAATGTAAACTTGTACATGATACTTTTTCCTGTTAAATTAGTATTTCCTGGCAATAGATACATTGTGGTAAAGAAAGATGGGTGAAAACTAGAGAAACAGATTATCCACAAAATAAGGGACTGCCAGAGTATTTCAGGATCACATGAACCCAATATTTAAAGGGGGGGGGGAGGAATTGAGGGATTTGGATTGTATGTTGTTTAACCTTTGTAAGACGCACTGATTGCATTTTGCACAGAGATGAGATATAAATATTATTAGTAGTATTATTAATATTAATATTTATTAAGCCAGCAGCTCTGCATGGGGAATATATAGTTTCCACCATGACTACAGCAGTTCTTTTTAACTCTGTGTGAGTACAAGGAATAACTTCTTCATACAGTCTGTATTAAATAGTGGGAGCCAGACAGCCACTGTGCTCCCAAGTGTTAGCAGCATGTGAGCTGCTAACATGTATGAACCACCAAAAAAAAAAAAAAAAGCTTCAGAAAAGCTGTACCTCAGTGGTACAGCACATTCTTTGCACACATTAAATTGCTCACAGGTCTACAATTCACTGAGAATCTCCAGAATGGGGCTGAATAGCTTCTGTCAGTCCAGTTAGAATAGATGAATATCAAGCTTTGTGGACCTTCAAGGCTACCCAGTCAGATGTGTGTTGAATGATATTCTTAACACTGTTTTATGTTTGAATTGTACACTCATCCTTCCATATTTGTGGCTTTGATATTTGCAGGTTTGATTATTCACAAATTTGATTAATATGTTCTCTTTAAGAATATCTAGTTCCTCCAGTGCAACTCTATGGTCAACTTTAACTAAAAGTTGCACTGAAAGACCTAGAGATTCCTAGAGAGAATACTCTACTAGGCCTTTGTAGCTCCTCTAGCGCAATTTTATGCTCAGTCTGTCAGACGTTGACTACGGATTTACACTGGAAGACCTAGAGATTCCCAGAGAGGTGTCCTCTCAGGTAAAAACATGTTGTTGTTGTTATTTGAGTTTTTTCCATATTCACGGGTGTCTTGTGCCCCTAACCCTAGCAAATATGGAGGGACAAGTGTTTTTGTTTTAGTTTGAATTGTATTGTCAACTGTTGTGCATGCCAATTTTTGTCTGAAAAGCATGTTATAAATTTATTAAATAGGATTACAACCTCTAGGAAGAAGTCCTATACACTATTCACCAGGTCATAATGGCTTCAGAGAATAAGAAGATATTGTCTGTGACTTGTGTGTGCAAGATACTTGTTGCATCTCTCATTAGTTCAAATGCTAATATTGACTTGTATTCATGCTGCTAATACCTCTTTAACAAGATATTAGTTAGGAAGCCATAATTATTCTCACTTGAGTTAATATCCAGACTTGATGATTACTTGTTTCACATTCTGTTATTTTGATGCAGAGGAAGACGCAGCCCTTCAAGAAGCGATCAGGCGAAGTCTTAAGGAAATGTGAAGATATCTCAAGATTGTGCACTATTACTTTCCAAGTAATAGAACTTTGTCCATCAACTTACAAAGATTAAAAAAATACTGATTAAGATTCCTAAGTCTCAACAGCACTTCAGAACTAATCTCTGTCAGCAGCTACAGTCTAGTATACTTGTGTATCAGAAAGTGCAGCTGAGCTTGTGTGCATTTTACTCCATCTTGGATTTCATTTTTATTGTTGGAGCAATTAATAGTATGATAGAACATTCACTATGCAAAAATCCTACAAGTATGGCAGTTCCCCTGAGCTACAGGATGGTTTGGAATCTAAAAACTGCCTTCCTTATGATTTATCATTTTTCTTTTAATCTTATCATTCCTTTTTGGTTTTTAATGTTGTGCTTCTGTTTTTGAAAGCGCTGCTATCTTATGGCACGTGCATTTATAGCACAAATGTTTCAGTAGTAACAGGTATTAAATCCTGATTTCTTAGGACCCTGATGTCTTCATTAACGAGTTCATAAAGAGAAGATGAGATATTATTCCTGAAGTTTAGAGTGTACAGGCAAACTTTTGAAGGCCTTTTCATGATTCAAGAACTATAACGGGCTCTAATGTCTAGTTATTTTCTTTCTTCTATATCTTTGTTCTGATGGGAACATTCAGTTTGGATATTGAGCTGTATATGTGTGTTTCATTTCCTGTCCTACTTGTACTGCAACAAAATATTTTCTCCTTTCTTTAATTTTTGTAACTTTAGCAGAAAAAAAGGCTTTTCTGCATTTCTAGATGGTTAATTTATTGTGATTTATTTTGCAGAGCATATTTCTATATTTCAGCATAATTAAAATACTGACTATTCCTCATTTCAGCCACAAGGATTTGGAATGGTTCTTCTTATCTGTTGTCATCTATATGTAAACAAATACCACATGACTTAGTCTCTGTAATAGTTCACTATGCATAAGGGAGAATAAAGATGAATTTGAACTCTTAACACAACAAAGCAAATGTGATATAGTAAGCATCACTGAGACCTTGTGAGTTGATTCTTGTGATTGGAATGTAGTAAAGGAGAAATATATTTCAGAGAAATAGATCAAACAAGAAAGGAGGAAGAGTAGCGTTATATGTCAAGGATGTTTACACCTGTGAAGAGATCTATTACTTAAATCCTGAAAACCATGTTGGGTGTATCTGGATAAACATTAAGGAAGAGAGAAATAACAGGCATTGTGGAAGTCTACTACAAACCTCCAAACCTTCCTGAAAAGGGAAACCAAGTGTAATCAGACATGTATTCTAGACTTTAAGAAAGCTGATTTCAGTTTACTTTGGGAACTACTGGGGGTGATTCCCCTGGGCAGGAATACTAAAAAAGAAGAGAGTTCATGAAGGATTGGAGTCTCTTAAAAGGGAGATCTTGAAGGCACAATTTCAAAAGGTTCCAGTGAAGGGGGAAAATAGGAGTTGTCTAAAGAAACCAGGATAGATTACTAAAGAACTTTAAAGTGAGAAGATTTTAAAGGCACATTTTACAAGAAATGAAAAAAGGGGAAATCAAAGAATAGCCAGCACACCTGGGGAGAAAGTCAGAAAAGTTGAAACACAGAATGAGCTCATGCTTGCTTGAGAGGTTACAAACAATAAAGAGTTGGGTTTGTTGTTGTTAGCTCTATAGCAAAAGGAAGAACAAGGAAATGATAGGCCCTCTGCATGGAGAAGATGGCAAAATACTAACCAGAGAGAGAAGGCAGAACTACCTTAAGTAGGCAGAACTGTTTTAGTCTCTTGTAAAAAGAAAATAGTACTCAATCTGGGGGAAAGGGAACAGATGATGCAGTGTAAAGTCTGTATCCTGTTAGTAATCCAAACTAGATTAAATCCCTTTAAATCAGTGATCCTTAAATGTTGAATTGCCTTTCAACTGTTGAATTAGGTGGTCTACCCATGTTGTGATTAGCAACTGGATTTAGTCCCAAGTAGTTAGCAGGCAGTGCTGCCATCTTGATAATAGGCTGGCAGTGAATAAATCACATGCAAAATCCACTATAAATCAGCAGGCTTATTCCTGATCTATTTTTACTAATATTGGGAAAGTGTGTGTGTGTGTGTGTGTTCCTAGGGACCAGAGTAGAAAACTAGCTTGGATACCACACAAGCCCTCTAGTGTCAAACTGAGTGTGGCATGTAACTTATTAATGAATTATGTAAAAGTTACAGTATAGAAAGGTATACTTTTTACTTTTTAAAGTTTATCCTTATAAAACAATATTATCATATAATGTAAGGTAATGTGGGGGTGGGGACACCAATCTTCCCATACAAAAGGGTAGGGAAAAGATGCATGATCTCCTGCTGGCAATTTATGATCAAGGGAATAGTGATGGCAGGGGGCTTTTTGTAATGCTTTGCACCCGAGTCCCTTTTTTTCTCTTCTGTAAAATGTAGGTGGACTTACCTAAGCAAAGGTAAAGGAATATCTCTCGGTCCCATCTAGGTTTTATAAGGCTGCACTGTAGGATGTCCATATAGATTTAATGTAAAATTGCACAGTCTATAGAGAGACAATTTTTGTTTGAGCAGTGATGCTCTTGTTTAGTAGTGATTCCCACAGTTGTTACTCATTGTAATTTTAAATGTTTCTGCAATACTGGCAGAATACATACACAACTTTTAATAACTGTTAGTTAACGGGCACCTCATGCATATTATACATCATGACTAGTGAGTAGGGGTGCACCACTGGTCCCACCCACCCCCAGCGTTAGCCACACTACTACGTCTCATGTTCTCAGTGTTAACACATTGATGTGGACATTTGCAGAGTGGAAACCTCTACAGAACCAGGAAAAGGGGAATAGATTGCAAAACTATAGATTACCTTCATAAAACAAGCATGTAAGGTATGATGATAAAAAGCCACTCACTTTAGTTATTTAGTTAGTTTGGTTAGTTAGTTGTTATTCATACCCTGCTATTTGTCTACAAAGGCTCTGAGAGTGGCTTACAATTTGACTGTGGTTAGTAAAAGCTAAACTTAGTGATATATTGCTTTTATAGTTGATTTTTTTATTTGTACACAGTAATAGCTGTTTAAATTATCTAGTGCAGGAGGGGAGGACTGAGTTGCAAGGGTGACACAAGATGTGGTTAAGGTGTGCTTAAACCATTTCTAATGCAGATTGTGATAAGCATTATCGTTTTCAAAATATTCTGTCTACTTTGTCAATATTAATCCCAGACCATCAAGCTTCCATGTTCTTAAGATTTGTTTTAAAGCAGATGTACGTGTATATATGTATACACACACCTCAACACTGAAATTTCGGTTCCTGGGTAAATTGGCCTGCTAGGGCATGTGTGTGTGTTGTGTTTGTCTTCAAATCATTTCTGACTTAAGGTTACCCTATCACAGGATTTTCTTGACAAGTTTCTTCAGAGGGGTTTTGCTATTGCCATCCACTGAGTCTGAGAGATTGACATGCCCAAGATCAGCCAGTAGGTTTTTATGGCTGAGCTGGGATTCAAACCCTGGTCTCCAGAGTCATAGTCCAACAACACTCGAACCACTACACAGTGTTGGTCTGTAGGCATTAATCAATATGGTGCTTGGAAGGAAAAAGAAACCATTTTAACTGTAAATTGTACTACTCAATCACAGGAATTTACAGCTAAAGTGTGGCCCACCCAACCCAGGTTATTGATTCTACAAATCTGAGTAGATGGAAGATAGAAAACACTGCAAAAAGTTATATATCATAAAGTTAATAAAGGAGAGGTGATGAATCAGAGCACATAGCTTTCATTTGTGAGCCAATGTGGCAAAGTGGTTTGGGTGATGGACAATGACTCTGGAGACCAGCTTGGTCATGAAATCCACTGGGTCACCTTGAGCGAGTCACATCTCAAGAGAAGGCAAACCTCCTTGGAACAAATCTTGCCAAGAAAACCCCATGACAGGATTGCCATAAGTGGGAAACAACTTGAAGGCACACAGCGATAACAAATTTGTTTGAGGGAAACTCCAAGCGAGTTGCTACTTGATGTCTCCTGTGAAGTGAGCATCCAGAAACAGTTTCCAAGTATTACTTTCAAACAGGCCAATGCCTGTCTATAGTCCATTGGACTCTCAGTTGGAGTCACATCACTTCGCTGCTTAGTACTGCTAGCTTGTTTCCTGTAGCTTAAATCAGCCAGAGCTGCAACACATGTGCCTGTTTTCTGTGGTCCGAAACAGACTGCAGAAATAATCCTGTTTGAGAATGAGCTCTCTGACAGAGATGCCTCACAAAATTACAGTTCCCAGAATTACCTAGCATTGAGCCAAGGTAGTTAAAACGGTCTCATACTGGATTATTTCTGCAGTGTGTTTTGGACCACATTCTCCTCATTTACAAGTACCCGAAGTCTCCTGGGTATGTTTCCTCTTACTTGAAGGCAATCCAGCTAAACATTACAGCAAAAACTAATTTACCCTAGTTCACAAAACCAAGCTCCTCATAATATCTCCAGACCTTACTATGTGTCATATGATTTCCCATCCCTCCATAGACTAGTGTGTGCTATAGGTGATGCCACATATATTGCTAGGAATGTGTAATACTGGATGTTCTGCTTGTATTATTTTCTCTGACGTGATTCATTTTTACTTTGATTTTCTTCCCAAATTCTACCTGCAGCATGTAATCTAAATGTTACTCTTCCCTCCTTTCTCCTACCTTGGGGCCTTTGTACTTGGGCATATTCTGCTGTAACAGTATCCACATGTTTTTGCTTTTAGCCATGTGGATATTGCTCTGTTAATCATCCTAAAGGGAAAAAGTGCCTGTCAAACTGCCCCATGAATAATCCCTGTAAAATGACCTGATTCAGAGAATATTCTGTGTATTAACACTTACACTCTGAATAGGAAGCCATATGACGAATAACTTATTTGTCTTGTCCTAAGAGAATAAAAGGCCCCATAAAAAATAGCATGTCAGGGAATAGGCTAAGGTGAAATCTTCCTGACATCCTTGTTTTGTCGGCTAGTTTTGTGTGCCAGAGAGGTTTTTTTAAGGGGGGAGTTGAGTAACCTAAAATGGTACAGTTCAGGACATGTTTTTGTGTCACTTCTGATTTCAGAGCAAAGCAGTTGATCCACAGCTGAAATGTTTGTCCCAACATCTCTGGTATAGAGCTACTAATGTGCAGTGAAGACATGGCTGGAAGCCTCCGGATGTTGTTGGGCTCCATATCAGTTCCATGTGGCACGGCCAATGTCCAGGGCTGATAGATGTTATTGTAGCGCAACATTTCCCAATTATATTTGACCCTATATGTGCACATTTATATATTTAAAAACATGTATGCCACCTAAGCATGTTTAATCAGACAGCTAAAATAATTCTGTGGGTTATATTCCCAAGTAACTATGCATAGGTTTACAGCCTTGATTTAAAATAAACTTAGGTTTGAACAGACCTTTAGTGTTGTCACTAGGCAATGGCACTGAACAAATGTACTAGTACTATCAGGCATATGAAGTACAGAGGCTGAGCAAGACAGAACCCAACCTTTTAAAGCTATATAATGAAATCACCGAGTGAACACCCATCTTGACACATTCTTCCACTCCTTCCAATTATGGTTAGGTTTATAGAACTCCGAAGCCACAACATATTTCTTTTCATAAAAGGAAAGTCTTCTGTCATCTTCAAATGTTTCCAGTCTCTGTTAAGGGCTCCACAAAAAGACAGTACTGTTTTATATTCAGTCCTCGTATTTAAATTCTGTCAACTGTAGCCTGTACTGGTCTTATAGTCATGATCTATGTTTTGGAAATATCTCAGCTACCATTTGCAAAGAAGGTATTCTTTGAACCAACTTCCCTTTCCATCAAAGCTAGGGTTATGAAATTGTTTTTTATTCAGCAGTGTATTTTTGCATATAGTGCAAAAGTAATTGGCATATTTTTGCATAAAAAACAATGTGGTGTACTGGTCTGAGTGTTGGATTATGATTCTGGAAATTAGGGTTTGATTCCTTACTCAAAAACCCACTGGGTGACCATGGGTGAGTCAAACACAGCCCCCCCAAAAAACCTGTCACCATAAGTTGTAAATGACATGAAGGCACACAACAGCATTATCATCATATTGGACTGTTTGTTATCTATAAACTAATAAAATATTTTCAGTTTAAATATTCATTACGCACATGTATTCTCAGAACATCTTTGAGTTCATGCATGTATCAAGACCTAGCCGGGTTAGTGTGAAAAATCGGTATGCAAAGAGATTTTACAGCACCATTGAGACTACCTGAAAGAAGTTGGGAGCATGAGCTTACTTCTTCAGATGTGTGGGACAGAGTTCCAGGCCACATCTTTCCTCTTTCCTTGTGCCCCAACAACCATAAGTAAAACAGAACTCTTCATTTCCACACCGGCAATCCCTGTGGGCAGTCTCATACACAGTGTTATATAGATCTGCCCTTGGGCTTTCCACTCTACCCCATGCCTCTGAGGAAGTAGGCTCAAGTGTGCGAAAGCTCATGGTGCCAACTTTTCTCTTCCACATCCCTTGGCATACAATTGATAATGACAATAAATCCAATGAGCAATACAAAAACTGTCACGGCAACATCAACCTCCTTATTAACAACAGAAGAACAGCATTTTCAGGTTCTTTCTGAATAGGAAAGGTAGTGGAGATCCACAGTGCCATAACCAAAAAGGCCCTGTTTCTCATTGCTACTTAAAAGCAGGGCACTCTTTGAGTAATGCCAATATTAAATAAAGTAACAGCATCACTCTGTTCTGCTTTGGTCAGAGTTTAACTGGTGCACTGTGTCCAGTTCTGGAGACCATATTTTCTGAAAGATAAAAATAAGCTGGAACATGTCCAGAGGATGGGAACAAAGAGGGGGAAGGGTTTGAAAACCCAGCCTTATGAGACGGCTTATGGATATGGATATGTTTAGCCTGAAGAAGAGACAACAGAGGCAATATAATAGCTATCTTCAAATATCTGAAGGGCTGTCCTGTGTCAAATGGAGCAAGGCTGTTTTTTGTTTCTGCAGAGAGCAGGACCCCAAATCAGTGGGTTCAAATGACAAGAAAGCAGATTCCATATCGAGAAGAACTTCCTGATGGCAAAATTTGTTCAATGGCTTCAAAAGACAGTTCTTTTGAGATTTTTAAACAGAGGTTGGAGGAGATGCTTTATCTATGGATGCCTGCACTGGCAAGCAGGTTTGCTTAGGACTCTTTCAGACGTGGGAAATTGGAAGTATAATCCAAGGGCAATCCAAACGCAATCCTGGGGTTTCACGTTATTGCGAATTAATTCTTCTCACGCAAATTCGGGCAAAAGGGAAATCACTCCAAATGCAATCATGGGTTTAACGTTATTGCGAATTTAAGCTTCTCACGCGATTTCGGGCAAGGGGGGGTTATTTTCAGGTAATGGGAAGTAATTCCGAATGCCTTCCAAACGGAGCAGGGGTTCAGGTAAATTCGCTAAACAAGCGAATTTACATGAATCCGCATTGGCTCCATTCGGAATTGGGAGAAATTCCTCCCGTTTGAAAGAGTCATTAGCTGGCCTGGGGCCCCTTCTAACTCTACATTTATGATTTCTTTCTACCAATTCTACTTTCTATCAGCTTATCATCTTTTATTGTTCTTAATGCAATGTGTTTTTCTTCTTAATTTTTAACATCAGTGATGTTTTAAAAAAGAAATGCATTTTTGATCCCCTCCCATCCAGTCCCTTCAAAAAGAGTTGAGAAATCACTGCAGTGCAGTTAATGGGAGGAAAGTTTGTGTCAGCCCTTGGCTTAAATTCAAGAGACTGCAGGACTGCTGCGTCCTATTAAAAACCCGGCAGATAACGCTAAGAGTAGACAAGAATATTAACTTGAAGATAACGCATCAGGACTGGTGCTGGGAGCAGAGGATGGAATAAGTTAGCCAGTTTTGATCACAGGATTTTATCAGACCTTAGAACAATAAGCATCCCTTCAGTGGCCAACTGCTTCTTGTGGGGATGTAAATCCATTCAAGTCACATTCTCCCAGCTTCCTCGGGGAAGGCGATGGCAAACCTTATCTGAACAAATCTTGGCAAGAAAACCCCATGATAGGTTTGCCGTCAGGGTTGCCATTAAGTCAGAAAAGACTTGCACACAAGAACAAAGTAGAAAGAGAGGAAGGCTGCAGGCCAGACGGACAGACTCAATTAGAGAGATCATGGTCTTGAATTTGCAAGACCTGAGCAAAGCAGTGGAGGACAGGGAGCCTTGTGAGATTATCAGACTAGGGTCAATTCCAGAACCATTGCACAATTATCCCATTATTGACAATGGGATAATTATGGGATGGTAATGGGATGAGTGTGGGATGGTTCTGGAATTGACCCTAGTGTGATAATCTCAGGGTCAACTCAAAGGCACTTAACAACAATAGAGCTGCCATTTCATGATTTTAATAAAAAAGCATATATTTGTTTAAATGTGCAATTTATTTTTTCATAAGTGGCATTGTTTGACCTCTTCCCAATGTGTGAGTAATGAGGTGGGTTTTTAAAAAACATACCCTTTTAGCCTTCAAAAAATGCTATTTCTGGGTTGCAGGGTGGCCAGGATAGGATGAAATGAAAGCTAAAAACACTCATATCAATGTCAATCCACACTTCTCTTCTGGGGTCTCTTCCAACTCTATGGACTTTATCACACGAAAAGAACTGGAAGTATAAACGGGGATTATCCTGTGAAAATCACGCATTCGCAATTAAGATTTTCACACAACATCGCGATCAAACGGCCATTATCCTGGGAATATCTCACGAATATCCTGCAATTGTGATAAAGCTTTTCACACAACATCAGCAATTAAAGTGCCATTAACCCGTGAACAACCAGGCAACAAAACAGCAACAAATAATTGACAGTAAAATGCCAAAAATTCTTTCTTGCTGTTTATTGCCTGGTTATTCCTGGGATAATGGCTCTTTTATTGTGCTGTGTCTCAAAATCTTAATTGTGATATAATGAGAATTTCGCAGTTTTCACAGGATTAAACCCCCGTTTAAGCTTCCAATTTTCTTCTGTGTGATAACGTCATATTATTCTCTGAGTCCTGCTCCAAATGAAGGCCACTTTGGATTTCTTAAGACTGTCCACATTACCACACTACCCTCTTAGAGTGCTGCTGCTATTCCACTTGGACTGCTCTCTCTGCCTGCCTCCCGTTGCATTCTGGGGCTTGTAGTTCAGTGAGGCCTCAGAGCTCTCTGGCTGAGAGTTCCAAAGACCCCTCTTTAAAACTGCAAGCCCCAGAATGCAACAGGAGGAGGCAGCCCATCCAGGGCAGATAAAAGTGGAATAGCAGCAGGAGCACTGAGAGGAATATTTGGCTGCTTCAGGGAAAGGAGGCTGCCTTTGAGCATATTTGTTGTTGTTGTCGTTGTTGTTATTTGCGTTTGTTGTGTGTCATGGGTGTGTCACACAACTACATATACACAATATGCACACACACACACACACACACACAATAGATAGATAGATAGATAGATAGATTGACAAGGTTTCTTCAAGGGGTGTGTGTGTACATATACACACACACTATATATATATAGAGAGAGAGAGAGACTAGATTTCTTCAAGGGTGTGTTTGTATGTATATATATATATATATACACACACACACATTATATATATATATATATACACACACACACTATATATCTATATTATATATAGATATAGACAAGATTTCTTCAAGGGGTCTGTGTGTATATATATTTATATATATATACACACACACACACACATTGACAAGGTTTCTTCAAGGGGTGTGTGTGTATCTATATATCTATATCTATATATCTATATATATATATATATACACACACAATACATATATATTGACAAGATTTCTTCAAGGGGTGTGTGGGTGGGTGTATTTACACACACACTTTATATATATATATATATGTATGTATATACTGTATAGAGAGAGAGAGAGAGAGAGACAAGATTTCTTCAAGGTGTGTGTGTACACACACACACACACACACACTATATATATATATATACACACACTATATATATATATATATATACATACATATATATTGACATGGTTTCTTCAAGGTGTGTTTGTGGGTATATATACACATATATCTTGACACTGTTTTCAAGTGGTGTATATGTGTGTGTTACAATAAATATATATATATATTGACAAGGTTTCTTCAAAGTGTGCATGTATATATATATATATATATATATACTACACACACACACATATATATATTGACAAGGTTTCTTCAAGGAGGCAGGGTATAAATAAAATTATTATTATTATTATTATTATTATTATTATTTTGGTGTGTGTGTGTGTGTGTTGCCCTTCCTGTGAGGCTGAGAGAGTGTGAGGGGGGCGTTTCTCAGAACTCAGGAGGAGGAGGAGGTCACTTGGCTGGAGGGAGGGAAGCTCTCCCTCTCCCTCTCTCTCTGTGTCTCCTCCTGGCCTCGCCTTCTATCTTTGGCGCCACTCAGTGCTGCTGCTGCTGCTTCTGCAGGGAGGAAGGAGGAGGAGGAGGAGGAGGCGAAGGCGGCCATGGCCCAGGCCAAGATCACCAGCCTCAAGAGCCAAGGCGGCGGCGGCGGTGGAGTTTCCAGTTCTTCTTCTTCAGGAGGAGGAGGAGGAGGCCGCTTCTTCCGCTCCACTTCCATGGCAGACCGCTCCAGCCGCCTCCTGGAGTGCCTCGACCAGCTCGAACTCAGGTAAGGCTAGAAAGCACCACCAACACCACCAACACCCTTAGACTACTTGGGGCTCTTCATTCATTCATCCTATAGCCTTGTTTCATATATATATATATATATATATATCACATGTACACTATATATATATATATATATATTTACACACATACACAACATACCGTATATTACATATACAAACACACACACACACACACACAACTGCATACATATACACCACACCACCACACACACACACATTATATCTATATATACTGTACATATGTATATATACACACACAACATACAGTGTATATATATATATATATATACACAGCTGCATACATATACACTATACATACACACACACACACACTATATGTATACATACTGTACATATGTATATATACACACATACACAGTGTGTGTGTGTATATACCCACACATACAGAACATACAGAATATATATATATATATATATATATATACAAACATACACAGTATATATATACACACACACACACACACAACATACAGTAAGTCATACACAACACACACAACATACAATATATATGTTATTATTTATTATTTATTTTATTTATATAGCGCTGTAAATTTACACAGTGCTGTGTAATATATATACACACACACATAACTGCATACACATACACTATACACACACACACTATATATACTGTACATATGTATATACATACACATATACAGTATATATATATGTGCTCACACACACATGCACGTACAGTATATACACACACACAACTACATACATATACACACCATATATATATATATATACACACACTATAATATGTATGTTCATACATACACAAAGTGACTATATAATATATATATATATATATATATACACACACACAGAGAGAGACACACAAATGTTGAAACAAAGATCACTTTTTAGCATCACATTTTTAAAGAAAGGCATCCTCCTTCCCCCCCAGGACCTGTCCTCCATTTCAAGTCTTCTCTCCAGGAGGGATACCAAAATGCTCTCCATTTGGAGCAGGACCAAGGCTGTAGCCACACTGCAGAAATAATCCAGTTTGACACCACTTTAACTGCCCTGGCTCAGTTCTATGGAGTCCTGGGACTTGTAGTTTGTTGTGGCACCAGAGCTTTCTGACAGAGAAGGGTAAAGATCTCACAAAACTACAGTTCCCAAAATTGTACAGCATTGAAGACACGGCAGGTAAAACTGGATTATTTCTGTAGCGTGGACCGAGCCTAATATGAAGCATATTAGTCTTTATAACTTTTATTTGATCATGTCCTCCCATTTTATTGAAGTTCCTCCATTTTGCATTGAGGACACTGGGTCATCCTGTATTTTAGCCATATTCCTTGTCTCCATTGGTGGTATGTTTTAATAAATGGGTTCCCCCTACAACAGGAAAAGGCACTGCATTAACCCCTTCCCACTATTTTTAAATAAATTATTATTATTACTATCATCATCATAATCAAGTATCAAAGAGGACACATGATAGGGTTGCTTTAGGATCTCTGTAAGTCGGAAATGACTTGAAGGCACACCACCAGCACCACCACAAAGAGGACACAGGGAGGGAAAATGTGACCACTCTCCAACCAGAATCCTATAGTTACAATTATGTTTTACATTTGTACAGGTTTCTAAGGTCTAAACTGCGCTGCAGAAATAATGCAGTTTGAATGGAAAGGCTTCCTACATTTACAAAGGGAACTGGGATGCAGTGGAGGCCTTCTGCTGGAGAATGGAGTCGCGAGACTCCTACAATGTTCAGTCTGAACGAAGCTTGGAAAATATACTGTCTGGGGGCTTCTGGAGCTGTAGTAAAAGAACATAGCGAAGGGTTCATATTCCAACCCTTTAGGACAGCATGGAAGTGGTGCCAGGGGGCAATGGTGGGGGGCATCACAAATCTTGCCTTTCTCTAGCATTCACAGAACTACCTGGATCTAATCTGCACCGCAGAAACAATGCAGTTTGACATCACTTTAACTGCCATTGCTCAGTGCTATGGAAATCTGGGATTTGTAGTTTGTTGTGGCACCAGGGCTCCCTGACAGAGGCGGCTAAATATCTCACCAAACTACACACCCCAGTATTCCATAATACAGAGCCAGGGGTGGTTAAAGTGGTTTCAAACTGCATTATTTTTGCAGTATATAAAAAAAAGACCTTTAGTCCTTTGAGCTGTTATCTGAAAGCCAGCCTCCTTGAAGAAGAGACTACTTTCCTTTCCTTCAAATAAATGAAGGGCGTGTGTGTGTGTGCATGCGATGATTTCTTCCAACCTCACAGAAACGTTTATAATCCTTGCACAGTTCCAGCATTACATCGCACCATCCCTGCTCCTGACCTAGATGCCTTTGGTTAATCTGTGCATGGATCCTATGTAAGTATTCTACTTGTGGAAAAGTCTCTGTGTAATGGGGTATCTATCCCGAGAGGAGCCCATGGGATCTTTGCATGTGGTGAACTAAAATTTATGGACACTTGGAGCAAGGATGAAATGCATATTCCTGCTTTCTCTCTGGCATATGATCACTGCATTGTGTCAGTAGTGGTCTGGGCACATACAGTATGTGCATTTACATGCCAGGTGGATGACTCTGCGAGCCATTGTGTTAAGTTTATTTTAAATTTAAAAGAATGCCCTGGAGTGAACGGTGCTGTACTGGGCACTTGGGAACATTGTCAGAAACTATAATCCCATTTCGTGCCAACCTCCTTGACACACCGATGCCACAACTACTACCACACATGCCCTAGTGCATTTTACCTAAAGGTCACCCAAACCAGGAGTCTCCTTTAGATATCTGTTGTCGTTGCTGTTGTTGTGTGCATTCAAGTAGTTTCCAACTTATGGTGAAGTTGAATCTATAATGGGTTTTTTTGAGGGGGGGTGAAAGAGTGTGATTACCCACCTCGATCCAATACAAGGAGAGATGGGATACAAATAAATAATAATAATAATTATTATTATTATTATTTGACCAAGGTCACCTAGTGGATTTCCATGGCTGAGTAGGGGAATTGAACCTTGATCTCCAGAGTCAAAATCCAAGGCTCAAACCACTACGCCACACTTTACCTAATTCCAATTAACAACATCCTTATATAAACAATAACTAAGGGGCTAAACAGGCAAAAAGAGGCTCTTTCAGGCTGGC